>KV001735.1:163911-199898 GCA_001598015.1 Dorcoceras hygrometricum | reverse complement strand
TTTTCGATTGGAGTCATTTGCTGTTGTCTAGCATCTCATGCATAGCATCTGCATTTTATTTTTGCTGTTTACTGCTGATTTATAGTTGCTCTCCGTACAGGGGTTTGACCCCATGTCCCTCTGGGGCTTGGTTTGTTTGTTGCATGTTGTGTTGTCCAGGTCATACAGCTGGTCGAGGAGGTAACCCAGCTGGCGGTGCCCCAGGAAGTGTTTGAGTGTCCCAGTAGCGTATAACATATATGTATGTATCAGTCTAGTAGCCGGGGAGATGCCCTGTGCTTCGTTGTTGTATTCTGATGTGGAGTCTGATACTTTTATTTGTATTGATTCTATACTTGCTTTGGTTGGTTTGTAAACAGGGAACTTATTTTAAGTATCGTCCTATTTTAAATTATATGTTTTAAACCATCGGGCCTAAAAGAAAAAATTTTACCCCACTTTTTGTTAAGCTTCCGCCAGATTTCATTTCGAATGTTTGGGTTGCAGTTTTCGAGTTGAGAATCGGTATTTGGAGTCAGTTTCTGGGAAATTTGAGATTTTCGAAATTTTGGTGAAATCTAGTAACAGATTTGATGATGTCAGCGTCGTTGGTATGCGCTGTGATGCTGACGTAAGCATTGCTGGCTTGAGTTTGTTGGGTGAAAATCTGTTGATAGATCTCGTGACGTCAGCAGCGTGTGTTGTCGTTGTGAGGCTGACGCAAGCGTTGCTGCTCGAGAGATCTGTTGCTTTTAGCGTGAGATCTGTTTTTATCGAACGTTGCCGTTTTGTGTTTTGCGTGAGTTAGTTGAGGCGCTAAGATCTGGTCTCAGTACGTCGCCGTTTTGGAGAGATCTGTTGGTTGAGGCATGTGTAATGTTCGAACAGACTTGATGACGTAGGAAGATCTGTTGTGTGCGTGCGATTGGTTTAGCGAACAGCTTTGGTGACGTAAGCAGATCTGTCCGCGGTTTTGGCTTTGTGTTAGCGTATTTCCAGATTTCAGCGATTTAGGCCAGACCTCTCTTTTCTTTTAAGTGTTGCGACGTCGTTTTTGGGAATATTCGTTGTGTAGCGCTAGTTTGTGAGGATCTGTTGTGTCGGTGATTCATTTAAACAGATCTCTCGCGCCTATAAATAGAAGCGTTGGCTTCGTTGCATTTGATCGGATTCCATACTTAGAAATATTTCTCTCGACTTCGTTCTCTGTTTTTTCAAACCCTTGGTACTGTTCACCGTAACCTTCTCCGGCCTTTTCCCGTTGATTCCGGGTTTTAAAAACCGTCGGGCCTTAAAAGCGAAAATTTTACCCACGTTTTTTATAGCTTCCGCATGTGTTTATCTGTTGTGAGCACGAGGCCTGACAGTAGTTGTTGGCCGTGAGTTTTGGTTGAAATTCCTTGAAATCTGTGCGTCGTGTATTTTGGCAGATTTGTGCAGGACGTGACTTGCTACGTTCTTTGAGAAAATTAAGGTACAGGTTGAGCTTGTAAATGCAGCGTAGGCATGGCTTGGATAAAATGGTAGTTGCTGGTTTGTTGGCTGCCGTGTGTTGATGCTTTGTGAGGCACTGTTTTTATGAGATGGCTGTGTTTATTGTGTTGTGCATTGGCTGTTGCGCATATGATTATGTTTGTTATTGTCCAGCATGTTGCATACACATATTAGCATCTCATTTAAGCTTTTTCAACCATTTATTCGTTGTTCTTGCTCTGTTTCTTACCAGGATGCGAGGGCGAGCGACAATACCGCACTCTCATCTCCCTGCTGGGTTATGTTAGCCCCTATGCGCCGAGTAGTTAACTACCACAGTTCATAGGTTGGGCAACCGCAGGTCGAGTTGTTTGATGCACCTGGTATTCGGGTGTTGTGTCCCGGCGAGTGGCTCATTACCACACTTGGAACACACCCAGTGGCCACCGTTGTTGCAGATTCAGTTGAGCTGTACTTTGAGTTCCTTGACTTCCTTTTCGATTGGAGTCATTTGCTGTTGTCTAGCATCTCATGCATAGCATCTGCATTTTATTTTTGCTGTTTACTGCTGATTTATAGTTGCTCTCCGTACAGGGGTTTGACCCCCATGTCCCTCTGGGGCTTGGTTTGTTTGTTGCATGTTGTGTTGTCCAGGTCATACAGCTGGTCGAGGATGTAAACAGGGAACTTATTTTAAGTATCGTCCTATTTTAAATTATATGTTTTAAACCATCGGGCCTAAAAGAAAAAATTTTACCCACTTTTTGTTAAGCTTCCGCATGTGTTTGGATTTTTACTCCGTTGTGAGCACGAGGCCTGACAGGTCGAGCCTTCTGTTGTTATCCGGTGTCTCATCCATAGCATCTGCATCTTATATTATGCATTTCCTTAGCTTCTTTACTTTCTCTCCGTACTGGGGTTTGACCCCATGTCCCTCTGGTCTTGGTTTGTTTCCTTGTTTGTGTTGTTTTCAGGAAACCCAGGTTTTACAGCTGGTCGTGGCTTTAACCCAGCTGGTGGTGCCCCCGGAGGTGGTTAGTGTGTCCCATTTGCGTATAGCATATATATGTATGTATCAGTTAGCCAGGGGGATGCCCTGCGTTTCGTTATTGTATCCCGTAGTTGGAGTCTGATACATGTTGTCGTTGGATGTTGTTATGCTATACTGATTCTGTTGTTCTTGGATTTTAAACTGGGAATCGTATTTTAAGTATTCTTGTATTTTAAATTATATTGTTTTAAACCGTCAAGCCAAAAGCGAAAAATTTTACCCGCTTTTTGATAAGCTTCCGCATGTGTTTGTATGTTTTACTCTGTTTAAAGCACGAGGCCTGACATTTTTGGTATCAGAGCTTAAGCTGGTATAAGCTCAATTTCTTTGATCTCACTTGAGTCTAGGCACAGTGTTGTGTGTTGCCTGTGCTTGGTTATGTGACTACGTGCTGCATATTTCTGTGTTATATGCTATCTATGCCGTATTTATTCTGTTTTGCTTGACCTTTTTGAGTGTTTTCGTAGATGCCGCCTAGACGTCGTGGTAGAGTTAGGGGGCAGTTTGATGAATCAGCAGGACAGAACGAGGATAGGCGTAGTGCTCGCATCCATACTCGTGTTAGTGAGGAGGAGGAAGTTGGTGATTTGCCTCCCCCGTTGGAGCGGATGGATGTGGTGATCGCTCGGTTTTAGAGGATGAACCCTCCAATCTTCAATGGTAACGAGTCCAGTGAGGATGTGGATTCGTGGCTCCGGAATGTTATTGCTCTTTTCGACCGAGTTCAGTATGATGATGATCTTTGGCTGAGTTTAGTGACTCTTTTGCTTAGGAAGGACGCAGAGCGCTGGTGGCGAGGTGCTTCGAGTACTTTGCTAGAGACCGGAGTTGGGATCTCTTGGGATAGTTTCTGTACCACCTTCCGGCAGGAGTATGTACCGGAATATTATGTGAACGCCCGTGAGTGGGAGTTTGATCGTTGGAGCAGGGCTCCATGTCTGTGAGGGCGTATGCGCGTCGGTTCACTTCATTGTTGGCGTACGTTCCCCATGTTTCTGGCCGGGATAGGGCCAAGCGGACTCAATTTATTGAGGGTTTGAATGATGAGCTTTATCAGATGGTGTTGACCATCAAACCCAAAACGTATGCTGAGGCAGTGGATAGTGCCCTTGATCTCGAGGAGGGCATGCGGAGTCGTAGTGCTCGTCGGCAGCAGGCACCGCAGGGTGGTAGTCCTGCCATTCAGGGAGCGCAGTCTTCTCAGTCCTCCCAGTCAGCCAATCAGCCCCAGCAGCAGCAGCAGCCACAGGTGGATCAGCAGTCTGGCCGTCAAAGGTTTCGACCCCGAGGTCAGCAGTTCAAGAAGAAGTCGAGTTCTGGCTCTTCTGGTTCTGGCAGTTCAAGTAGCAGTGGATCTCGGACTGAGTTTTGTGGATTTTGCGGTGGGAAGCATCCTTCCACGCAGTGTGTTGGTGTGCAGGGTTCCTTCAACCTTTGTGGTCAGTATGGGCATTTTGCGAGAGTGTGTCCGTCAGCTGGATCACAGCAGACCGTGACCCAGCCTCAGGGTCGTGGAGGTCAGTCTAAGGGCCGTTCTCAGCAGTCTCAGCAGCCCCGATTGGGTGAGACTCAGTTTAGGCCGTTTCAGCAGCCTGGCCCTTCACGCTTTGGGCAGTCGTCTCAGCGACCCCAGCATGCTCAGGTTAACGCCATTACGAGGGAACAGGCCGAGGAGACACCGAGCCGGGTGATTGGAGGTACATGTCTTGTCTTTGACTTTCTTACTCGTATGTTGTTTGACACTGGTGCATCACATTCGTTTATTTCTGATTCGTTTGTTGTTGAGCATGGTCTGTGTACCATCCCTTTGCGCGATGCCGTTTCTGTTTCTACCCCTGGTGGTGTGAGTATGTTCTCCCAGGAAGTTTTGTTGGATGGCGTGTTGCGGTTTGGTGAGCATGTCCTGTTAGCTAACTTGATCCGTTTGATTCTTTGGGATTTCTATTGCATAGTTGGGATGGATGTGCTGTCCAACTATAGGGCTTCCGTGGACTGCTTCCATGGGATTGTGCGTTTTAGGCCTTTGTCTGGCGAGAAGTGGGACTTCTACGGCCAGGATTCTAGATCGAAGATCCCGTTGATCTCAGCGATGGAGATGTTTAGCTTGTTGTCTTTGGGGAATGCTGGCTTTATGATCTACGCTTTGGATGCATCTTCTTCTTCCCAGTTCAGCTCAGTGATGTTCCCGTGGTGCAACATTTCCCGAATGTGTTCCCGGAGGAGATTCCTGGTTTTCCTCCGAGGCGGGAGATCGACTTCAGCATAGAGCTGGTGCCTGGCACAGCTCTGATTTCGCGTGCTCCTTATCGTCTGGCGCCTGCGGAGTTGAGAGAACTCAAGGTGCAGTTAGATGATTTGCTGGAGAAAGGTTTTATTCGTCCTAGTATGTCACCGTGGGGAGCGCCCATATTGTTTGGGAAGAAGAAGGATGGCTCAATTTGGATGTGCATTGATTTTCGCCAGTTGAATAAAGCCACTGTCAAGAACAAGTACCCGTTGCCGAGAATCGATGATCTGTTTGATCAGTTGCAAGGTTGTGCGTTGTATTCAAAGATTGATCTTCGTTCCGGATACCATCAGCTGAGGGTGAGAGAGCAATATGTCGCGAAGACTGCATTTTGTACGAGGTACGAGTGATTCCGTTTGGTTTGACCAACGCGCCTGCAGTATTTATGGATTTTATGAACCGAGTGTTCCGCGAGTTTATTGATCAGTTTGTGATCATGTTCATCGACGACATATTAGTCTATTCGAAGACTCCTTTGAAGCACAAGGAGCATTTGCTGATTGTCCTGCAGACGCTGAGAGACCAGCAGTTGTTTGCAAAGTTTTCCAAGTGTGAGTTCTGGTTGGATCGCGTCGTATTCTTGGGACATGTGATTTCAGCCGAGGGGATTTCGGTGGATCCTAGCAAGGTTGATGCCGTTCTGAACTGGGAGCGTCCCAGGAATGTTTCCGAGATTCGGAGTTTCTTGGGTCTGGCTGGCTATTATAGTCGTTTCATTGAGGGATTCTCAAGTATAGCAAAGCCGATGACTCAATTAACGCAGAAGGACAAGAGGTTTGTTTGGACTGAGCAGTGCGAGAATGCTTTTCAACTGCTCAAGGAAAAGTTGACTAATGCGCCTGTGTTGGCTCTACCGTCCGGTTCAGGTGGTTTTGTTGTTTGTTCTGACGCTTCGCTCAATGAATTGGGTTGTGTGTTGATGCAAAATGGTCGAGTCGTTGCGTATTCCTCACGGCAGTTGAAACCGCATGAGACTCGCTACCCCGTACATGATTTGGAGTTAGCAGCGGTGGTCTTTGCGTTGAAGATCTGGCATCACTACCTGTATGGCGAGCAGTTTGTGGTGTACTCCGACCACAAGAGTTTGCAGTATCTGTTTTCGCAGCCTGACTTGAACATGAGACAGCGACGGTGGATGGAGCTGCTAAAGGACTTTGATTGTGAGATTAAGTACCAGCCTGGGAAGTCGAACGTAGTGGCCGATGCTTTGAGCAGGAAGGCTAGTGAGATGCTTGCGTCGTTGTACATCTCTAAGGATCAGGAGCATCTTAATACTACGGGTTGGAGATTTTACCCGACTGAGGATTGTGTGTGGTTTCTTCTTTCCAAGTGGAGCCACAGATTGTTTTGACCATTCGAGCAGCTCAAAGGACTGATCCGTCTATCCACGAGTTGAAGTTGAAGGTCAGGGCTGGCGAATTGGAGGACTATTCTGTCTCGTCCGATGGTTGTTTGCATTTCCGAGGCAGGTTGGTTGTGCCCAATTTGATTGATTTGAAGGAGGAGATCCTTCGAGAAGCGCACTGTAGCAGTCATAGTGTTCATCCTGCTGCAAAGAAGATGTACCATGCTTTGAAGCCGCATTTTTTGTGGGCTGGCCTAAAGAGCGACGTTGCTGGTTTTGTTGCTCGATGTTTGAATTGTCAGATGGTAAAGGCCGAAAGGATGAGACCTGGTGGTCTGTTGCAGAGTTTAGAAGTGCCCTAATGGAATTGGGATCACATTTCTATGGATTTCGTGACGCATCTGCCTCGTTCCAGCAGAGGATGCGATGCTATTTGGGTGGTTATAGACCGTCTGTCGAAGTCTGCACATTTTATTCCCTATGGAATGACCTTCTCGTTGAAGAATATGGCGAAGCTGTACATTGATTTTGTTGTTAGATTGCATGGTGTGCCCGTTTCTATCGTTTCCGACCGAGATCCGAGGTTTTCTTCCAGGTTTTGGAAGAATTTGCAAACAGCTTTGGGAACCAGATTAGCGATGAGCATCGCGTATCACCCCCAGACAGATGGCCAATCTGAGCGAACTATCCAGACGTTGGAGGATATGTTGCGTGCTGTTGTGTTGGATTTCGGAGGTAGCTGGCAAGTTGCGTTGTCCTTAGTTGAGTTTTCATATAATAACAGCTACCAAGTGACGATTGGTATGGCGCCTTTTGAGGCTTTGTATGGCAGAAAGTGCAGATCGCCAATGTGTTGGGAAGAAGTGGGGGAGAAGCAGCTATCTGCCCCTGACTCTGTGCAGCAAATGAAAGATCATGTGGATCTTATTCGATAGCGAATGAAAGCTGCCCAGGATCGCCAAGCCAGTTATGAGAATAAGAGGCGTCGACCTCTTGCGTTTCAGGTTGGTGATCGTGTATTTCTCAAGGTTTCTCCGTTTCGCAGTGTCATGCGCTTTGGACACATTGGAAATTTAGCCCCTCGTTACATTGGTCCGTATGAGATTGTTGAGAGGATTGGCCCTTTAGCATATCGGCTGTTTTTGCCGCCAGAGTTGTCTTCTCTTCATGACGTCTTCCATGTTTCCATGTTGAAGAAGTATGAGCCAGATCCGTCTAATGTGCTTAGAACTGACGAGTTAGAGCTAGATCAGTCATTAAGTTATCAAGAATATCCCTTGCAGATCCTCGGCAGAAAAGAGAACAACTGAGAAATAAGACCATTCCGTTGGTAATGGTGCAGTGGAGCAAACATGGAAGGGAAGAAGCTACTTGGGAGCTGGAAGCCCAGATCCGCTAATGTGCTTAGAACTGACGAGTTAGAGCTAGATCAGTCATTAAGTTATCAAGAATATCCCTTGCAGATCCTCGGCAGAAAAGAGAACAACTGAGAAATAAGACCATTCCGTTGGTAATGGTGCAGTGGAGCAAACATGGAAGGGAAGAAGCTACTTGGGAGCTGGAAGAAAAGATGCAGCGCGAGTGGCCGCATCTGTTTGAGTAGCTGTTGAGCTAAATTTCCAGTATTTTGTAGCTTTTGGTTGTATTTCTTCCCTAGTTGTTGTTATATGTTTGCTCAGTTATCTTGAACTCTTGGCCTGTGTTAGGTGAGTTTTGTTTTGTATTTTGCTGCTGTATCTGGTTTCAGAATTGTTGTGTTGATTTCGAGGACGAAATCCTTTTTAGTGGGGGAGGAATGTGAGACCTGGATTTGTATTAGAGATTTCAGGTGGTTTGGTTCTTTGTTTGTATGTTTGGTTTGTATTTTCGGGTCTGAATTAGCATTTGGGTCATTTCTGGGAGTTTTCGTGTTTTTGAATTTGAAAGCTGGTTGCATAGTGAAACGCCGTCGTATTGGAGAGATCTGGTAGCGTTTGTAAAAATCAGCAGTTGCCTTAGCGTGATTTGTATCGCGTTGGATACGGTGTCGTTTGAATAAGTTGGAGCGACGTGGTTTTGGTGTAGCGTTAGTGTGAGATCTTGTCGCGTGTGTCTGCTGGTTGTCCAGTCGAGGCAGATGTCAACGCGGCAACATCACTGTAGCGCGAGGAGGAAACGTCGTCGTTTTGGCTAGCGCTAAGGAACTAGTCGATGCGCATATTTTATTTCCAGATGTCAACGTTGGTCAACGTTCCTGTATCTCGCGTCTGGTTTTCCTATAGCTTGCGGCTGGTATTGCGTGAGAGGACCAGATTTGATGACGTGGCAATGCGACGCCGTTTTAATTAGTTGCAACGCTGCGTTTTGTATGTTACAGCTGGTTCCAGCTTTTGTATTTTGAACCAGCGTCTGGCTGTCTAGCTGCGAGAGATTTGTTCGCTACTTTAGCTTGCAGCTGGTAGTGGTTACTGTAGCTAGCGACTGGATGACGTAGGCTATGCGTCATCGTTTTGTTTAGCATGGTTTGAGATTTCAGCAGCTGGTTTCTTTGTATCTGCTGGTTGTTTGTGCCTGCTGGTTTTTGTCGGTGGATTTGTTTAGAACAGATTTCAGCAGCTACGGGATTTATATATAGGAAGACTTGGTCTTCGATTGAGATATCAGATCCCATACTTAGAATATTTTCCCCGACATTCGTTCTTCGCTTCACCCAAGACTACTGTTCACCGTTGATTTTATCCGATGATTCCCATCGATTCCGGTCGTCGTCTTGGACAATTGAGGTAGCGTTGGACTCCTCTTGCAAAGCTCTATCATTCCATACCACTTTGGGAGGCTGTGATCGGATTTTTGAGGAACGCGAAGTTGCTTCTTGGTTGTGCGTGGTATCGTACAGGTATAACTTCGTTCCTTTTGTGATAAGATCTGTTCCTAGCCTCGAATTAAGCTCCCTACTGAGTTGTGTTGTTAAGATTAGTCGTTGGTTTGGTTGAGCGTAGCTCCCAGCCGTGAGCTTCTATAATTGGCCGTGAGTTTTGTGCAGCTTTTGAGATCTGTGTGTTGTGTATCTAGCAGGTTGTTATCCAGAACTCTCGGCCCTATTTTGTAGTAATTGTTGCACAAAAGTATAAGGTACGGATTTGAGCTTGATGTAGCTTGGAATTGGCGTGAGATATTATGTGTGGCTGCTGGGATGTTTCGATGAACTTATCTGTGTATTGCTTGCTGAGCATTGGTGTTTATGCTAGTTGTTTCATGTGAATTGCATACACGCATTTGTTCACGCATATTTCAGATCCCTTGTGTATCGTATTTTGCAGCCTTGTATCTTGTATTGCTGTTGTTGATTCTTACCAGGATACGAGGGCGAGCGGCAATACCGCACTCTCATCTCCCTGCTGGGATCGTTAGCCACCATGCACCGAGTGGTTAACTACCACAGTTCATGGGCGAGGCAACGGCAGGTTGAGTAGTTTGATGCATCTGGTATTAGGGTGTTGTTTCATGGCGAGTGGCTCATTACCACACTGTGAACACACCCCATGGCCACTGTTGTTGCAGATTCTTGGAGTTGTGCTTGAATTCCTTAGCTCCCTTGTTGGTCGAGCCTTATGTTGTTATCCGGTGTCTCATGCATAGCATCTGCATCTTATCTTATGCATTTCCTTAGCTGCTTTACTTGCTCTCCGTACTGGGGTTTGACCCCATGTCCCTCTGGGGCTTGGTTTTTTTCCTTGTTTGTGTTGTTTTCAGGAAACCCATTTGCGTATAGCATATATATATATGTATCAGTTAGCCAGGGGTATGCCCTGCGCTTCGTTATTGTATCCCGTAGTTGGAGTCTGATACATGTTGTCGTTGGATGTTGTTATGCTATACTGATTCTGTTGTTGTTGGATTTTAAACTGGGAATCGTATTTTAATTATTCTTATATTTTAAATTATATTGTTTTAAACCGTCAGCCAAAAGCGAAAAATTTTACCCGCTTTTTGATAAGCTTTCGCATGTGTTTGTATGTTTTACTCTGTTTAGAGCACGAGGCCTGACATTACCCATGGTAACATCTCAATAAATGATATCCTTTTCGTTGAGAATTTGTGCTATAATTTGTTTAGTGTAAGTCAGCTATGTGATAATGGGTACACAGTTAACTTTCAAAAGCACACATGCACAGTTCAGAACTCTGATGGTCTGACATTGTTGGTAGGAAACAAATCAGGGAATACCTACATTGTCAACTGGTAGATCAGATGAGGTCTGAAGAGATTTGTATAGCATCTGAATCTTTCAAGAGCTGGCTGTGGCACCAGAGGATGAATCATCTAAACTTCAAAACACTTGCCAAATTGAGTAAGCTTGAATTGGTTTCTGGTATGCCCAAATTAAAATTTTCAAAAGACAAGATTTGTGCAGCATGTCAGCTGGGAAACAAATTTGATCTACTTTTAAAAAGAAAAATGGTCTTCGTTCTTCCCGAATCTTAGAGCTTTTACATATGGATCTTTTGGTCCCATACCCGTAACAAGCTTAGGGGGAATAAATTACACCCTTGTCGTTGTTGATGATTTTACTACATTTACATGGGTCCTGTTTTTAAAATCAAAAGACCAAACCGCTGACCAGCTGATTAAGCTTTTAAAACGTTTGCAAAATGACAAATCTTGTACTGTTAACCGGATAAGATCTGATAGAGGTACTGATATTTAAATCATAAGCTATGATCTTATCTGGAAGACATTGGGATAAAGCATGAGTTTTCAGTAGCTAGAACTCCTCAGCAGAACGGGTTAGCTGAGAGGATAAATCGAATCTTAAAAGAAGCTGCTCGATCTATGTTGCTTATTCCGGTATTTCACAAAAATTCTTGGCCGAAGCAGTTAACACAACTTGATACACTCAGAACAGATCTATGATTAACAAGACTCATGGAGTTACCCAATATGAGATCTGGAGTGGCAAGAAACCTGATATATCTTATTTCAGGGTGTTTGGGTGCAGATGTTTGATTCACAATAATGGTAAAAAGCACCTAACAGCTTTCGATGCCAAATCTGATGCTGGTCTATTCCTCGGATATTCAGCTGTGAATCCTACAGAGTATTCAACAATCGGAGCTTGATGGTTGAAGAATCATCTCACGTAGTATTCGACGAGACCGGCTTTCGATCAAATTCAGCTGCGAGCTTACATGACTTGTGTTCACGTCTGGAATCAACCATCTTAGAAGAATCAAGTGATGATGTGGCACAGATCCGATGCACAACTGATCCCCAACCAGCACTAGACACACCACGCAACAACGCGCAAACAGATCAGACAGGTAATCCAGTATTCACTGATTTGACTAACATTTACCTTGTACAGGAACAGATCTCGACTAGTGTGCCAGTTGCGAGTGCTATAAAAACTACTGCACAAGTTGATACCCAATAAGATCCTACAGTCCATCAATTGGTATCCAGACCAGCTTCAGAAGCACAAGAAGATTCAACATATCAATTGGCATCCGATCCAAATCTGGAACAAAGCCCTTATCAATTGGTGTCTGAAAATGAAGATCAAGCCAACCAATCAAATAGCCAAGCTGAACAAGGAGAATCAGATCTGATCTTCGGTGGATTAGAAATCATCCACTCGAGCAGATCATAGGTAACATTCATTCTCCTGCTCGCACACGAGGCCAGCTAATGCATGAGTATTTTAATTCAGCATTCATATATCATATCAAACCAAAGCTTATTGAAGAGGCCTTAGCTGACCCAAGATGGATAGATTCTATGCAAGAAGAACTTAGCCAATTTAAGAGAAATAATGTATAGCAACTAGTTCCCAGACCTACTAATCATTCAGTGATAGGAACTAAATGGGTCTTTAGGAACGAGCTGAATGAGGATGGATTAGTAATTAGAAACAAGGCTAGGTTGGTAGCTCAAAGCTAAACAATTAGAAGAGATAGATTTTGATGAGACTTTTGAACCAGTAGCCAGATTAGCTGTGAAACCCGAAATTTTTATGAGATTAATTGAGTTAATTAATGGGTTTAGCAAAGACCAGATTTGGCGTGAACAGATCTGGGATGAGCCAACTTTGGGCTGGTATGTTTGGTGAACTAATCGGGTCCGTATAAGTATCGGAAAGAGATCTGGATTTGTTGGAGAGTTTCCGCGGAAAAATGATCAGATTAGAGTGCCGGACGGTTCTGGTTGGTTGTATTCAGATTTGGTAGCGAAATCTGGTGGTCGTGCGCTATTTGGTTACGCGTGTTGGAAGTTCTGCGCGGGTAGTGATGCGACATCCTTTTGGGACAAGCCAGATCTAAGTTTCGAGCGTGGTTAGTGATATGTGGACAGGTCCGGTTCGTAGTCTCAGTTCGTAGTTTTGGGGTAGACCGAGTGGTCTAAGGATTTCAGCTTTGACTGGTCAACGTTTGTGTAAGATCTGATCTGGGTTGCGATGCGGCGACGTTTTTATGATGTCTTTAGGGATGTGATGCGATGTCATTTAGCGATTCAGATGTGGTTAGCGGGATGACATGTCCTAGTGAGCGAACGGTCCTTGGTGCGACGTCGTTTGGATAAGTTCCAAATCTGTTTAGCGTATAGTCTAGATCTGTAGTGTTACTCAGATCTGAGTTGGGATCAGCTTTGAGCAGGTGTTTTCGGTGGCTACTGTTCATCAGATTTGGGGAACTTAAGTTGTACATATAGAGGACTTTGACTGGTCTCACGATATTGTTCCCGACACTTAGAAATATTTCTCGAAAGATAACTCTGTCGCGATACCCTAGCTACTGTTCACCGTAGTTTATTTCCTTCGATTGCCGACGGTAGGCAGCTCCGACGAACGCAAGAGTGGCAGCGCTGGACTCCTCTTGTTAAGGCGCTTCATTCTATACCTATTTCGAAGATTTTGGAGAGCTGGAAGAGGATCACAGGAGAAGCTTTCTCTGTATAGTCTGTTAGCATAAGCACAGATTTGCTTCCCCTGTTCAGGTTGCTCTTTGGGTAAGTGTTAGTTCCTACCTTGCGCTTTGTTTAGAGCTGTTTGTAGAGCTATAAAGGTAGGACAGAGCTGGTTGAGGTTGTAGCTCCCAGTTCGTAGCTCAGAGCTTGAGTCTCTGAGTTAGAGTTGTTGTTTGACTTAGCAAGTTTCAGATCTGGCTGCTAGGTACTGCTTTTGTTGTAATTATTGCTCAGAAATAAGGTACGGATGTGAGCATGTTTTACAGTGTTGGATTTGGCATGGATATTATGTGTGCTGCTGTGTATGCTTCTGTGTTGTCGTTGCTTGCCTCTGTTGTGTTTGTTTATTGCAAGCTATTACATTGGTTACACACATTTTTCATGTTGAGCTCAGATCTTGCTAGCCTTGCGTTGTTGTATTGATCTGTGTGTACCAGGATGCTTGTTTGGAGGTCGAGCAGGTAACTCCCGTGTCCCTCATCTCCCTGCTGTGATCGGTTAGCCACTATGAGTGGAGTGGGTAGCTCCCACTTCTCATGAGTTGGGCAATAGCAGGTTGAGTGATTGTTATGCATCTGGTACCGTGTGCTGAGACGAGTGGGTAGCTCCCATATACTCACACATCGTGGCCACTATCTTCTAGTTGATTGGATTCAGTTGTTGAGAAGTTCTTGACATCCTTTGGCTCCTTTCCCTCTGTTCTCATGCATAGAATTCACATTTTATCTTTTGCTATTTTAACTGTTGTTTTTCAGTTGCTCTCCGTACTGGGTTTGACCTCGATGTCCCTCTGGGGCTGGTTGTGTTGTTTTCTTGTATTTGTTTTCAGGTTACCATGGTTCTCCGCTGGACGTGGAGTTGATCCAGCTGGTAATGCCCCGGGAGGTGGATAGAGTGTCGCAGTTATATGTAGTAGATACATATGCTATTTTTGTTATATTATATTGTATCGATGCTCAGCGAGAGACTCATCTCTTTGTTGATTGAGAGTAAGTTGTGTTGTATCATTGTTTGTTGTTGTGCTGTGTTTTCAGCGTTGTAAAACCAGTATTTTCAATACCACTGTATTTTAACTTATTTTTTCTAAGTCTGGCCAAAAACGAAAATTTTAGCCACTATTTTTAATGCTTCTGCTATCGTTTATTTTGTGGTTTTACTCTAATTGTGCACGAGGCCTGAAATTAGAAGTCATTAACTTGTTTCTAGCATATGCTGCATATATTGATTTTAGAGTCTTTCAAATGGATGTGAAGAGTGCCTTTCTAAATGGCATCTTAACAGAGGAAATGTATGTTGCACAACCTCCTGACTTCGTTAATCATACATATCAAGAACACGTTTACAAATTGGATAAAGCTCTATATGGATTGAAGCAATCACCCAGAGCTTGGCATGATACAGTTTCAAAATTCTTGATTGAGCATGACTTTGTTATAGGCACTGTCGATAAGACATTGTTTAAATTTATCAAAAATGATCATGTTTTATTGGTACAGATTTACGTAGATGACATTATATTTGGGTCAACTAACCCCAAACTGTCCCAAAAGTTTTCTAAGCTTATGCAGGACAAGTTTGAGATGAGCATGATGGGTGAGATGACGTTCTAAGCTTACCGAGGAGGTGTTTGCTAGAACGTTTGAGTTGCCGACGGAGGGATTGACAGAGATGTCTAAGGTACCAAAGGATTTGTTTGATGCAAGGAATGCATTCTCTATTGGTGGTGACAGCTGAAAACCTCTTGCAAGAAGAGGGAAATGAAGTATGAATTTCGCTTGTTGAATGACATTTTGGCTAATACTGTGACAGTCAAGGCTGGTTCCTTTGATTCTATCACCCATGAGAGGTTTTTGATGATGTCTGCTATTCATGGTGGTGTTAAGGTGAATTGGGGCAGACTTTTATTCAACATTTTTAAGGATATGGTCACCCCTACTTCCAAACAAGCCCGAGGGTTTGCCATGCAAATTCGTATTCTCTTGAAGGGTGCACCAGATCTGGAACTGGGTGAATCTAAGGAGTTCCCGCCCCTCAACATTCTGACTGCCAAAACTGTTGGTACATATGTTGCCAAGAACAAGAATATTGCTGTTGAGGAGGTGGCGGATGAGCCTGTGGTGAAGAAAGCTGCACCAAAGAGGAGACCAGCTCCTGTTGTTGATGAGCTTGTTGCAAAGAAGAAGCGGACTGCTGTGGGGACAGCTGCTCCCGAAGAGAAGGATCTGACGATGGTCCTAGTGGTACAAGATCCGGAACCAATCTCTATTATACCAGCTGCAACTCCTAATGCTCACCGTAAACGCGCACCAAAGAGGAAATTGGTGTTGCAAAAAGGTTCTGATGATGAAATTGTTGATAGTATTATTCATAAGGTGATTGTGGATACAACTGCGATTGAGACGGGGGAACCATATTTAGGGAAAATAGATTTGGAGGAACCAGTGGTGGTGGAGACTTCTGAGTACGGCTGTTGAGACGGAGAGCAGGATACATGTCCTGCTATCACTAATTATGATGAAGATAGTATTATCAAGGTGTTATCCAATGAAGAAGGACCTCTGGTTGAGACGGAGAGTGAATAGGAGAAAGAGAAGGAGATCGAGTTAGTGACTGCTGAGGGAATGAGCTTGGAGAATATTACAGACTCTAAGGACACAGAACCCTTGAGCAAGGTTCTGGAGCTTTCTGAAAAATCTAAGTCTGATGAAGAGTCGATGTCCATTGATGATCTTCTGGCACAGATTCCAGGAGATATGATGCTACCATCAGTTACAGCTGTCGAGCTTACAAAGATCGAATTCGGACTTGGGATTGAGATCGAGAGAGGGATTGGTACAAGGAGAGTCTTCCTCGGATTGCTATTTCCGATAAAGGGGAAGGCGCCCCTCGTCGCGAAAGATGAGATAAAATGGCATCCTGCCCGCGAGATGTTCAGTTTGATTTGTGCCGATACAAGTTTCTTGTACAGCTTAGGGAGAGAGTTATAGCAGATGTTTCTTCATTTTTTCATTCTTTTAGTCTTCTTAGAATCCATTAAAGATATAGTCGCCAAGGAGGAACAAATGTTAGCCTGGGCTGAGACAGATTCTTTGGAGATAGCTGTGAAGAGGCGAATGTACAAAATAGCTAAGTATCGGGAGATGTTAGAGAAAATTTTTGGAGGCTAGGAATAAAAATTTTTGCGTCCGGAACACCCACAACAGCCATCGATTTACAGGTTCTGGTTTGCTCTCAGATGCACATCAAGTTGCATTGGATAAATTGTCGAAGCAGATGAGAGAGCATAACCTAGAGTTGATGCGCCCGATTACCTCAAGGGTGTTTGAAGGAGTAGAGAGATCGTGGAGCAGTTATTGCCAGATCCAATACTAACATCATATCTACTTGTTGGATCAGGCGATTACTGAAAGTTGATTGATCTTGGAAGATTGTCGAGTACTGTTGTCGGTGGATACCTATGTACAGGAAGACCATCTACTGTGAGAAGCAACAACCATCTAAGGCTGATCATGCCCCGATTTGTTTCTCTTTGAGCCAGTCCAAGTAGTGCGCTCTTTGCCTATCATTAAGACTTGGGGCTGGGCTCGAGTGTGTATAGATATCATACAGTTCCATCTTTTTGGCCATCTAGAACCAGATGGGACACGTAAGTTTTTGTACAGATATAGTTCCAGTCGGACCCGTTGTGAATACGAGTGGGGTTCCGAAAAGAGCTTTAAATAATGTTCAGTATGATATACGTATTGTAGACTCTCTCAGTGTATTATATCCAGATCCCGTTGCTGAAGAACCAGTTGTACATATCCAAACAGATCCTACAGATTCTCCAGTGCACTTCACTGCTGATGACATTCCTCTTGGTGATGAGTAATCAACTACTGCACTTTCTTTCTACCGATTTTACATCAGAGTTTGCACAGCTCCGAGCTTCAGTGGATAATATTTCTATTAAGCATGTGCAAACTAGAGTTCACATTGAGAAGCTCAAGGCCGCATTTGTTACGAAGATCTGAAGCCTTGAGACTGCTTTTCTTGCCAGATCTGATGCTCAAGACAGAGTTGTTCTTGTTAACAACGATGTTCTCCATAAGGAGATAAAAGCTCAAAAAGCAGCACTGTCTCATTAAATGGATGTTTTTCGTAAGGAGGTCCAAGACCAGAAAGCTGCTCTCTCAAATGATTTAATGGAATTCCGTGTGCAAGCACAGGAAAATTACAATACCCTTACCACTCAGCTATCTGAACTTGTTGACTACATTAATAGGGGTGGTGATGCCAAAATGGGGGAAATGAGTAGCAGCTGAGGTCCACCGCCTCCTGACGACCAAAACAAATCTGGTGGAAGCAGTAGAAGTGAACCGCCTAAGAAGAGAGAAGGTGGTTCGTAGAGTAGATCAAGACAAAGGGGTTTCAGATATCGGCTGGGATGAGACTGAATTGGAGGAGTCTGAACAGTTTTTTTTATTTTCATTTCTTGTACAAATTTGTACTTAGTAGATTTGATTATATAAACATAGCGCGACTTCGAGCAATATCCTTCGTATCTTTTTAAGTCGGTAGATT
This sequence comes from Dorcoceras hygrometricum, assembly GCA_001598015.1. Taxonomy (NCBI): domain Eukaryota; kingdom Viridiplantae; phylum Streptophyta; class Magnoliopsida; order Lamiales; family Gesneriaceae; genus Dorcoceras; species Dorcoceras hygrometricum. Next base: position 182,258 of record KV001735.1, on the reverse strand, counting down.
TGAGTTTTCAGGTTATTGGGTTAAGAACATCAGATCAGAGGGTATCAGATTTGATACAGAGGCTGCGGTAACATATTCAGATTTATTTGTTCAGAAGGTATATTTCAGATCATAGCTTATCAGATGAGAAAGGACTCAGTTTTAAGTAAAATCCTTTAACAGTATTTTCAGTTACTATTTGTCAGATTACGGGAATGGAATTCAGATCAGAACAGTTATTTTCAAGGAGTCAGATCTGGTAGATTTACGATTCTACCAAAATGGGGAATATATTTGTGACGACCAAACCCAATGGGGCCACGAGAATTGGAATAAACAAAAATTTTCGAATAAAAGAAGGGCTAAAAGACAATTTGTTATAAGCTGCATTTCTTATAACTCAAAGGAAACAAGACACAAGACAAATCGAAAATCAGCAGGTACATAAGTTCGCGCGCTACTGCTAAAACATTTGCAGAAAACAGGGTATTTCATATAACTTTGCAATTGCGATTTACAACAGCTGCTATTCGATGTAAATATACAACCATTGCTACTGATTTAATACAGTACAACCTAACCAAAACAATACAACTTAGACACGGAAAACGTAGGCCTTGGATAAACACAACGCCACCCATCTGCTGATTCAAGCTTCACCTGCTGATCCTCCACCAGTTGTCGTACCTGCACCATTTTAAAAGCTAGTGAGCCTAAAGGCTCAGCAAGTAAAATCTGGGTAGTAACAATTTCATAAAACGCAGGCAGACATCTGTACAATTCATATGTTAAGGAACTTCAATATACAATATCATTTTCGTAAGAATTTCAATGGCAGAAACAGGGGAAGATAGCCCAACTTCTCTTTTCTTTCAATTTCATTTTCAGTTGATCATGGCATATAAGTTCTATGTGGTCCAATTTGCACTTTGATCAAAATGACTCCCGATATCAGTTTTAGCATATAGCTCATATGAAAGGGCAGTCGACATCTTCGACAACTGCTCACCCTTCTCCTTGGTGACCTTAACTGTCTATGCCATAATCTAAAACATCTTTTGTTCCTTAACAATCCTTTCTTTAAACATTTCTGTAAAACATCGGGTTCCGTCATTTTAAACATTTGCTTCCCATTTTAAAATTTTACTGAGTATTGAATTTGACTGTGAAAACGCATCATAAAAATGGAACTGGTAAAAAGGAAAACCAGTCGCAAGGAATAGTACCAGTCACAAGACTAATACCTGCTGAAATTAATAGTACCAGTCGCAACAAGTAAGAATCCAGTCGCGAGATCTTTTAAATAAATATAAGGTGAAACGATGTCGTTGGAGCGATCAGCAGATTAAATAACAAAACTACCTGCTGATCTTTTTATAAAGTAAAACGATGTCGTTAGAGTGATCAACAGATGATATAACAAAACTACCTGCTGATCTTTGTATAACTAAATGGAACGACGTCGTTAGCACATCAATCAGTCGCAAGGAAAAGTGCTAACACGATTATGTAAATGAATAGTCTAAATAAATATAAGGTGAAACGATGTCGTTGGAGCGATCAGCAGATTAAATAACAAAACTACCTGCTGATCTTTTTATAAAGTAAAACGATGTCGTTAGAGTGATCAACAGATGATATAACAAAACTACCTGCTGATCTTTGTATAACTAAATGGAACGACGTCGTTAGCACATCAATCAGTCGCAAGGAAAAGTGCTAACACGATTATGTAAATGAATAGTCCCAGTCGCAAGACTAGTACCAGCTGGAATGAACAGTACTTGAAAAATGAATAAAGCAACTGCTGAATTTAAAATCACAATGCAGCTGCTGATTCCTAATCAAAGGAAAGCAACTGCTGATATTAATAAAGAAAGACGCATCTGCTGATTAACAGTGCATCTGCTGGAATTTACGAAGATGCTTGTAATATCTAAACAATGATTTCGCTACCAGCCGTCGCTTATCAAACCAGACTATATACTGATTCAACTAACAACTACTGATTACAAAATCATCATTTTCGACATTACAACTACAGGAAGAAAATTCATAAACACTAAACCATACAGCTGCTGAATCTTAACAAGTAGATACAGCTGCTGAATACTTAACTCTTCATCTGTAATATCAAAACAACAACGATGCCATCAGCTGTTGCCTATCAAACCATACCAATGATTCGACCAGCAACTACCAATTACACAGTTATCCAATTCTAATATTACAGCTACTGCAAGAAGAACTTTCATAACATTTCTGGAAATGAATTCGAATCCTCAGTTCATACAAAACTTCATAAACTTTCTGAAAAACATACTGTAAGCATTATAAACCTCAAAACATCATTTTCGAACCCATATTTCTTTCCTTATCATGTCTAAATCGTTTCAAACATGAACTTTCAATATATCAATAATATACAGGCAAGCAGATCCATCAAAACACAATATATGCTTCAAATGGTGTAGAAAAGATCAGCTTTTACGTGCCTTAATTTGAAGCTTTGCAACAACAGCAAATTCCCACAGAGATCTTCCTTTTGAGCAACGCACGAGCTTTTTCTGGAATTCCTTTGAAGAACACTTTAAACTTTTCTTTGCAAATGATGAAAATATTACTTTGAAAACAGGTTTTTATATGAAAGGGATTAGTGGCAAGCTACTTGAGAAATCAAGCATGACACACTTTCAAAATTTAGTAAAATTTCCCTCATATCATTTTAATTGGTCAAACACCAAACCTTCTCTTAAAGAAATCATTTCACCTCCTTAAAACATTTTCCAATCGATTTATAAATCATCTCATGCATCGCTACTTGGAGTTACCTGCTGGAATAAGCCGCAGCGCATCTTACCTGCTGGAATGAACAATTCAGCAGATATATGATATTTAAAATTGCCAAAATGGCCCATATGATTTATGAAATGCATAAATATGGTCCTAAAGATTTTGGGGCGTTACAATATTCGTAAAGGATACAAGATTTCAGATCTGACATAGATTATTGATTGAAAGGGAATTTTCATAAAGGGAAAGAGAGCATATTTCAGATTTCAGTGTTGAAACCGTTGCAAGCTTCGAATTTCTTCAGATGTTATCAGTTGATTATTTGAGAGAAATAAACGGTCACTATTTAAGCAGATAAAGCCTGTTAGACAATTTGAATTGAAGAGAGAAGATCCGAACTACTTTGAGTATAGTTGCACAGTACGCAGAGTTGGTACAACCGATGTTTACCTCCTTTGGTATATAAGTCAACTCAGCTCTGACAAGCGCAGACAACCTTTTGCATAGCATTAATGGAGCATTTAATGCAGTGATATGATGAAGATATGCAGGATGGTTTGTGTCTACTGGCTAATTAATGACCGTTGAAGATGCGAGAGTATAAATAGCTGGAAAATTAAAACAGAGAAGCTCTCTTTCTTATGCTCTCGGTGATATTTGAAAAGAAAATCTCGCTGGTTCTCTCGCTCTTGCAATCAGAAATTCTTACGCTCACTGGTAATTCTCAAACGTTCAAAAATTCTCTAAGTCCCAGTGTTTAATCTCGAAGAACATTTTCGTTCAAGTTCTTGTTTAGATAGATCTTCGAGATATCTTCTGGTTTACTTTTGTAAACAGGTTTCATTGTATAGAAACCATAATATTTACAGTACTCAACAATATTGTGTTCATTATATATTCAGATTTGAGTCTATAACGAACGTGCTTCTTGAAGCAGTTCGAAAATTACGTTGATTGTAACCCATCAGTGTGATCTGCGTATAGTATAAGTTGCTAGTAGTTCACTTGGAGCGAGGCTCAGTGATCTGGTGTAGACAGAGGCTGTGTACATCAAATTCTTCTAGTGGAACCTTCCTGAAAAGGAAAAAGGGGAGACGTAGGATCTTCAAATCCGAAATTCCAGAAACAAATTCGAACCTTTTATTTTACACAACTGTTCACTGTTTAATCGACTTTTTTCCGCACAATTTTGTTAGTCAAGAAAACAGCTTTAGACATAGAGCCTCAGATCTGGTCACTCAGATCTGAGTTAAGCGAAGGCTTGTAAAACTGTTTTGTGTTACTCTCCCTAAGAATTGTGTTGTGTTGGTTTATCAGGTTCAGATCTGGTTTCTCGGGACGTCATTGTGGTAATTATAGCTCAGAAGGTTATGGTACGAATGTGAGCTTGTTTTACAGCATTGGATTTGGCATGGATATATGTGTATGCTTGCTGTCCTGTTGTGCGGTGTATGCTACTTTGTTGTCTGTTGCATTTGCATACACGCATTATTCATGTTGAGCTCAGATCTTGTTTAGCCGTGCCTTGTTGTGTTGATCTGTGTGTACCAGGATGCCTATTTTGAAGGTCGAGCAGGTAACTCCCGTGTCTCATCTCCCTGCTGGGATCTGTTAGCCACTATGAGCCGAGTGGGTAGCTCCCACGTCTCATGAGTTGGGAAACAACGGCTTGAGTGATTGTTATTGCATCTGGTACTGTGTGTTGAGACGTGTGGATAGCTCCCATATACTCACACACCCCGTGACCACTATCTTTCAGATGATCTGTATCAGTTTTTGAGCAGTTTCTTGAGATCCTTTGGCTCCCTGCCTTCGGTTGTAGCCTTGTTATCTTGCATAGCATCTGCATATTATTTGTTGCTATCTATTAGCTGTTTTTCAGTTGCTCTCCGTACTGGGGTTTGACCCCATGTTCCTCTGGGTCTGGTTGTTTTGTTTGCCTTTGTGTTTCAGGTTATCATGGTTTCTCAGCTGGACGTGGAGTTGATCCAGCTGGTAGTGCCCCGGGAGGTGGATAGAGTGTCCCAGTTACATATAGTATATTTATGTTATAAGTATTGTATCTATGTTGAGCGAGAGACTCATCATGGATCCTTTAGTTTGTTGATTGGGAGTCACTCTATGCTTGTATGTTAGTTCGTGTAGTAAGTGTTGTAGTAAAAATTTTTCGAAATGTTGGTCCTGATCGAAATCATAAACCTTAAAATAGTTCATAATCAAAATACGAGTGGAACACAAAACTCACAACACAACAGGTAAACGACATGTAGTAAATCAACTACACATCCCCAACATAATTAAAGGCACAGGACATCCCCTGGATCAATATATCAATACATAAATATATTTGGGACACAATCAAAAAGGGGATCGACCAGCTGAAGCTCCTCTCTGTCCAGCCTGGTAACCTAAAGAACGTGCCAAAGCTAATACAGACCAAGGCAGCCCAAAACAGGGAAAAGTAAAGAGGTCAAACCTCAGTACGAAGAGCAATCTAAAAACAGCAAATCATGCAACATGCTATACAGGCACAGGACATCCCCTGGATCAATATATCAATACATAAATATATTTGGGACACAATCAAAAAGGGGATCGACCAGCTGAAGCTCCTCTCTGTCCAGCCTGGTAACCTAAAGAACGTGCCAAAGCTAATACAGACCAAGGCAGCCCAAAACAGGGAAAAGTAAAGAGGTCAAACCTCAGTACGAAGAGCAATCTAAAAACAGCAAATCATGCAACATGCTATACTTCAAGTTATGAAATGCATGATGGCTATCAAAGGAATCGGTCATCAAGGCCAACGACTGAGCTGGCAAAAATCACAAATGAGCCTCATCCACGCACAGCCAATCAGTCGGTGGAACAACCATCGGTCCGTGATCTTCAGGCCCGTCAGCCATCACAGCTCAGTGGTCTTCAAGCGTGACGAATCAGCCAGCCACCACCCCGATGATAGCATTTGACCCTTCAGGCGCGTCAACTCAGCCGGCCCATCAAAATGCTAGCTCGACTCAGGTCATCAATTGAATATGAGGCTCATTATGTATGCATGAAAACCATTCAATAATCAGATTCCAATGCATACAATAATCAGTACGTTGAACAGATCATAAAATAGAGCACAGTAAATCAAATTTGTTCACAGTGTCACGAAATCACAGCATACAGATTGACAACAAGAAATATAAACATGTACTTGCCCAAAGCTGTTTACAGGAGCTCAATCCGTACCTCAAACAAGCTAAAATCTCAATCAGACCTCACCAGGGCACGACACAAAAAATCTGCTCAAGTCTGCTTCCTCACTGGCTCACGACAAGCTCAACAAAAGCTGCCTGGAAGCCGAAATCTGCCCAGACGACTAGCTAGTCAACTCAAGACTAAGAGAAATCTTCTTACTGCATATATTCAAGATTCCAGACTACTCACAACTACTCAACACAGGCTCTACTAGCTCTAACGAAGCTTAAAATGGGAAGTATCACTTACCCAGAAGCTCAAATCTGAACGGGGAAAACCATCGACTGGAAGTCGCGGAGGTATTCGAACATGCAACTACTTCGCTCCTCTTCCACAAGTCGATCTACAACTCCAAACTGGTATCAATAGAAAGAGCTAAGCAAAACAAACCCAACGCCACCAATCTCGCTCCAAACAACGGCGAATATCGACGGCAATCTAACGGAGAAGGGTTCGGATGAACAGTAACAATTGAGGGTTCTCTGGGAAGAAGATAGAATATATCGGGTTGAAAAATGACTAAGTGTAGATCGCTACTTATCATTTAAATCCTTCAGACAACGCTACAGAGAAAGTCAACACCGACTTATTCATATATCAGCGACAACTCAGATCTTAGCGCTAAGGCAAAACTTTCTCAGATCTGGCCTCAGCGATAACTCAAACCTGGCTTCGCTACGCTAAACCAGCGCTACTAATCAAAACGGTGTTGCCTAGGAGTCCCGCTCACTAACGCTAATGGACGTCGCTCCATCTCCAGATCTTAAGCAGACCACACCAACGATCATCAAGATTTGATAAAATCTGAGATCCTCGAACCGCACCGGTTTACTACGGACTCACGAACCGGACCGGTCCAAATAGTACCGTTGACCAACGCTTGACTTCTCCTCGCTAACCAAATCTTTCTCTCTCTGAATACCAGATCTGCCTAGCGACTAAAACGACACCGTTCCACTTCCCGCTCGCGGTAACTCACTCAAACAAGCTAGGACCAGATCTGGACACCCAGATCTCACCCAAACCTGAAAACAACGAACCAAACCAATTTCCACCGCGCTTCTAACTCACTCGCGCGGGCATTATCCATATCTGAATTCCAGCGATCGTCGATACACCAAATCTGTCTAGAGAGCTAACGCTCTCCCTTACACAACGATATGACAGCATACTCACCACATAGTATACTGGACACCATTCAAAATACATCTACGCAAATTCAAAAATCACTTAACCATAATCCAGATCTGATTATATCACTAATCACCGTTTAACGGATCTCTAGTCCTCACATTCTACCCCAATAAAAATGGATTTCATCCTCAAAATCAACTTACAACAACAATTCAGAATCCAGCAAAACAACAGGAACTCACCAAAACAATTTAAAACACAAAATCAACAATCCAGAAGATTACCTGGAAATCTACGATTAAGGCTCAAACAATGAGGCCACTCTTGTCTCATCTGTTCTTCAACATCCCAGGTCGCTTCTTCTTTGCCATGCTTGCTCCATTGGACCATCACCAATGGTATAATCTTATTCCTCAGCTGCTTCTTGTGAGGATTGAGAATTTAGATTTGTGATTAATTGTTTTGATTTGGGATTAATCACGTGATTTTGAGGTTCCTGCTGAATTTTTGAGCGTCGTGTTAAATTTTGGGAATTTATATCGTAGCGATTTTGGAGCAAAAATGTTAGCAGCAAGTTACTGTAGCTCCTGCTCGTGGATTTGGAATCAGCAGAGATGACGTCAGCGTGACGCAAGGAGAGCTGCTGGTTTTGGTTTCGAAGTTTGAAGTTGCTGCTGGCGGATGTTGCGTTTAGCGTGAGATTAAGCGAGGAAGCGACACGTGTTAGTCAACATTTTGGAGTGTTGACTATTGGATTCAGCAGTTGCGCTTGTGAACAGTGATCCACTGATGGTTTGTGGAATCAGTCGCAAGAACTATAGATAGATATGATGACGTAGGCGTGACGTATTCCTTGCTGCTGGTAGTAGTTTTCGCTGTGATAGTTACTGCTGATCAGCAGGCGCGCAAATGCTTAAGCGTTGAGAAGCGGCGTCGTTTGAATTAGTTGAAACGCTGCGTTTTGAGCCTTGCGTTTAGAGATCAGCTGTTGGCAGCAATGCTTGCGTAATCAAAGTGGCGTCGTTTTGGATTAGTAGATGCGTCGTCGTTTTGAGTGATTTCGCGCGACCAGCAGATGAATTGTTTTAGAGAGAGCTGCTATCAGCTCTTGGTTGTTTTTCTTGCGAGAGCTGTTGTCAGCTGGCGTTTGCTACGGCGTCGTTTTGATAAGTGAGAACGGTGTCGTTTTGAAGCGTTTTCGTGCGATTGTTGTTTAGTCGTTGCTGCTGATTTTACGAAGGGAATAGAGGGTTGCTGCTGATAGAATTCTGCTGATCATTTTGATTGATTTTAATGAATCAGCAGGCGAGGCTCTTCGAGGTATTTATAGAAGTGTTGATCGACACTTAGAATTATTTTGAATCAGCCATTTCTTATCTTCTTCTCCAAACCCTCGTCGAGCTACTGTTCACCGAGTGAGCGATTGGATTGCGCTGGAAGTGGAAACGCGAAGCTGCTGTATTTCGAAGCTTTTGAGAAAAGTCTGTGCGTGCGTTCTTCTGCTAGCGTGAGCTTTTGGGTGAGCATTTCTTGTAGTTTGAGCTCGGTTTTTAGTAGTTAATGCCTGCGTAGAAGTATAGGATTGAAGTATGCTTCTGGCCGTAGGATTATCGTGATTTTGTAGCAGAATTGAGCTAAGATATCAGCTATGTTGTAACAGATTTCAGCTTCCAGGAAGTTTCCTGCTGCGTGATTTGAGCCAGGAGGAATCTGTTAGGTAAAATTGAAGAGGAAAGGTACGATTGAGCGGCCCCTTAGCAGCTTGAGCGTGAACATGTCTATGTTTCGATGTTGTGAATTGCTGTTATGTGGTTTACGTGACTTTACATGCTGGAATGGATTGAGTTATGTTTTGCTTCACGTATTTTGAACTGTATGCATCTAGATTGGATATTGAATGGCATTCATGCATACATCTTGAGCCTGATGTACAGATTTGATTTGATAACCTGATTGGGTGCCACGTTGTGACTGGCCGACTGTTGAGTCGTGCCCGAAAAGTCCAACTCTATCCTCGGAGCGGTGACTACTGGATGCAAGTGTCTACCGCCGAGCTGTGATGGGCTGACGGGCCCCGATGATCACGGACCGATGATTTCCACCGGCTGATTGACTGTGTGTGGTATAGAGGCTTGATTTAAGTTGCCAGTTGATAGACTGGTCTAGCTATCCGATTTCTTGATAGCCCTCATGCATTCATAGCATTGATTTATAGCATGTTGCATGTTTATCTGCTTTGATAGCTCTTCGTACTGAGGCTTGACCTCGTACTTGTTTCCTGCTTTTGTTTTGTTTGGGTCTGTGTTGCACATTTGCAGGAGCACTAGGTAATCAAGCTGGACCGAGTGGAAGTTTAGCTGGTCGATCCCCGCGTCCCTGAGTCCCAGTCTATATAAGATATGTATTGAACCGGGGGATGCCACGTGTTATCATGTATTGGGGGATTTTTATTTGGTTGAAATACTTGTTGTGTTGGAGTTTGAGTCAACTCGTATTTTGTTATCGCTATTTTGAATGTATGATTTGAAGTTCAGGCCTATTGTATTTCAAAAATTTTTAAGCCCTAATTTTAAGCTTCCGTGTTTATGCGCTTATTATGTGTTAATTGTTAGTAATTAGCACGGGGCCTGACATTTTTGGTATCAGAGCTTAAACTGGGATAAGCTCGATTTCTTTTGATCACACTCGAGTCTAGGCACAGAGTTTTGATTTGATTTTGATTGCCTCTGTGACTTATGTGATCTATTATCTGCCTTGTTTTTATATCTGCTGTGAGATCTTACCTCTAGGCTTGATTAGATGCCGCCGAGACGTGGAGGAGGTAGGTAATTTTTGGATCAGAGCTTAAACTGGGATAAGCTCGATTTCTTTTGATCACACTCGAGTCTAGGCACAGAGTTTTGATTTGATTTTGATTGCCTCTGTGACTTATGTGATCTATTATCTGCCTTGTTTTTATATCTGCTGTGAGATCTTACCTCTAGGCTTGATTAGATGCCGCCGAGACGTGGAGGAGGTAGGTGGACTAGACGTTCTGAGGGGGAGTCTAGAGCAGGTAGTGATGATGACGCTCAGGTGGATGACGTCACTAGGCAGATAGGTGGAATGGAGTTAGTCTTAGCCCGATTTCAGCGGAAGAACCCACCGACGTTGGCCGGTACTGAGGGTAGCGCTAGGGCTGAGGCGTGGCTTGTTCAGATGGAGGAGCTATTTGATACCCTGGAGTACGCCCCAGAAAAGAGACTGAAGTTGGAAGTGCTGCAGCTACGAGATGATGCTCAGCGCTGGTGGAGGAGTACTTAGAGGATGCTTCGAGATAGTGGGACGGTGCTCACTTGGGATGTTTTCTGCGAGGCCTTTTGTGACGCCCGAACCCAACGGGGCCACGAGAATTGGGGTAAACAAAAATTGTCGAATAAAAGAAGGGCTAAAAGGTAATTTGTTATAAGCTGCATTTCTTATAACTCAAAATAAACAAGACACAAGACAATTTGAAGAATCAGCAGGTACTTAAGTTTGCGCGCTACTGCTAAACATTTGCGGAAAACAGGGTATTTTATATAACTTTGCAATTGCGGTTTTCAACAGCTGCTATTCGATATAAATATACAACCATTGCTACTGATTTAACACAGCACAACCTAATCAAAACAATACAACTCAGACACGGAAAACGTAGGCCTTGGATAAACACAACGCCACCCATCTGCTGATTCAATTTCCACCCGCTGTTCCTTCATCAGCTGTCGTACCTGCACCATTTTAAAAGCTAGTGAGCCTAAAGGCTCAGCAAGTAAAATCTGAGTAGTAATAATTCATAAAATGCAGGCAGACATCTGTACAATGCATATGTTAAGGAATTTCAATATACAATATCATTTTCATAAACATTTCAATGGCAGAAACAGGGGAAGATAGCCCAGCTTCTCATTTCTTTCAATTTCATTTTCAGTTGATCATGGCATATAAGTTCTATATGGTCCGTGTTGCACTTTGATCAAAATGACTCCCGATATCAGTTTAGCATATAGCTCATATGAAAGGGCAGTCGACATCTTCGACAACTGCTCACCCTTCTCCTTGGTGACCTTAACTGTCTATTCAATAATCTAAAACATCTTTTGTTCCTTAACAATCTTTTCTTTTAAACGTTTCTGTAAAACATCAGGTTCCATCATTTTATACATTTGCTTCCCATTTTTAAAACTTTACTGAGTATTGAATTCGACTGTGAAAACGTATCATTAACATGGAACTGGTTGAAAGGAAAACCAGTCGCAAGGAATAGTACCAGTCGCAAGACTAATACCTGCTGAAATGAATAGTACCAGTCGCAACAAGTAAGAATTCAGTCGTAAGACAAGAATCCAGTCGCGAGATCTTTTAAATAGATATAATGTGAAACGATGTAGTTGGAGCGATCAGCAGATAAAATAACAAAACTACCTGCTGATCTTTGTGTAAAATAAAACGATGTCATTGGAGTGATCAGCAGAGGAAATAACTAAACTACCTGGTGATCTTTGTATAACTAAATGGAACGACGTCGTTAGCACATCAATCAGTCGCAAGGAAAAGTGCTAACACGATTATATAAATGAATAGTGCCAGTCGCAAGACTAGTACCAGCTGGAATGAACAGTACTTGAAAAATGAATAAAGCAACTGCTGAATTTAGAATCACAATGCAGCTGCTGATTCCTAATCAAAGGAAAGCAACTGCTGATATTAATAAAGAAAGACAAGGGTTCGAGTCTCCCAAGAAGCATTTTCTATACTTCTTGGGGGGGGGGATTGTTGAGTTAAGCGTGCAAGGGTGAGAGCAGTACTGGGATGGGTGACCTCCTGGGAAGTTCTCGTACGTCAAGCTGCTGACGTTGCGCCGCTTGATCTGGTTGGCCATGTGGGCTGTAAAAGTGTGATGCCAAATCTTAACGGGTAATACTATCTCTGCTGGAGATAGGTCCGGCGGTAGGGGAATGGTAAGACTGATCTCTAAGGGAATTGAGACAGCACCAGCAGTTAGACACGCACATCCCCTGACTCATGGGCCTAACAGCCCAACCCTAACGCACATAGTAGGTGCACTCTGCGCTACCACATTATAAGGAAATAAAGTTGCGCCTTGGTTAACAGCTATAGCTTTTGGCCTAGTGGTAAGCGCTTGATCCTAACAATTGGTATCAGAGCGAGGTCAAGGGTTCGAGTCTCCCAAGAAGCATTTTCTATACTTCTTGGGGGGGGATTGTTGAGTTAAGCATGAAAGGGTGAGAACAGTACTGGGATGGGTGACCTCCTGGGAAGTTCTCGTACGTCAAGCTGCTGACGTTGCGCCGCTTGATCTGGTTGGCCATGTGGTCTGTAAAAGTGTGATGCCAGATCTTAACGGGTAATACTATCTCTGCTGGGGATAGGGCCGACGGTAGGGGAAGGGTAAGACTGATCTCTAAGGGAATTGAGACAGCACCAGCAGTTAGACACGCACATCCCCTGACTCATGGGCCTAACAGCCCGTTTGTGGGTGAAAAGCAGTGCTAAATGTCAATTTCGTACCCATAGCTTTATGTAGACTTTTCCAAAAAGCTGATGTAAACATAGGATCTCTGTCTGATACGATGGAGATTGGAACACCATGTAGTCTAACTATTTCTTTAACATACAATTCAGCATACCTGCTCACCTCATAGGTCGTTTTAACTGGTAAGAAATGAGCAGACTTAGTGAGCCTATCAATTATAACCCAAATGGAGTTATATCCTTGTACTGTTCTTGGCAACCCAGTTATAAAATCCATCGCTATACATTCCCACTTCCATTCGGGAATCGGCAGTGGCTTCAACAAACCTGCTGGTCGCTGATGTTCCGCCTTCACCAGCTGACATGTTAAACATTCAGCTACAAATCTAGCAACATCCCTCTTCATTCCTGGCCACCAATACAACTGCTGGAGGTCCTTATACATTTTCGTGCTTCCGGGATGTACTGAATATGGAGCTGTATGAGCTTATTTCATTAGTTCAGCTCTTAAATCATCCACTTGAGGTACCCAAACTCTGCCCAAATACCTCACGATTCCATCCTGTGTAAAATATAAACTGTTACCTCTTTATTTATCCTGCTGGACCCATTTCTTCAACTGCTGGTCCTGCTGCTGACTTTCTCGAATTTGATTTAACAAATTTGATCTTACTGAGAGGTCTCCTAGAATCATATTACTGCTGCTGCTGGACAGTCAAATGCGCCAATCCTGCTGATTTCCTGCTGAGCGCATCAGCTACTACGTTTGCCTTTCCTGGATGATAACTGATAGTGCAATCATAATCTTTAACTAACTCCAACCATCGCCTCTGCCTCATATTCAATTCTTTCTGGGTAAAGAAGTACTTCAAGATTTTGTGATCTGTAAAAATCTCACACTTCTCCCCATAGAGGTAATGCCTCCATATCTTAAGAGCAAAGACAACATCTGCTAATTCCAAGTCATGCGTTGGATAATTTTTCTCATGGTCTTTCAGCTGCCTAGACGCATATGAAATAACTTTACGATCCTGCATCAACACAGCTCCTAGTCCCAACTTAGACGCATCAGTGTATATCACAAATTTTCCTTCAGCAGATGGCATCGTCAAAACAGGGGCTTCTATCAGCGCTTGCTTCAATTCATACTCCCATCTTTTTTCTTTACAAACAAAACAGGGGCTCCCCATGGTGAAGTACTGGGTCGAACAAATCCTTTCTCCAACAGGTCTTGTATCTGTTCTTTCAATTCTTTCATCTCTGTTGGAGCTAACCGATATGGTGGTCTAGATACTGGAGCAGCTCCTGGAATTAGATCAATGGAAAACCTCTCGATAATCTATACATAATCTCATACTCCCATCCTTTTTCTTTACAAACAGAACAGGGGCTCCCCATGGTGAAGTACTGGGTCGAACAAATCCTTTCTCCAACAGGTCTTGTATCTGTTCTTTCAATTCTTTCATCTCTGTTGGAGCTAACCGATATGGTGGTCTAGATACTGGAGCAGCTCCTGGAATTAGATCAATGGAAAACTCCAATTCCCTATCTGGTGGCAATCCTTGAATATCTTCTGGAAAAACATCAGGGAATTCGTTTACTACTTCTACTATGGACAGCTGGGGCCTATCAGTAGCGGCTAACGATGATATAGTTGAAGGAATTTTGTTATCAAGTTTGGCCAAAAACTGGAATGGCTCTTTTCCTACTGGATTAACAGCTACTACTCGTAGTTTAAAGTCAATCACTACCCCAAACTTAGTTAACCAATCTATTCCCAAAATCAAATCAAACTCCGGCATTGGCAACACAATTAAATCAGCAGTAATCTTATGCCCTTGAAGTTTAAGCTCTAAACTTTTAAACAATTCGTGCGATACCAATTTTTCCCTAGATGGTACCAACACACAATAACCTATCATTACTTGCTCTGGATGGATTGACAATCTCTTAACAAATTCAGTAGAAATGAATGAATGTGTAGCTCCGGAATCTAACAAAGCTAGAGAAGGAAGTCCAGCTATTGAAATTTCACCTGTAACCATCGTAGACTCTGAAGGAGCTTGATCAGCAGTCATCACATAGGCTCTGCTGGTCACCAGTTGCTTAGCTTTTGGAAAATTCTTCAAAATATGTCCAGGCATCCCACACTTGTAGCAGACGTTTTGTCCAAGTCTGAATTGTCCCAAATGAGGCTTTTGACACTTAGGACATAATGGCCTATTACTACCAGCAGGAATGGAGCTTATAGGTTGAATTTGTAGAGGTTTTTGCTCCTGAGGCCTCTGCTGGTTGTCGTTTAGGAGAAATCTATTATGCGCTAGCGAAATCTGCCCAGAGTCTGCTCGCGTGTTTTTGTGTTATTTTGTGACGCCCGAACCCAACGGGGCCACGAGAATTGGGGTAAACAAAAATTGTCGAATAAAAGAAGGGCTAAAAGGTAATTTGTTATAAGCTGCATTTCTTATAACTCAAAATAAACAAGACACAAGACAATTTGAAGAATCAGCAGGTACTTAAGTTTGCACGCTACTGCTAAACATTTGCGGAAAACAGGGTATTTTATATAACTTTGCAATTGCGGTTTACAACAACTGCTATTCGATATAAATATACAACCATTGCTACTGATTTAACACAGCACAACCTAATCAAAACAATACAACTCAGACACGGAAAACGTAGGCCTTGGATAAACACAACGCCACCCATCTGCTGATTCAAGTTCCACCTGCTGTTCCTTCATCAGCTGTCGTACCTGCACCATTTTAAAAGCTAGTGCCTAAAGGCTCAGCAAGTAAAATCTGAGTAGTAACAATTCATAAAATGCAGGCAGACATCTGTACAATGCATATGTTAAGTAATTTCAATATACAATATCATTTTCATAAACATTTCAATGGCAGAAACAGGGGAAGATAGCCCAGCTTCTCGTTTCTTTCAATTTCATTTTCAGTTGATCATGGCATATAAGTTCTATATGGTCCGTGTCGCACTTTGATCAAAATGACTCCCGATATCAGTTTAGCATATAGCTCATATGAAAGGGCAGTCGACATCTTCGACAACTGCTCACCCTTCTCCTTGGTGACCTTAACTGTCTATGCCATAATCTAAAACATCTTTTGTTCCTTAACAAACTTTCATTAAACATTTCTGTAAAACATCGGGTTCCATCATTTTAAACATTTGCTTCCCATTTTAAAAACTTTACTGAGTATTGAATTCGACTGTGAAAACGTATCATTAACATGGAACTGGTTGAAAGGAAAACCAGTCGCAAGGAATAGTACCAGTCGCAAGACTAATACCTGCTGAAATGAATAGTACCAGTCGCAACAAATAAGAACCAGTCGCAACAAATAGGAACCAGTCGCAAGACAAGAATCCAGTCGCGAGGTCTTTTAAATAAATATAAAGTGAAACGATGTCGTAGGAGTGATCAGCAGATGGAATAATAAGGCTACCTGTTGATCTTTCTATAACTTAAAGGAACGACGTCGTTAGCACATCAATCAGTCGCAAGGAAAAGTGCTAACACGATTATATAAAAGAATAGTACCAGTCGCAAGACTAATACCTTATTTTGTTCTACCAGCATTCTTAATAATTGAGTGATGTTAGCATTGTTATCACTCTCTGTTTCTTCTAGAGGAATACTGCTTCTAGTTCTTCCTCTTCTTCTTCCTGACATTCTATATTCTATAGCCCATAATCCACCACATGCATAAATCAGAACATGCTAAATAATTTTAAAGACAATGCTCTGAAAATAAACTCACAACTTTAGAAGAACAGACGATGAACTTTGATCCAGCTGATGGTGCATGTGTTTATCTCAGGAACGTTGCTCTGATACCATGTTGTGACACCCAAACCCAACGGGGTCACGAGAAATGGGGTAAACAAAAATTTTCGAATAAAAGAAGGGCTAAAAGATAATTTGTTATAAGCTGCATCTCTTATAACTCCAAGAAAAACGAAACTCAAGAACAAATTCTAAATTCAGCAGACACTCAATTACGCGCGCACTACTGCTAAAGACTTTTGCGGAAACAGGGTATTTCATATAACTTTGCAATTGCGGTTTACAACAGCTGTTATTTGAGATAAATATACAACCATTGCTACTGAATATATACAGCATATCCTAACCAAAACAATATAACTATGACACGGATGGGCCATTCGAGTTCTTCTGGATCAGTGAGCTCTGGTTCTGGCAGTGGTTCTGGTAGCGGTTCTGGAGGCGGATTCTGTATTCAGTGCGGAGGGAGACATGAGACTTCGCAGTGTCGAGGAGTTCGAGGACTCTGCCATCCTTTGTGGTCAGCCGGGACACTTCGCTAGAGCGTGTCCTTCGATTGGAGGCGGTCTACTGGTCAGTCGCAGCAGGGTTCCGCTAGTGGTTCTTCTCAGCGACAGCAGCCTTTTGATCAGTCCCAGCGATCTGGTTTTCAGCCTCGTGATCCGTCACGTTTTGGAGGACCTTCCCGACCCCCGTTTCAAATTCCCCAGCAGGCGCAGGCAAACGCCTTGACAGGAGATCAGGCTGAGGAGACTCCGGGCATGGTGATTAGGGGTACATGCTCTATTTATGATTATCCTGCGAGAGTTTTGTTTGACACTGGTGCATCACACTCTTTCATATCTGAGATGTTTGTGTTTGAGCGTGGGTTGAGTTCTTCCCCACTGTGTGATGTTGTTTCTGTGTCTACTCCTGCTGGTGTGAACCTGTGTTCTCGAGAGGTAGTAGTAGATTGCCTGATTAGGTTTGATGAGCATGTTTTGGTGACCAACTTGATTGTGTTGGGGATTAGAGATTTCGACTGTATTTTGGGAATGGACGTGTTATCTAGCTATAAGGCTACCGTCGATTGCTTCTATGGTGTGGTGAGATTTCGCCCTGATACAGGTGAGAGGTGGGATTTCTACGTCACGGATTCGAGGTCGAAGATTCCCTTAGTGTCCGCTATGGAGATGTTTAGCCTGCTATCGCTAGGTAATGCAGGATTCATTATCTATGCACTTGATAGTTCCCAGGAGCAGCGATTAGAGTTGCGTGACATCCCCGTTGTTCGAGAGTTTCCCGACGTGTTTCCAGATGAGATTCCTGGATTCTCTCCTCGTCGTGAGATCGACTTCAATATAGAGTTGGTTCCTGGTACCGCCCCGATTTCTAGAGCTCCTTACCGGTTGGCGCCCGCAGAGTTGAAAGAGCTGAAGGAACAGTTGAGCGATCTCTTAGAGAAAGGCTTCATCAGATCGGGTATGTCGCCTTGGGGAGCTCCGATTCTGTTTGTGAAAAAGAAAGATGGCACTATGAGGATGTGCGTGGACTTCAGACAGTTGAATAAGGCCACGGTGAAGAACAATTATCCTCTGCCGAGGATTGATGACTTGTTCGATCAGCTGCAGGGATCGGTTGTGTACTCAAAGATCGACTTGCGCTCTGGTTATCACCAGTTGCGAATTAGAGACGCTGATGTGGCAAAGACAGCCTTCCGAACGAGATATGGGCATTTTGAGTTTCTTGTCATGCCTTTTGGATTGACGAATGCCCCTGCTGTCTTTATGGATTTAATGAATCGCGTCTTTAGCGAGTATATCGATCGGTTCGTTATCATCTTCATAGATGACATCTTGGTGTACTCGAGGAGCAAGAGAGAGCACAAGGAGCA
>KV001735.1:132424-149474 GCA_001598015.1 Dorcoceras hygrometricum | reverse complement strand
TGATGCATTTGCTCAAATTAACAAAGACAGTGACGTCACTCTCCCTGTCTTTTATAACATGAGCTCAAATCATTTTTAAAATCAAAATTTTGCATCAGCTGGAATCCGCAAAAACAGAACACTTTAAAACAAATCAGAGCATCGAAATATTTCAAAATAACACGTGCTACTGAGTTGCTTAAATCTATGAAGAGCCAGTACAGAGAACAGCTCATATTTTCCTTCTTCTATCTCGCCCCATGTGCTTGTCACTGAGCCTCGCTCCAAGTGATCTTACAGCACAACGAAAATAGAAGCTTGGCATCTGCCCGAGACTCGCGCATCCCGACAGTTCATCAAGCGAAAAATCGGTTCTATATTAAAACACATCTGGTCTTCATAACATAAGTTTCTCAAAACAGTTTAAAACATTCAAGAACAACCTGCTCTGATACCACTTGATGGTCCCTGTTTGACAAAGGAACTTAGCAGCCGCTAGTTTTAAAATGAGCAATTAAAATTTTCAGCGCTGCTTGGAGCTGCAATAGCTCGTTGTTCTTGAACAAATGCAATAAACAGAGCACCGGAGACAGATCTGGTATGATTTAAAAATCATGCGGAAAATACCAGAACTGAATCCTATATTTTAAAACAACTCAAACAGATTTATGTGCAACATAAATCTGTTCGAGACTTGTGTGCTTGTGTGCTGCTGAAATGTTATGCGATGATGCTAACTGCTGAATTAAATGTGTGCTGTTATGCGATGCTAAGGTAAAGAGCAAGTGCTGATTTGTTATGCGTGCGTGCTGAAATATGTTTATACGTGTAAGCGTGCTAAAGTAATTGCTTGCTGAATGAGTAACAGAACACGATACAAAACACAGCATATTTGATTCTGGAAGTTCGGATATCAACATCCTAAATCTCCCCTTCTTCCACCTCGGAAGGCTCCACTAGAAGATTTGATCTTACAACTGCGTGTACAGACCCAATCCCACAACCAGCAGCTGTGAGAACTCCTAGACTCCACAAATGCACAACAGCCTCAACTGTGTGACTGACTACATACACATGAGTTTTACGTCTTCGTGCTTGGACGGGAACTGTAAACAGATTTCGAGATTCATTCACAAACATATGTGAACGAATCTCGATGTGTGAGATTGATACAATGAAATCGCTCAACTCTCTGTTTTTCTCACACACGAGGGACATGCTCTAACAAGCTAATCTAGACTCAGCAATCGACTCTCGTGAAAAGCTCTTCTCTAATGGCGGTCGATTGCTTCGTCTATCTCTTTATTTTTCCCTCTGTTGGTGCACTGTGCAACTGACTTATTCTCTGCGATAGCTTCACAGTGACCAACCTCTCGAACACTCGAACTACACTTCTTCAATGGCGCTGCCTTTGTATATAAAGCCTCTGTAGAATTTCTTCCCGTTGGATAGCTTCCAAAACTGTTCAGTGCTTCAACTGGTTAAATTGACTTCTTTCCATTTTAGTGCAACGCTCCTCTGTAAAGTACCGACAGGAGAACAGTACTTGTGTCCTTTTCTTTTGCAGGCTTCTTGTCGTTTTCGCCATTTGAATTGAGCTCAGCAGTTGACATCCAGCTTTCGTAAATTCTTCGTGAGTTGTCAACTGCTTCGCTACTGGTTTATCACTACGACTGCTGCGCTTTGCTACTTCTTTAATTCTTTGCACCTGGGAACCAAGTCGACTGAATATGCAAAGCTTGCGACTGGTTGAATAGCAACAGCTGATTCAAATAAGCTCTCGACTGGATGCTGCTGTTGCTTGCGTCTGGTTCATCAATTGCTTCGCCTGAATCCTCTTCAACAATAATAGATTTATCTTCTTGCGACTGGGTAAGCAAACACTGCCTCTGGAAATCTTTGCGTTGCGACTGAAATCACTGTAGCTTGCGACTGCTGAAATCAACGCAAAGTCTTCCTGCTGAATCTTTAGCGCAAGAGCAAAACGCTGTCGTATCAACTTATGTAAACGACATCGTTTTGCTGTTGCTATCTCCAAATACTATATGCTGATGAACAGTAGCTTGCGACTGGATTGCCTCCTCTACGACGTCGCTTCCTCTTGCGTCTGGATGCAAGCTACCTGCTGATTCTTGCGACTGGTCTCTCAAACCATCTGCTGAATATGATGACTTCACCGATGACGTCATCAACAACTAAACCATCTGCTGATTCTTCAACACGATGTCGCTCCATCTTTTTCACTTCTTTTCTCATCCGCTGAAAGCCAACTGCTGATTGTGCTGACATCAAGGCTGATGTCATCACAGCTGATTCCATAGCTTGCACATCTTCTCAACTGCTGAATCAAAATAGCTTCCTGCTGAACTTCATCGTTCCAGCTCCAGCTGCGATTCTTCTTCTTCTTGAATAGCGATTGTTAATAGATTCATAAACAGTACTTATAATAAAGGCGACTGCTAACAGATTCGTCAGCAGTAACTTGCGCATCTTCTTCTTCAATCTAATTCTCCAGCAAGCTTCTCAATACATGTACCAGCTGGTTCATCTTTTCTCTTTAGCCCCAACTTGGCCTCCGCCTGAGCAATAAGCTTCTTCTTGCTGAATCTTCTTCGTTCCTAAATCCTGTGCACTTAGGTAGAATTGTTAGAAACACAATAACAGGTTTTGTGTAATTCAAAACTTAATCAGGATATGTCAAAACAGATCCAACACACTCTTCAGTCCAAACAAACTTCCTATCTTTCTAGGTCAACTGAGTCGTCGGCCTGGCTATCGTGGAGAACTTCTTGATGAAACTTCTATAATAGCCAGCCAATCCTAAGAAACTACGGATCTCGGAACCATTCCTAGGTCACTCCCAGTTAAGAACTACTTCAACCTTACTAGGATCCACCGAAATACCTTGTGCTGAAATGACATGACCCAAAAAGACAACTCTATCCAACCAGAATTCACACTTGCTGAACTTAGCATAAAGCTGTGAGTCTCTAAATCTCTGTAGCACCAGTCTCAAGTGCTCTTTATGCTCTCTATAGCTCCTCGAGTACACTAGGATTTCATCTATGAAGACAATCACAAAATGATCAGTATACTTGCTGAAGACGAGATTCATCATATCCATGAAGATAGCAGGAGCATTCGTCAGTCCAAACGGCATCGCCAATAAATCATAATGCCTATATCTCATCCTGAAAGCCGTTTTCGCTACATCAACGTATGTAATCCGCAACTAAAGGTAACCAGATCGCAGATCTATCTTAGAGTATACAGCAGATCCCTGCAGCTGATCAAACAGATCATAGATTCTTGGCAGTGGATACTTATCTTAATGGTCTCTTTATGCAACTGCCAAAAATCCACACACATCCTCATAGATCCATCCTTCTTCTTCACAAAAAGAATCGGAGCTCCCCAAGGCGACATACTCGGTCTTATGAAGCCTTTCTCCAAAACATCATGCAGTTGATCCTTAAGTTCCTTCAATTCAGATGGCGCCAATCGATACGGAGCTCTAGAAATCAGGGCTATCCCTGGAACTAACTCTATGCTGAAGTCAATCTCTCGCTTCGGAGGAAATCTAGGAATCTCATCCGAAAACACATCAGGGAACTCACGAGCAATAGGGACATCACTCAACCCTACTCTCGATTCATGAGAGACATCCAAGGCATAGATCATAAACCCTGAATTCTCTAGAGACAACAAACTGAACATCTCCATGGCGGACACCAATGGAATATTAGGTCACGAATCAGCACCATAGAAATTCCGTTTCTCCCCAAATCAAGTCCTAAATCTCACCACACCATGGAAACAATCAACAGTCGCTCTATACTCAGACAGCACATCCATAACCAAGATGCAGTCAAAATCTCTAATTCCCAAGGCAATCAGATTAGTCACCAACACATGCTCATCAAACCTAATAAGGCAATCCAACGCCACCTCACGGGACAACAGACACACGCCAGCAGGGGTAGATACGGAGACAAAATCACACAGTGAGGTAGAACTCAACCCACACTCATACACAAACTGTTCAGAAATAAAGGAGTGTGATGCTCCAGTATCAAATAAAGCTCATGCAGGAAAATCAAAGATAGAGAAAGTTCCTGCAATCACTCCCCCAGGTATCTCGTCAGCCTGCTCTATCGTCAAGGGCATTCACCTAGGCTTGCTGTGGTCCCGAAAACTGGGATATCGAAGGTCCTCCAAACCTAGACAGTTCACGGGGTTGGAATCCAGATCGTTTGGACTGAACAAAATGTTGCTGTCTCTGCGAAGATCCACCAGCGGAACCTTGCTGCGACTGACTCAAAGGTTTTCCACCCATCAGAGGACACACTCTGGCAAAATGTCCCTGTTGGCCACACTGATGGAAAAGACCTCAAAATCCACGACATTGCGAAGTCATGTGCTTCCCTCCGCACTGTCCACAAGACACACTGCCAGAACCACTTCCACCAGAGCTCACAGAACAAGAGGAACTCGAATTCTATCATCTCTTGAATTGCTTCCCTCGAGGCCTGGACCTCTGACGATTCGATTGCTATGACTCTTGAGGAACCTAATTCTGCGCTTCCAACAGACTCTCCTCGATATCCACCGCTCTATCCACCGCCTCAGCATAAGTCGCAGGAGAACCAGCCAACACCATCCGGAACAACTCAGGCTTCAAACCTCTCAAAAACTTTTTCCTCTTACTCCTCTCCTGGTTTGCCACATGGGTAACATACGAAAAAAGCGACGAAAACCTCCTGGCATACTCGGCCACCTTCATGTCCCCTTGCTTCAGATTTTCAAACTCTCTCTCGCAGTTGTTGTAGTAGGACTCCGGGGTATACTCCTGTCGAAACGCTGCACAGAAGCTCTCCCAAGTAATCACAGCCCCACTCTCTCTCAAGATTCGGGAAGTACCCTTCCACCAGCGTTGAGCATTCTCCCTCAACTGCAAAATCGATAGCTTCAATCTTCTCTCATGAGAGTACTCCACCGCATCAAACAACTCTGCCATATGCTCTAGACAGCCTTCAGCCATCAAGCTACCCTCGGCACCAGTAAACGTAGTGGGATTCGTCCATTGGAATCTAGCTAGAACTAACTCATCTCACCGATCTATCGAGTCACATCCTCCACCTCCGTCTGCCTAGCCCGACGACGCAAAGGTTCACTCAGTTTCTCAACATCCTCATCGCTATCGGGAGACCTAGACTCCTCAGCAGTCCGCCTAGTGGTTCTACCTCTACCTCTCCTCGGCGGCGTATAACAAAGCTCAGGGTAAGAACCAACAAACAAACACATATGCAGATAATATCAATCACATAAGCAGATATCATCACAGAGTCAATCAAAAACAGAAACCCAAACTCCGTGCCTAGACTCGAGTGTGATGAAAAAGGAAATCGAGCTTATCCCAGTTTAAGCTCTGATACCAAACTGTCAGTCCCGATGCACTAAACCAAGGATTAATAAATCAATTAATCAAAATTATGAGGAAGCATCAAAATTGGGGCTTAAAAATTTTTCGAAATGTTGGGCCTTATCCAAAACATCAACCTTAAAATAGTTCATAATCAAAATACGAGTGGAACACACAAATCACAACACGACAGGTAAAGGACATGTAGTAAATCAACTACACATCCCCAACATAATTAAAGGCACAGGACATCTCCTGGCTCAATATATCAACACATAAATATATCTGGGACTCAATCAAAAAGGGGATCGACCAGCTGAAGCTCCACTCTGTCCAGCCTGGCTATATGAAGAACCAGCCAAAGCCAATACAGACCAAGGGAGCCCAAAACAGGGAAATGTAAAGAGGTCAAACCACAGTACGAAGAGAAATCTAAAAACAGCAAATCATGCAACATTCTATACTTCAAGTTACGAAATGCATGATGGTTATCAAAGGAATCGGTCATCAAAGCCAACGACTCAGCTGGAAAAAATCACAAATGAGCCTCATCCACGCATAGCCAATCGCCGGTGGAACAAGCATCGGTCCATGATCCTCAGGCCCGTCAGCCATCACAGCTCAGTGGTTTTTAGGCGCGACGAATTAGCCGGCCACCACCCCGATGATAGCATTTGACCCTTCAGGCACGACAACTCAGCAGGCCGATCAAAATGCTAGCTCGACTCAGGTCATCAATCGAATATCAGGCTCAATATGTATGCATGAAATGCCATTCAATAATTAGATTCCAATGCATACAATAATCAGTACGTATAACAGATCATAAAACAGAGCACAGTCAATCAAATCCGTTCACAGCGTCACGAAATCACAGCATACAGATTCACAACAAGAAATATAAACATGTCCATGCCCAAAGCTGTTTACAGGAGCTCAATCCGTACCTCAAACCAGCTAAAATCTCAACCAGACCTCACCAGGGCACGGTACCAACAATCTGCTCCAGTCTGCTTCCTCACTGTCTCACGACAAGCTCAACCAAAGCTTCCTGGAAGCTCAAATATGCCCTAACGACTAGCTAGTCAACTCAAGACTAAGCAAAATCTGCTTACTGCCTATAGTCACGATTCCAGACTACTCAAAACTACTCAACACAGGCTCTAGTAGCTCTAACGAAGCTTAAAATGGGAAGAATAACTTACCCAGAAGCTCAAATCTGAACGGGGAAAACCATCAACTGGAAGTCGCGAAGGTATTCGAACCTGCAACTACTTCGCTCCTCTTCCACAAGTCGATCTACAACTCCAAACTGGTATCAATCGAAAGAGCTAAGCAATACGAACCCAGCTCCACCAATCTCGCTCCAAACAAAGACGAAAATCGACGGCAATCTAACGGTGTAAGGCTCAGGATTATTTCATTTAATAATCCGAGATTAGTTGATTTTAATCCGAGAATATTTAATTTAATAATAGTTAGAGTTTGGAATTAAAATATAATGTTCTTGAATTATTAGGATTGAAATTTGATTTAAATCACTTGTCCGTGGATTGAATTGCAATTACGGGAGTTTTCAGGGACTAAACTGCAATTTGGCTTATATATATATCTAATATTCACCTCTTCACCTCTATTTGCACGTGAGAAGGCAGTAGATTCAGCATATTTTCACCCATTTGTGTTATTTTACAAGCTTCGATTTTCATCATCCGACTGTCAGAATTCAGAAGTGATCGTATATTTGTGATCCTCTCGTCGAAGGCTTTCTTCTGATGTAAGTTTTATTATGTTACACTATGCTTTGATTTTGAGATGATAATGGAATCATATTATGATGGTATATATATGTGCTTGAGTGGACAACGATTGTATATCCAAGACGGATCGAGATAAGTTCGGTGTTTGAATTAGTTATGATTTCTTGAGATATTTTCGAAAAAGAATCTTGCTGATACTGCTGATTTCGAGTTCCCTATGTTGTTATATTGATGATATGGTTGTGATATGGATTGTATTTGATTTATATCTTGATATATTTAAAGTTCGGGTTATCGATTTTTAGCCGTTACGCCGCCGATTTGAGAATTGATGAGTTTTGGGGAAAATGATTGAGCCGTGTATAGGATTGAGTTTTAATTCTGATTGTGATCATATTATACTTCTTTTCAGATTTGAATTGAAGGTCATAGAACTTGAGAACTTTAGAATTCGTATCGGTAAAGTTTTGATCAAGGTTTGTAGTGATTTCTACCCTTGGTAATTGATATGTGTTGAGCAGATTTTGATATGAACTTGTTGTTGTTGATATATGTTTCAGATTTGAAGCACATTCAGAATCGATACTGAAAGGTATAAATTGACATCAATCAAGAGGCGATAGAACATTCGAGATAGATATGATTCTTGAATTCCCTAAAACCGCATACTTGAATGCTTACTGCTCTTGTTTGATTACTTGACTGATTTTGTGTGATATACTTGTTTATACTTGCTTGATTAGCATGTATTGCCTTGATTGATTTTAGAATAATGCATCAAGATTATGTTTCATTCATCTTGAGCTCTACCTTGAAAAGCATAGAGGGCTGAATAGCCTAGAGTGCAAATGACATTTTGAGGGCTATAGTTGAGTGGCACGGAATGTAGATTTACTTCCAGAGCTAGATGACACACTATGGTTGCACCAAAAGTCAGGGGATTGAGATACTTGACGCCACCTCGATTGGGAGAGTCGGTGGTTGGTTTGAGATTTTCTTCCCCGGGATCCCAAGAACCAAGATTTATTTTTATCAGATTTGATAGCCTATTCCTTCCATATGCATTGTATCCATGCTCATGATATATTGCATGTTATGTTGTTTATACTAGGAATTAAATTCTCATCGGAGTTATCCGGCTATTGCTGTGTTTTTTAATGTGTGCATGGAAATAGGTGGGGAAGGATCGAGTCAGAGACAACCGTGATAGATCGAAATGAGGATTAGCTCGTGGTGACTCGGGTTTTAGCAAAAGTTTTATAATATATGAGGTTTTCAAACATGTTCGAAAACAAGAAACCATGTATATGTTACCTCTTATGTTACCATCTACTCGTCGAATACTAGTTATGTTTGACTAAATGTATCCTAAATAATGAGGTTGAAGTTTAAATGCATGTTTAGATTGTGTTTGATGTTGTTACCTATTATAGATGCATTTTGGGTTGAATGAAAGAGTTATACCACATCAAACTTCTTTTGATAGCAAGGAGATCAAGTTGAGAAAACTTTAGGATCAATTAATCGCACCCGCACCCTATATATATATAAAAAATTAATTTGTATCTTTTTTTTCTTCTTGCTTAAATTATATGAATAAAATTGTGATTAATATTTATTCGCCCCTTAAGATGAGATTAGCAACCCGGAGTCCCCACAACAGGTGGTATCAGAGCCTAAGTTTCTCGGACTGAGATAGATGAGCGGGGTAGATTGAGTCTGTCTAATTGATTCCATTGCATGAGATTGAATTCAATATATGATATTTTGTTATGCACTAATCTGTTTGAAAATCATGTATGCCTCCTCGTCGACCAAATAATAGACAATCAGTGGTTGTCCCTCCGACAGAACAGACAAATGTACAACAACCAGTGTCAGTACCTGGACTGCAACAAGGTAGTACATCTACTACGGTGATGGATGTGAGCATTACACCTATGGAGACCTTACTGAAGAGGTTCCAATCATTCAAACCGACAACTTTGAAAGGAACGTAGAATGCAGTTTACTGTGAAAACTAGCTTGAAGATATTGAACAGCTGTTTGATTCACTAGACTACTCTGATGATCATCGTATCAGATTATTAGTACATCAACTTGATGAAGTTGCCAAAAGTTTGTGGATTACTATGAAGAATGCACTTGAACATCGAGGTACGACTATCACCTTTTCAGTATTTAAAACTGAATTCTATAAACGTTTCTTTCTAGTCTCCTACAGAAAATACATGGGAGCATAATTTGCGAATTTGAAGCAGAATCACTTGAATATCGAGGAATATGTGGCCAAATTTTCTAGTTTATTGAAAATTTCCCCACATGTATCGGAAAGTGATGAAGCCATGGCCGATCAGTTTGCATAATTTGCGAATTTGAAGCAGAATCACTTGAATATCGAGGAATATGTGGCCAAATTTTCTAGTTTATTGAAAATTTCCCCACATGTATCGGAAAGTGATGAAGCCATGGCCGATCAGTTTATCAATGGCTTAGATCCAGATGTGTTTACATTGGCAAACAGTGGACGACCCAATACCTTTGCGGATGCACTGAATAGAGCAAAGGGAGCAGAAGCTGGATTGTTGAGACAAAGAGGAGCACCTTTCATTCCGCAGCCACCTCAACAGTCAGTACCCCCAGATGTACCACAGAATCTGCCATCGCTTCAGCAACTATCTTTCAGATTTGAGGCTGCAAGCAGTGGCAGAAAGGATTCTAGATTTTGGCCTAAAGGTAAAAAGTTCAAGAAGTCTGGCAGTAGTTATTCTAGTTCTAGTGGCCAGAGGCAATTTTGTTCCAGTCAGAGATCCATTGAGTCAGGAGCATATTGTGGTAAGTGTGGTGTACGACATGCTACTGATCAATGTCGAGGAGTATCAGGGATTTGCACTGTTTGTCGTCAACCCGGTAATTATGCCAAAGTATGTACTCAAAGAGCAACTGGTGCTACTGATTCTCGACCAGTACCCCAGGTGGAAAGGCACTCAGTGCATTAATTTGCATTTCAGCCTCAGCAATAGACTAAATCAGGGGGAAGCCAGACCGAGACTCAACCTCCGAGGCAACAGGCCCGAGTATTTTCACTTACTGAGAACAGGCTCAGGCAGCACCTGACGATGTCATAGCAGGTAATTGATTTCTTTATGGTTATCCTGCCTATGTTTTGATAGATACAGGTGCATCTCATACATTCATATCTTAGAGATTTGCTATGTTGCATTCTTTATCGTCTGAGCCATTGCCTGATGTTGTTGCTATATCTTCACCTTTGGGTGAAGGCCTGGTATTTGTTAGAGTGATTAGACATTGTATCCTACAATATGACGGAAATGAGATAGATTTGGATTGTATAGTACTTGGGTTATCATATTTCGATTGTATTATTGGCATAGACATACTAAACAAGTACAGGGCGACCGTGGATTGTTTCCAGAAAGTGGTTAGATTCACACCAGAGATGTCTAATGAATGGAAATTCTACGGTAAGGGTTCTAGAGCTAAGTTTCTTTTAATATCCGTGTTATCTATGACCCGTCTGTTGCAGAAAGGGGCAGAAGGATTTTTTATTTATCCAGTAGATGTATTGAAATGTGGTCCAGCATTGACATATATACCAGTGGTACAAGAGTTTGCCGATGTTTTCCCTGATTAACTTCCAGGTTTGCCTCCAGTGCGGGAAATCGATTTCAGTATCGAACTAATGCCAGGTACACAACCAATATCCAAAGCCCCTTACAAGATGGCACCTATTGAACTGAAGGATTTGAAAGATCAGTTGGAGAATTTATTTTCCAAAGGGTACATTAGACCAAGCGTTTCACCTTGGGGCTCTCCGTTACTATTTGTACGAAGAAAACATGGTTCAATGCGGTTGTGTATCGATTATCGACAATTGAACAAGGCGACTGTGAAGAACAAATACCCATTGCCCAGAATAGATGACTTATTTGACCAGTTTCAAGGCTCAGATATCTATTCCAAGATCGATCTGAGATCTGGATATCATCAAATAAGGTTTCATGACGAAGATATCCCTAAAACTGTTTTCAGAACAAGGTATGGTCATTATGAATTTATTGTCATACCTTTTGGTGTAACCAATGCGCCTGCAGTATTTATGGGATTGATGAATAGGGTGTTTCAAAAATATTTAGATGACTTTGTCATTATTTTTATCGATGACATCTTAATTTATTCCCATAATGTGCATGATCACACCGAACACCTCAGAATTATATTACAGACTTTGAGAAATGCGAAATTATATGCCAATTTATCAAAATGTGAGTTTTGGTTGCAGAAAGTTGTGTTTCTTGGGCATATCATTTCAGGTGATGGCATTTCAGTGGATCCAAGCAAGGTAGAGGCAGTGATCAACTGGCCTAGACCGACATTAGTACCAGAAATACGTAGTTTTATGGGCTTAGCGGGTTATTATCGTCGATTTATCAATGATTTTTCCAGCATTGACAAGCCTTTTACGCAATTGACTCAAAATAAAATGCCGTATGTCTGGACTGAAGCTTGTGAAGCTAGTTTCTTAGAACTGAAGAAGAGACTTACTAGTGCACCCGTTTTGACAATTCCTTCCGGTACAGGTGATTTTGTGGTATATTGCGATGCGTCTCATAGAGATATAGGATGTGTATTGATGCAGAGAGGTTGTGTCGTTGCTTATGCCTCTCAACAATTAAAGCCCCATGAGACACGATACCCTATTCATGATTTAGATCTTGCAGCTATCGTCTTTGCATTGAAAATTTGGCGACACTACCTTTATGATGAGAAATTTGAGATTACTCTGATCATAAGAGCTTGAAATATCTATTCTCGCAATCTGAATTGAATATGCGGCAATGAAGATGGCTTGATTTATTGAAGGATTACGATTGTGAAATCAAATATTATCCAGGAAAATCAAATGCAGCTGCAGATGCCCTTAGCAGGAAGGTATGTGCTTTCTCTCTATCTGTTGTAGGGGTATCTAACTTAATTGAAGATTGTTGTACATATGGGTTGTATTTGAGACAGATATGAAGCCTATTCGAGTTTGCACTATCCAAGCTGAGCTGTAATTGTTAATCAGAATCAAAGAAGCACAGAAGATGGATCTGAATATTCAGAGGTCAATTGAGATGGTCAGATCTGGACATCAATATGAATATCGGGTCAGTGCTGATGATATTTTATACGTGAATAACAGACTTGTTGTTCCAGATGTGTCAGAGTTGAAACAACAGATATTGAATGAAGCTCACAGAAGTAGATTCAGTATTCATCCGGGTGGCAGAAAGATGTACAATGACTTGAAAAATCAGTATTGGTGGAAACAGATGAAATTTGATATTACTTAATTTGTATCCCACTGCTTAAATTGCCAACAGTTGAAAGCTGAAAGAAAGAAACCAGGTGGTCTATTGCATAGCTTATCCATTCCAAAATGGAAATGGGATCAAATATCCATGGATTTCGTTACATAGCTACCACATTCATCCAGAGGCTTTGATGCCATTTGGGTGATTATTGACAGATTAACGAAATCATCATGCTTTATTCCGTACAGAATGACGTATAGACATGACCAGATGGCAGACATTTACGTCAGATAAGTGGTAAGATTACATGGTGTGCCTAAATCTATCGTTTCAGATAGAGACCCTAGATATACATCGCACTTTTGGCATAGCTTGCAACAAGCTCTAGGTAGGAAATTACACTTGAGTACTGCATATCATCCTCAAATAGATGGACAGTCAGAACGGACTATCCAGACGCTTGAGGATATGCTTCGAGCTATAGTTCTAGATTTCGGCAGGAACTGGCAAGATTCACTACCACTTGCAGAATTTTCTTATAATAACAGCTATCAGACAAGCATTGAGATGGCTCCATTCGAAGCACTGTACGGTAAGAAGTGTAGATCTCCATTGTATTGGGATGATATCTCGGATTTACCAGACATTGGACCTGATATGATCCGTGTAATGACAGAAAAATTGAAATTGATTCAGAAAAGAATGAAAACAGGTCAAGACAAACAAGCCAAATATGCGAATATCAGACGTCGACCTCCATATTTTGAACAGAGAGACAGAGTATTCTTGAAGATTTCTCTATTCATAGGTACAGTACGATTCTGTTAATCATTTCCAATTGAGTAATCGATCGTATTTCAATTTCTTTATCGCTTGCGCCTGAAATTTCTTCATCTTTGAATATCATGTTGCGACTAGAATATGCTTGAGAGTGCAACGACTTGTTTCCTTTCAAAATCCACCGTCTGATTTTTAGCGTTAACCCAAATGTTGTCGTTTCAACTCATAAAAATGACGTAGTTTACGCTATACATCAATAAACACTCCAACGTCTGGATTACTGCGTCTGGTATCAAAACAACGACTGGATTCACAAATTACTGTAGCTCTCGACTGGTTCCAATACGCTGTCGTTCCAACTTATTCAAACGCTATCGTTTTGCAATCTTTATCACAATACGCTAACACTCAAATACTTGCGTCTGATAATACGAACCACTGTAGCTTGCGTCTGGTAAAGCAATCCACTGTAGCTTGCGTCTGGTAAAGCAATCTACTGTAGCTTGCGACTGGTTAAGAAATCCACTGTAGCTTTCATATGGTTAAGCAATCCACTGTAGCTTGCAACTGATTCGATACCAAGACTGATTCACTTAGCTCTCGTCTGGATAACCCATCGACTGATTTACCACTCCACTGTAGCTAACGACTGGTTTCACCCCACAACTGATTTACTGTAGCCACCGTATGGATAAGCCTGTTGTATGGATTCACAACTACTACAAATTGCGTCTGATTATCCAGATTTAAAATAACTTTTGTTATCACCAAAACCATAAATTTTATCCTAACAATTTCCCCCTTTTTGTGATGACAAAACCTAGCAGCCGAGATAAATAAATAGGCAAAAAAAAAAGATTTCACACGAACTGCTGGAATGCAAGCTTTCATTAACAAGAAAATTGTACAAAAATTAATACCAATTCTATCCTAATGTTTTCTTCTTCTCTTTGATCCACTCAATTCGCTTCTTCTTCTTTCTCTATCCCTTTCAGCCTCCAACAGACTTTTGCGTCTATCAGTATCCATTACTCTCTCCATAATGTTTCTCTGTGCCACTTCAAATCTTTGCGCAAAGTCTGGTGTACTAACATTAACACCAGTGCCTCTGATTTGATCAACGGGAGGTGGTGGAGGTTGAGGTCCTCGGCTGCTGCTACTTTCCCCATTTTTGTTATCACCACCCTGATTAATATATGCAACAAGCTCGCTCAAATGGGCATGAAGAATATTATGATTTGCCTGCCCTGAGCTTGAAACTCCAGAAGTTGGTGGGAGAGGGCTTCCTTCGAGGCCTCAACATCTTTCTTAACAATCTCCAAATTTGTGGCCATAATATCCACTTTGGCATTGATTTCCTGCACCTCCTTCCGAACATCAGCTAATCCAGTAAAAATATATGCATTTTGAGCCAGAAAATTTTTGCGAAATTCATTGAAGCGCAGTGTCTGAATATTATCGTGAGTGTGCGCATCCTGTCGAGCACTCTGTATTAAGCCTCGGAAGTAGTCATTTTGCTGGCCTAGAGTGTCTTAAATACCTCTTTCAACTGTATGGAGTCTAGATAGTATATCACTGTTAGCAGTATCCATACGTTGTGAGAGATAAGTTTTCAAATCATCAAAAAATGGAGAGATATCAGCAGGAAAATCTGAGAGCGTAGGCTGAACATTTGCATTGTCATCCAACAGAATATCATCTTTATCGAAATGCATAGACACATCAGTAGATGAGGAAGAAGACTCTTGGCGCGGAGATATAGGAGAAGGAGATTCTGGACTCTCAACAAAATATGGTAGCTCCTCCTGTGCACCACCAGAAAAGATAGCAGGACCTAATGCGAATTGCAAATTATGCTCAAAAGAATCAACTTCTTGCAAAATTTGAGAAGGGGAACGATATACTGTAGGGGCATCTGAAGAAGATAAATCAATCTCTGCCAAACTCTCAACATCGGAATCACTGAATTAGCGAACAAAACAGTCTGTATCTACACCCTGTGCAAAACTATGGCAAAAACTTGCCGGAATGCGCTCAATTCCCAAATTATATACAACGATATCTGTGAAAACATCTTCTCGAACAGGTCTCAAGCAGCCAAACATACTGAATCTGATAACATCTGTGCATACTCTGTGCCAACCCAAGTCTTGATCAAGGCAGGGGCCGCTCCCCAATACTGTACTGGTTCAATGAAGAACACATGAGGGACAAAATTGTCTTCAATCATAGTTTCTGGAAGTTTCTTCATATTGACAAACAAAGACAACTTGCAACTGCTCCTCCAGAAACCAGTACCCTGTATGGGTGTCCACACACCATCAATCAAAACCAATGGCCTCACTCAGCAAGTGGACATGGCCATAGAGTAAAATTGGGCTAGGACAGCACCACTACCGATAGTTGTATTGTGAGGATTGAGAAATTGAATTAGTGATTAATCGTTTTGATTTAGGGATTAATCACGTACTTTTTGAAGGAATTGACTGCGTTTTGGAGCTTTGTGGTTGGAGATCAGCAGTTAGCAGATGTGATTGCGTGTGTGAAATGACGTCGTTTGGATTAGTAGATGCGTCGTCGTTTTGTGTTATTTCTCGCAATCAGCAGATAGTTTGTATAAGAGAGAGAGCTGGTAGCAGCTCTTAGTTGCTTTGGCTTGCGAGAGCTGTTGTCTGCTGATGGTTGCTGCGGCGTCGTTTTGTTTAGTTGGAGCGGTGTCGTTTTGGTTTGTTTTGTGCGATTGCTTTTGCTGGTTGTTGCTGCTGATTTTACGAAGAGAGAGTGTTAGTGTCTGCTGATCGTTACCTGCTGGTTTTGTCGGCCGCTTAGATAATCAGCAGATGTTGGATTGGAGAGATTATAAGAAGAAGTGTCGTTCGACACTTAGAATATTTTGAACCAGCCAAATTTTATCTCTTCTTCTCCAACCCTCGACGAGTTACTGTTCACCATCTTCTTCTATCGCCATTTCCTGTCGTTTCCAGCCTCTGTTTTTGAAGATCTTAGTGGCGCTGGATTCCCCTTGCTTAGCTCTTTCGTTTGCTACCCATTTGAGAAGTTGGTTTTCGCTGGAGGTGGAAGCGCATAGCTGCTGGACTTCGAAGCTTTTGAGGAAAGCCTGTGCGTGCGTTCTGCCGCTAGCGTGAGCTTTGGGTGAGCAATTCTTGTAGATTTGAGCTCGGTTTTAGTAGTTAATGCCTGCGTGGAAGTGTAGGAATTGAATTATACTTCTGGTCGTAGGATTAGCGTTTTGGGCAGTAGAATGAAGCTAAGATTTTAGCTATGTTGTAACAGATTTCAGTTTCTCGGAGGTGTCCTGCTGCGTGAATTGAGCCAGGAGGAAATCTGTTAGGTAAATTGAGAAGAAAGGTACGAATTGAGCAGCTCTTAGCAGTTTGAGCGTGAACATGACTATGTTTCGATGTTGTGAACTGCTGTTATGTGGCTTACGTGAGTTTTACATGCTAGAATTGATTGAGAATATGTTTTGATTCACGTATTATACATTGTATGCATTGAGCATTGATATTGATTGGCATCATGCATACATATTGAGCCTGAATTGACAGATTTGATTTGATAACCTGATTGGGTGCCACGTTGTGACTGGCCGACTGTTGAGTCGTGTCCGAAAAGTCCAACGCTATCGTCGGAGTGGTGACTACCGGATTCGAGTGTCTACCACCGAGCTGTGATGGGCTGACGGGCCCCGATGATCACGGACCGATGATTTCCACCGGCTGATTGGCTGTGTGTGGTATAGAGGCTTGATTTGAGTTGCCAGTTGATAG
>KV001735.1:56972-82886 GCA_001598015.1 Dorcoceras hygrometricum | reverse complement strand
GAAAATATTTTTAAGCCCTGATTTTAAGCTTCCGTGTTTATGCGCTTATTATTTGTTAATTGTTAGTAATTAGCACGGGGCCTGACCGACAGGCCCGAACCAAACCCTAGAAGAATTCAGACCAGCCGTCACGACATCGCCGGAGACTCGCCGGAGCGGCGGGCGGGGGGGGGGGGCCTCAGACCAGCCGTCACGACATCGCCGGAGACTCGCCGGAGCGGCGGCCGGCGGCGGCGCCGCCACCACAAGAAAAACTCGCGGCGGCAGCGCGCGCAACCAGCGCCCAACGTTGCGCCATCGCATGTCACTCATCGCACCACCAGCGTGCGGAGGAGACGCCCAGCGTTGCAGCAGCGGCCGGCCAGACGCGCGAAACGGCGCACAACGATCGGCCAACCATCGCGCATCGTCGAGACTCCATCATCGCAAGCGTGCGGCCAGCGGCGCACAGCAGGCCGGCCTCCTCCATGTCAATTGTTCGGCCAGCGCACGACAGGAGGGGCGACAGCGTGCGGCCAGTGCTCGAGTTCCATGCACAGCACGTCACCTAACATCGGCGCACCATCTCACGACGATAGCGAGAAGAGGCGCCCATCCATGCACGGCCAGCGCGCATGTACCGCGCGCGTTCATGCGCGCGGTGGGGCGCCGCCTTGTGCGGCGGAGATTCCAGTCCGGAATTTCGATTCAGTTTTCGTCTCGATTCTGAAAAATAGGATGTTAGATACAATTATGGCAATTCGTATGATCAGATCCGAAAAACACTGGCACTGATACCACTGTTGGGGATCCGGATCCGCCCCCCGGCAAGGCAGCGGAAGAACATAGAATAAAAGCCGGGAGACGATCAATACGAAAAATTCAATAACAATTATTGACATACATAGGGGGTTCAAAACCACTACATTGCTGGAACTTGTGCCTGGCTCCAACCGTAGTTACAATAACGTCGGCTCTTCTCGGTAGACTGCGGTAGATATCGCCAATCCGGTCCACGACCAGAACCAAGACTCCTTCGTCAGCCTGCACTAGAAGCACTGACGAATTCTGCATGAACGGATTCTCCTCGAAAAACTAGGCCGGAACGATTTCCGGCGAAGCGGCGGGCGGCGGCGGGCGGCGCACGGCGGCGTGAGGTAATTTGAAGAGAGGGGCGGCGGTTTGCAATTAGGGTTAGGTTTAGTTGTAACACTTGTATTTAGGTTAAGTCAAAGTTCTACATTAAATAGAATAGGTGATGGATTTGGATCCGGCCCAATGGGCCCGGGTCCAATGGATGAACATTCGTTTCATCTCCATCACCGAGACTTCACCGTAACTCCGATCACCGATCAGATCGGACCGATCGACTCAGTTTCCGAAACTGAATATTATGATCTGAAAAACCATTTTTCAGAACCCCAGTGCAAAATGACCGTTTTGCCCCTCAACAGCGGGAAACGTCGGTTTGACCCTGTTGACTTTTAGGAAGTCGCACTTCCCGAAATCCTCTTCTCGTGCTCAACACATT
The DNA here is from genome assembly GCA_001598015.1 of Dorcoceras hygrometricum. Classification (NCBI taxonomy): domain Eukaryota; kingdom Viridiplantae; phylum Streptophyta; class Magnoliopsida; order Lamiales; family Gesneriaceae; genus Dorcoceras; species Dorcoceras hygrometricum. The sequence goes on along the minus strand of KV001735.1, from coordinate 81,376 downwards.
GAGCTGAGTATCCGTGCGGGAATCTCGAAGCTAGTACTTGTGTGACCCTCAATGGTTCAGGGTTACAGCTAGCCGTGGGCCCACAACCATTGTGGCTCCGGAATCACAATCCCGGACTTGCCCAACGGAACATGGTAAAGCGTCTAGCAACATCGCCCTATGATACCCTAGGTATCACTGATAGTGCCTGCAAGAACCAGTCGGTCATGGTTAGCGTACAGTACGGTACTTTCAATCCATATATCCCGATCAGATCAACGACCATTGGAAATCGAGAGTCGACTAAAGATCCGATAGCTATGCATACATCTTGGAGATCGAATAGTGACACTGTATAACCTTTGTCACACAGTTGAGTAATGGTAATCAAAATGTAACGAATATTATCAACAACCAGAACATCTGAGATAGAAATGTTACCGTGGATAAGCTTACCCTTACCCACAGTGTTACCGTGTGCATTATCACCAAAGACTATTTTCGCTCCTTTGTGTGGAACAACATCTGTCAACAGCTTTGGGTTTCCTGTCATATGTCGAGCACACCCACTTTCCAAGTACCAAATAATTGCGTCTTCAGTATCTTTGTACCTGTTACCCTGAAATCATACAAACAGATTTTGGTACCCAATTTTACTTGGGTCCTGATTGGATTACCCCTTTCGGGACCCATACTTGAATTACCTTAACAGTTTTTCCAGTATAAGTATCCTTAAGGGTATGTGCATAATTAAAGTGATTTCTATTGTGTTTTGATTTCATATGTTGACCATATAGATCTCTCATCGGCTGATTCTTTGTCCAACCTGATTTTACCTTCGTTGAACTACGCCATGGCTGGTTAGGAACAAATTGCTTTCGACCAGCTTTCGCTTTGCCTTGGTCCAGTCAGTTCTTTAGCCAGCTTGGCTTGGAGCTCTCAGGTTTTGAAAAGCCGATACCAGCTTTTCCATTATCTCTCAACTTGGGAGAGTTTTGGTCATCAAAAGTTATTGACTCAAAGCAATCATATATCACGTCAGCTTTGACAAAGCTCATTTTGTTGAACTTGTCATATGCTGATTGTGATTGAGTACTTGTCTCTCCTTCACTGCTCTCACAATTACTAAAACCCTAACCAGTTTTATCATACACTGGTTTTTGAATTTCTTGCAGCTTGTGGAGAGCACGAGCCGATTGATTCCATGAGCTCATTTCTTTAGATAATTTCTCAACTTCAGCCTTGGCTCGCTGGATTCATTTCTCAACAAATCATTCTCTATCTTCAGCTTACTCAACTCAGTTCTCAAACTATCAGTATCCTCAAGCTCATCAGAACTTGATTATGCCGAACTGTTTTTCAGACTTGCGTTTTCCGCCTTGATTTCCTCAAATGTGTGAGATAGAGTCTTGTACTCATGGACCATATCGTTCAGTGCCTGAACTAGATCCTCACGTGTAAATTAAATATTTGAGAAATCGAATGCCTCATCGTCCGAATTTTGATCAGCCATGAGGCAATGAACTTCCTCCTGTTCACTGTCACTTGATGAGGAGCTGCTGCTGGAGGAAGAGTCTGAATCAGTATCTGCCCAGCTTTTGGTGCTCTCTATAGCCATCAGAACCTTCCTGTCATTCTTTCTGTTTGGCCTTTTGTCAGGTCTTGTTCTCATCCTCCTGTCCTTGGATCGCTCCTTGGATCTCTCAACAGCTCTTTCATCAGTTTCCTCATCTCTCTTGTATCGCTCCTCCTTCTTGTATCGATCATCACTCCTCTTGTCCTCTCGCTTGTATCTATCGTCTTTCTTGGGACTGTTGCACTCGGCTGCAAAATGCCCTGGTCGTTCACAATTGAAACATTTCATTTCAGATACAGATTAATCATTTTTATTAAAATTATTGTAAGGAGAGGAATGGTGGAAAGATCTTCTCATGAATTTCCCAAACTTCTTAACGAAGAGGGACATGACGTCATCGCTTAGTTGATCAGCCGTCTTGCTAGTGCTAGGAGAGCACTGTTCAATTGTTGTAGCTGCCGATGCTTTTGTTGCCTGGGAGGTTGATGGACCAGCTTCTGATCTTGTTTCCAATTCAAATTCATATGCTTTCAAGTTTGCGAACAGATCATGAAGCTCCAGTTTGTTCAAATCCTTTGATTCCCTCATCGCCATTGTCTTCACGTCCACTCCTTGGGTAACGCTCTCATGACTTTCAATGCTAGCTCTCTGTTGCTGTACTCTTTTCCAAGACTGTTCAACTCGATCACTATAGCGCTGAATCTTTCGTCGAATTCTGTCATTGTTTCTCCATCCTTCATCTTGATGGACTCATACTTCTGTTGAGCGACGGTCAACTTGTTCTCTTTTTTCTCGTCGCTTCCCTCACATATCTGGACCAACTTTTCCCAGATGTCTTTGGCTGTGGCACAGGTTTTGATTTGTCTGAACATGTTTTTGTCCTTGTCCAGCGTCTTGTATAGGATGTACCTGGACACATTGTCTAGGTTTGATTTCTTCTTGTCATCATTTGTATATTCATGTCTGGCTTTCTCAAGATACCGAGGCTCGGCATTTGTTACAGCAACCGCCATATTGGGATTCATTATTTTCAATGGCCCTTCAGTGATAACAGTCCACATTTCGTCATCCATAGCAGCCAGATGCGCTTGCATGCATATCTTCCAGTCGTCATAATCTTCTCTGGAAAAATGGAAATCTTGTTGTGAGAGATCGACATATTGATATAATATAACGCACAAGTAATAACTGTTCAATAAGTGAGAAGCGCCTGCTCTGATACCAATTGATGGTCCCAAAAATAGGATCAAAACAAGTACAGGAGTTCAGAAGGGGGGGGTTGAATGAACTCCTTCGATATTTCTATTTCAAATTCTTTTCAAAACGTTTTACACGTGCTGCTTAACTCAAGTCCGAGTTACCATACTTGAGGTATCTCAGTTAAATGCAAACCTCTCGGCTAACTAAAAAGTGCGGAATGAAGCCGATTAATTTGTGAACAGTAAACAATAAGTAAATGCGTAACTGTAAAGAGATAGAGGGACAGAGTTTGTTTCTGGAAGTTCGGATATAAATATCCTACGTCTCCCCTTCTTCCTTTTTCAGGAATGATACACTAGAAGATTTGATGTACACACTTCTTCTGCAGACACCCGATCACACAAGCCTCACTTGTATGAACTCCTAGAAACTCCACAAACTTCCACGCAGACGCAGCATCTGGTTTACAACTCTTTATAATATTTTCAAACGGCTATTAAGAGCCCTTTTGATACAGGCTCAATCAAATTATTACAACAATGAGTACACGTATGTAAGTGCTGTAAAATCCTCTGGTTTCTAAACAAAGAAACACGATTCAACAATGTGAACCAGAGGATGACTCCAAGGTATTTTTCTCTGAAGATCAACGGGAAAGTTCTTCGAGTCTTTGAGATTTTGAATAACTTCAACAAGGGATGGCTCAAAAATAATTCGGCTGAGTTTCAGCAATAGCAATAGCGAGAGTTGTATTCTTCGATTCAAAACTGCTGGTATTTATAGTCTTCACTCAACGGTCATTTGAATTGCTAAGGAAATAAAATCCTTTTTGAAATTCTGATAATCTGTAACCGTATACTCTGCTCCACTACAAGGTAAATTGCACACTGTCATAGCTAATTTGTCGATTTCCATATCTGTGCAATAACCGTATAACAACCTCTATAAATATGTACTATTTACCCAAAATAGTACTGACGTTGTCTCCTAAATTTCAGGAAATTGTACGATTCTGTTAATCATTTCCAATTGAGTAATCGATCGTATTTGAATTTCTTTATCGCTTGCGCCTGAAATTTCTTCATCTTTTAATATCATGTTGCGACTGGAATATGCTTGAGAGTGCAACGACTTGTTTCCTTTTAAAATCCACCGTCTGATTTTTAGCGTTAACCCAAACTCTATCGTTTCAACTTATCAAAACGACGTAGTTTACGCTATACATCAATAAACACTCCAACGTCTGGATTACTGCGTCTGGTATCAAAACAACGACTGGATTCACAAATTACTGTAGCTCTCGACTGGTTCCAATACGCTGTCGTTCCAACTTATTCAAACGCTGTCGTTTTGCAATCTTTATCACAATACGCTAACACTCAAATACTTGCGTCTGATAATACGAACCACTGTAGCTTGGGTCTGGTAAAGCAATCCACTGTAGCTTGCGTCTGGTAAAGAAATCCACTGTAGCTTGCGACTGGTTAAGAAATCCACTATAGCTTGCATCTGGTTAAGCAATCCACTGTAACTTGCAACTGATTCGATACCAAGACTGATTCACTATAGCTCTCGTCTGGATAACCCATCGACCGATTTACCACTCCACTGTAGCTAACGACAGGTTTCACCCCACAACTGATTTATTGTAGCCACCGTATGGATAAGCCTGTTGTCTGGATTCACAACTACTACAAATTGCGTCTGATTATCCAGATTTAACTTAACTTTTGTTATCACCAAAACCATAAATTTTATCCTAACAGTTGGGGTGAACAGTAGCTATCGAGGATTTCGAAGATGAAGATAAGAAATATCATGTGGAAAATAATCTAAGTGTTGCTCAACACTTGCGTATTTAAATCTCCCACACGACAGCTGCTGTTCCAATTAATCAGATCCCTGGTAACACTTCAACAGAAGTCTCACGGCTAAATCCAGCGTTTCCTCTCAACAGGATCAGCTGAAGCCAATCAGACGTTACGCTTCACTTACACCATGTCAACACGACATCGTACCAACTAATCAAAACGACATCGTACCAACTAATCAAAACGACATTGCATAGGCTCACATCTGAACCCAACGTTTACTTTCGAAGCTGCCTCAGCTGATACAATCAGACGTTGTCACGCTTCGCTACTCATCCAAAAGACGACGCATCAAGTTTCCAGCTATATAACTCAAAACGACGTAGCAGCGCTCCAACAGCTGAGAACAGATCTCTTTCAAAATGACCAACAGCTGAATATAAAATAATATCAAAACGACGACGTAGAGGACACGTCACCATCGCTGCCAACATCTGACACAAAGCGTTACACCCAAAACGCTGCCGTTCCAACTTATCCAAACGACGTAGTTTCGTTACCCGCTAAGAAATACTCTAACGAAACCAACATTTGGTTCCTACACACTCACATCTGCCAGCGTTACCCCACAGCTGAATAAATCTCTTGCAAAAGCAACATCTGTTTTGCGCTACAACACCAGCAGTCAACCCAAATCGTTGACTTTCACCACTTAGCGTAGACATCTGAACCTCCAGCTGCTACCAACAGCTAAAATTCCGAAATACACCAAAATCTGAAACCCAATTCAACCAAATACTCCGAATCCAGAAATCTTAAAATTACAATCCAGACTTCACTACAATTCCTCAAAATCTGAAATTCGAGATCCCCAAAATCTCATGACTAATCCTATGCAAAACTGATTAATCACTATTCGAATTTCTCAATACTCACATTAGGATTGAAATTTGATTTAAATCACTTGTTCGGGGACTGAATTGCAAATACGAGAGTTTTCAGGGACTAAACTACAATTTGGCTTATATATATCTAATATTCACCTCTTCACCTCTATTTGCACGTGAGAAGGCAGTAGATTCAGCATATTTTCACCCTTTTTTGTTATTTTACAAGCTTTGATTTTCATCATCCGACCGTCAGATTTTTGAAGCGATCGTATATTTGCGATCCTCGCGTCGAAGGATTTGTTCTGATGTAAGTTTTATTATGTTCCAGTATACTTTGATTTTGATATGCTTATGGAATCAGATTATGATGGTATATATATGTGCTTGAGTGGACAACGATTGTATATCCAAGACGGATCGAAAAAAGTTCGGTGCTTGAATTAGTTATGGTTTTTTGAGCTATTTTCGAAAAAGAAGCTTGTTGATACTGCTGATTTTGAGTTCCTTATGTTGTTATAGTGATGATATGGTTGTGATATGGATTGTATTTGATTGATATCTTGATATATTTAAAGTTCGGGTTACCGATTTTTAGCCGTTATGCCGCCGATTTGAGAATTAATGAGTTTTGGGGCAAATGATTGAACCGTGTATAGGATTGTGTTTGAATTCTGATTTTGATCATATTATACTTCCTTTCAGATTCGAATTAAAGGTCATCGAACTTGTTAACTTTATAATTCGTATCGGTAAAGTTTTGATCAAGGTTTGTGGTGATTTCTACCCGTGGTAATTGATATGCGTTGAGCAGATTTTGATATGAACTTGTTGTTGTTGATATATGTTTCAGATTTGAAGCACATTCAGAATCGATATTGATAGGTATAAATTGACATCAATCAAGAGGGGATAGAACATTCGAGATAGATATGATTCTCGAATTCTCTAAAACCACATACTTGAATGCTTACTACTCTTGTTTGATTACTTGACTGATTTTGTGTGATATACTTGTTTATACTTTCTTGATTAGCATGTATTGCCTTGGTTGATTTTAGAATAATTAATCAAGATTATGTTGCATTCATCTTAAGCTCTACCTTGAAAAGCATAGAGGGCTGAATAGCCTAGAGTGCAAATGACGTTTGGAGGGCTATAGTTGAGTGGCACAGAATGTAGATTTACTACCAGAGCTAGATGACTCACTATGGTTGCAACAAAGTCAGGGGATTGAGATACTTGACGCCACCTCGATTGGGAGAGTTGGTGGTTGGTTTGAGATTTTCTTCCCCGGGATCCCAAGAACCAAGATTTATTGTTATCAGATTTGATAGCCTATTCCTTCCACATGCATTGCATCCATGCTCATGATATATTGCATGTTATGTTGTTTATACTGGGAATTATATTCTCATTGGAGTTATCCGGCTATTGCTGTGTTTTTTTATGTGTGCATGGAAATAGGTGGGGCAGGATCGAGCCATAGACAACCGTGATAGATCAAAATGAAGATTAGCACATGGTGACTCAGGTTTTAGCAAAAGTTTTGTAATATATGAGGTTGTCAAACATGTTCGAAAACAAGAAACCATGTATATGTTTTCTACTCGTTGAATACTAGTTATGTTTGAGACTTCATGTATCCTAAATAATGAGGTTGAAGATTAAATGAATGTTTAGATTGTGTTTGATGTTGTTACCTCTTATAGATGCATTTTGAGTTGAATGAAAGAGTTATACCACATCAAAATTTTTTCGATAGCAAGGATATCAAGTTGAGAAAACTTTCGGATCATTTAAGCGCACCCGCGCCTATATATATATAAAAAAATGTGTATCTTCTTTTTATTATTGCTTAAATTAGATGAATAAAATTGTGATTAATATTTATTCGCCCCTTAAGATGAGATTAGCAACCCGGAGTCCCCACAAATGGAGAAGGGTTCGGATGAACAGTAACAATCGAGGGTTCTCTAGGAAGAAGATAGAAAATATCGGGTTGAAAAATGACTAAGTGTCGATCGCTACTTAGCATTTAAATACTTCAGACAACGCTACAGCGAAAGTCATCACCGAATTATTCAGATCTCAGCGACAACTCAGATCCTAACGCTAAAGAAAAAGTTCCTCAGATCTGGCCTCAGCGATAACTCAAATCTGGCTTCGCTACGCTAAACCAGCGCTTCTAATCAAAACGGCGTTGCCTACGAGTCCCGCTCACTAACGCTAAACGACGTCGCTCCATATCCAGATCTGAAGCAGACCGCACCAACGCCCGTCCAGATTTGATCAAATCTGAGATCCTCGAACCGCACCGGTTTACTGCGGACTCACGAACCGGGCCGGTCCAAATAGTACCGTTGACCAACGCTTGACTTCTCCTCGCTAACCAAATCTGTCTCTCTCTCAATACCAGATCTGTATAGCGCCTAAAACGACATCGTTCCACTTATCGCTCGCGGTAACTCACTCGAACCAGAGAGGACCAGATCTGGACACCCAGATCTCACGCAAACCTGAAAACAACGAACCAAACCAATTTCCACTGCACATCTAACTCTCTCGCGCGGGCATTATCCAAATCTGAGTTCCAGCGATCGTCGATACACCCAATCTATCTAGAGAGCTAACGCTCTCCCTTACACAACAATATGATAGCATACTCAACGATATAGTATACTATTCAAAATACATCAATGCAAATTCAAAAATCACTAAACCATAATCCAAATATGATTATATCACTAATCACCGTTTAACAGATCTCTAGTCCTCACAGATGTGGGGGTAAAGCTAGTCTATAACCCAGCGTTCCTACTTTGTCCGAAATCTCATATGGATCAATGAAACTTGGGCTTAGCTTACCCTTCTTCACAAATATCATTACGCCTTTCATCGGTGTTATCTTTAAGAAAACATGATCTCCATATTTGAAGCTCAATTCATGGCGTCTGTTATCAGCATAGATCTTTTTCCTGCTTTGAGTTTTTCTCAGTCGGTGTCTTTTACTTTTTTAATAGCTTCAGCGGTCTTTTCTGCCAGATCTGGTCCCAAACCAGCTCGTTCTCCTATCTCATCCCAATGTATGGGTGTTCTTTTCTTTCATAGAGAGCCTCGTAAGGGGCCATCTGAATTGATGCTTGGAAGCTATTGTTTCATGTGAATTATACCAAATGCAGCTTTGAATCCCAGCTTTCTGAAAAATCAATGATACAAGTTCTGAGCAGATCTTCCAATATTTGAATCACCCTTTCTGATTGACCATCTGTCTGGGGGTGAAAAGCAGTTCTAAAGGTTAACTTAATACCTAAAGCTCTGTGAAGGCTCTTCCAGAAAGCTGACGTAAACCTTAGATCTCTATCAGATACGATCGAAACTGGAATACCATGAAGTCTTACTATTTCTCTTATATACATCTCAGCGTATTTGCTCACATCATAAGTTGTCTTGACTGGTAAGAAGTGAGCAGATTTGGTGAGTCGTTCTACTATAACCCAAATGGAATTGTATCCTTGGACAGTTTTGGGTAAACCAACTACAAAATCCATCGCAATACTCTCCCACTTCCATTCTGATATTGGTAGGGTTTTTAGCATCCCAGCTGGTCTCTGATGCTCAGCCTTTACCAACTGACAATTTAGGAATTCTGAAACAAATCTAGCAATGTCGCATTTCATGCCTGGCCACCAATACAGCTTCTGGAGATCTTTATACATCTTTGTACTCCCTGGATACACTGAGTACGGGGCTTTAGGAGCTTCTGTCATTAGATCAGATCTTAAATTGTCCACGCTAGGAACCCATAATCTGCCTTGATATCTGAAAATTTCTCCAGCTGTGGTATAGAGATTACTCTCCCTCATCTTGCTTAACCCACTTCTTTAGCTGCTCATATAACAGTTGTCCTTCCCGGATCTGGTCTATCTGATTTGATCGAATGGTGAGATCTGCCAAGATCACTTTACTATCATGAGGCACCAATTCTAATCCAAACCTCTCAATCTCCTTAGCTAATGCTCGCTGGACAGTGAGTTGGGCTAATCCTGTTGCTTTCCTGCTAAGAGAATCTGCCGCAACGTTGGCTTTTCCTGCATGGTAGCTAATGGTACAATCGTAATATTTGACCAGCTCTAACCACCTTCTCTGTCACATATTCAATTCTTTCTGGGTGAAGAAGTACTTCAATCTCTTATGATCTGTAAATATCTCACACTTCTTCCCATACAGATAATGTCTCCCGATCTTAAGGGAAAAAATCACAGCTTCTAATTCTAGATCATGGGTAGGATAATTCTTCTCGTGGTTCTTCAGTTGTCTGGAAGCATATGCTACTACTATACGATCCTGCATCAGTACAGCTCCTAAACCTAGCTTCGAAGAATCTGTGTAGATAACAAAATTCCCTTTCTAAGAAGGCATGGTTAGTACTGGAGCTTCTATCAACGCTTGCTTCAATTTCACAAAACTCTGCTGGCAACTAGGGGTCCACTCAAACTTAACTTGTTTCCTAGTCAACGAAGTCAATGGAACCACTGGCTTAAAAATCCTTGAATGAATTTCCTGTAGTATCCAGCAAGTCCGAAAAAACTCCTTAGCTCTGAGACAGATATGGCCACAGTCCAGTATTGCACAGCTTCGACCTTAGCTAGGTCGACTTCTAATCCATCCTTCGAGATGATGTGACCTAGGAATGCAACCTTCTCCAACCAAAACTCACACTTGCTAAACTTAGCAAACATTCTCTTGTCCAACACTATTCAAAGCTGAAAGGCGTGCTCGGAGCTGGTCTTAGAATATACTATGATATCATCTATGAATACGATTAACAACTGATCCAATAATGGCTGGAAAACTCTATTCATCAGATCCATGAAAAAAAGATGGAGCATTCTTTAATCCAAAAGGCATCAACAAAAACTCATAATGGCCATAACACGTCCTGAAAGCTGTCTTATATATATCGGCCTCTTTGATCTTTAGCTGATGATATCCAGATCTTAAATCTATCATGGAGAACACTGCTGCTCCCTTAAACTGGTCAAACAATTCTTTAATCCTAGGCAAGGGTTACCTATTCTTAGTGATAAGCTTATTCAACTCGCGATAGTCTATACACAATCTGAAACTTTCATCCTTTTTCTTAACAAACGAAACAGGGGCTCCCCAAGGGGATGTAATAGGTCGAATAAATCCCTTATCCAACAAATCCTGAATTTGTTCTTTCAGCTCTTTCATCTCTGTAGGAGCAAGACTATAGGGTGGTCCAGAAACAGAAGCTGCTCCAGGTATTAAATCGATAGCGAACTCTATCTCTCTGTATGGAGGTAATCCAGTTATGTCTTCTGGAAACACTTCTGGGAACTCATTCACCACCTCCACATCCTCTAGCTCTGGCTTACTAGAAATAGTTAGGGAAGATAAACTTACTAGAAACCCTACTCCACCTTCCTCAAATAGCGTTGGGCTTTCAAAGATGAAATAACGCGTGGAACTTCTACGAATCTGGTCAGATTTGAAGGAAATCTGAAATCCGGTGGACAGATTTACAACCACTATCCTGAGCCTAAAGTCGATGACTACTCCATATTTAGACAACCAGTCTATTCCCAAAATCAAATTGAATTCGAGTATGGGTAAAGCAATTAAATTGGCGGTAACTACATGTCCTTGAAATTCAAGCTCTAAGTCTCGATATATACTATGAGATATGAACTCTTCTCCTGATGGTACAATTACGCATTATCCTATGTACAATCTTTCTGGTTTGTAGGGTAACTTCTCAGAAAAATCTTCCGCTATAAAGGAATGGGTCGCACCCGAATCAAGCAGGGCAAAAGAAAACATACCAGCAACCAAAATCTTACCCATCACAGTAGAATCGAGGTTAGCTTGCTCAGCTGTCATGACTTAAGCTTGAATGGGCACCAGTTTTTTCGACTGTGGATAGAACCTGGAGATGTGGCCTTGAGCACCACATCTGTAACATCCGCTTTGACCTGCTTTACATTGTCCTGGGTGGTTCTTATGACATTTGGGGCAAACAGACTTCTTATTTCCAACTGGTACTGCACTAAGAGGTTGGGCTGGTTTAGGTTTCGGTTCTTGGGGTCGCGGCTGGTTCTTATTCTGCTTCTTAAATGGCCTCTGATCTGCCATTTGAAAGGACTGCCTCCTCTGCTGTCTTTCCTTCTCAACATCTCTCCAGTCCCTCTCAATTCGCAGGGCCTTGTCAACTGCTTCCCCGTAAGTTTTGGGTCGTGCTAACCTGACATTCAACTTTAATGTAGGTTTCAATCTTTCCATAAAATGACTCAGCTTCTCCTCGGTCCCTTCCAATAAGATGAACAAAATAGCATCCCCTCTCAAACTTCTGGATATACTCCTGTGCAGTTATATTTCCTTGCTTCAGGGTCAAGAACTCTCGTTTCAACTCAGACCTCTTTTCTGCTGTAAAGTACTGCTCAAAGAAAACTCTTTTAAACTCTTCCCATGAGAGATTTGCCAAATCTACTAACAGCTTTGCTCCCTCCCACCAGATCATTGCATCATCTCTTGACATATAGATACCGCACCTAGGCCTATCCAGATATGGAATCTGAAGGTACTCAAAAATAACTTTCATAGACTTGATCCAGCTCTCAGCTACAAGCGGATCTGTTGTACCACTGAACTCCTTTAGTTTTTTTCTTCAAAACCTCTCCTGGGAATCATCATGATTGGGTCCCCTGCTGTTGGGAGATTGGCCATTGCCTCTGCCGGATTACTCTACTAACAACTCTAAGAGTTTGGTAATACGAGCATTACTATCTGGACTAGGTTCTTCTACAGGGGTTCTTCTCTACCTCTTCCTATTCCTGACATCTTAAGCTATAGCTCGCAATCCACCACAAAAGAACATCAGAACTCATAAGAGAAAGAACTCTTAACATAACAATAAAACTCACAGATCATGAGGTGCAGACGGCGAAAGCTGCTCCAGACTGGGAACTGTGTGTTTATCTCAGAACCATGCTCTGATACCAATTTGTGACGCCCAACCCATGGGAATCAACGGAATTGAAGTAAATAAAAATCGAAGGAAATAGAAGGACTAAATTCGGAATAGAGTAAGTTGTATTTCATTACACAAAACTGAAATAAAGCATATTTTGCCAAAAGTAAAAAGTAGAAACAGATTTGAAATATAAGACTTCAGATTTCGATTACAAAAATCAGATATTACAACTTCTGGAACTCTATATGCATTCTCTATTGTTGTAATGGATATTAATACATTTTGACAAAAGATCAAAAACAACAATAGCTAAGTCTACGCAGAATGCTTTCCATTGACAAATACACGCAGCCCCCAAATATGGTTCAACTTGCGCCACCCGCCTGCCCCTGAGCTGCCTCACCTGCATCGGGAAAACTAGTGAGCCTAGGGATCAACGAGTAAAACTGAGGATAACAAAGATCACGTATAATGCAGGCATAACTGTATCATAATACGTAAATTAAAGGAAGACATCTGAATCTGAAATCTCTCTACTGATAAGACAGATCGGAACATCATATCTGAATTGCTTTGTACTGAGTGACTTATAGTCTAGAGGCTCTCTGGTGGTCCTTGTGCATGAAGCATGTTATCTGAATCAGTAACTCTCGGTGAAGGGATTACAGTACTTCCATAATATTGGTCCCTTCTGCTATGACGGGATTACAGTTATACTGTAATCTTGGTCCCTTCCTGATTGACCGGGTCCTCTATGCCATAAGTCCTTAAAACTGAAACTTTACTTCCTTTACTTCAAAACAGCTTTTATAATTTGCTTTCGATCAACGATCGATCATTGAGAACTGGTAGATTCACTGCTATGAAACTCATTTTATCTTTAAAAACATTACTGATTGTACTGCTGGGCTAGGAGCTGATTATAGCAAAGACAAGCTCTGAAGAGAAACGACTTGAGAGTGCAAACAGATTTGATTACAGTTATACTGTAATCTTGGTCCCTTCCTGATTGACCGGGTCCTCTATGCCATAAGTCCTTAAAACTGAAACTTTACTTCCTTTACTTCAAAACAGCTTTTATAATTTGCTTTCGATCAACGATCGATCATTGAGAACTGGTAGATTCACTGCTATGAAACTCATTTTATCTTTAAAAACATTACTGATTGTACTGCTGGGCTAGGAGCTGATTATAGCAAAGACAAGCTCTGAAGAGAAACGACTTGAGAGTGCAAACAGATTTGGGTTTTGGAAAACAGATCTCAGGTGTGAAATAGATCACAGGCATGAATAACAGCTTTGGCTAAAGAAAATATCTTGAGAGTAGGAGAAACAGATCTGGTTCATGTAAACATATTTCACGTAGAAAAAAACAGATTTGGCTGAGAAAACAGATCTGACTGAGAAACAGTAATAAAAGCTTCAAGGCAAGACTTTTAGATTTGGAAGGTCACTTAGCTATGAGAAACCCATCAAACAGATTTGGCTAAGATACTACTTACGCGTATAAAGCAGGCTTGGCATAGAAACATGAAAATACTACATCAACTCAGACAGTCCCTACACAAACTAGCTTCGCTTATCCAATCGAAACAAAATCCTAATCGAACCAGCATCGCCTATCGATTTAGATTCAATGTCCAGTACTTCCACGGTTCATGGGAACGACGAGAAACATTTCTTGGCTTATCTCAACTGGAATATGTACAACTCAATCTTTTTGAAAACACAGCTGTTTACTAAAAGTTAACTAAAACATCAAAGCAGTGAGTCCATAACTTAACATAAACTCGAACTGGAACATGCAATCATACACAGAAAACAACGAATCAATATATATGTTTCCCAGATGCAGCAAGAATCAGATTTACTTGCCTGAAAAGAAGGTCGCAACTAGCAGATGGCCTCGGTCGAAAATCTCCTCAAGCACACCTCTGAGAGCTTCTTAAATATTTGAGAGAACTAAAAGTTTTCTTACATCCAAAATGAATTCCAGAATTTCACGTAAACCATTTTATACGTGGGAGCATCATTGGGTAGTAGGTGAAATCACTTGAGTAGGCATGGTTGTCAGTGCCAACTCTTTGTCCTTTTTAAAAGATTTCCTAAAAACTCCCTACTACTATTTTAATTTGGAATCTTGCTACATCAATTTAATAAAACTGATCTCCCAACTGAAATCAATTAATTTTTAAAGGAAGTTCAGATCTGGACCATTTCAGATTTGTGCTTGGGGCAAAATCCTACTGGAACCTTCTGGGCCGTTGCTTCTAAGCTGGAGGAAAAAGAAAAAATCAGATTTGAACTGAAATCTGAATGCTCGAAATCTCAAATCAGCCATTGGAATAGAAAGGCTAAACAATTTGTGGTCCTATGGATTTTTCGGGAGCTACAGATCGAGTACTCCTTCAATCTATGGAGACTGATAGAGTACTCCTTGCATTCTTGTATTTATTTTCCAATAGAAATACAGGCCTTCACTGACTCCATCTCTGAATCAGATCGCATATCTCAGCTGACCTCCCAGCTGGTCTATCATGTTGTCACTCAACAGATTTCTTCGTACTGCTCTTGTGATCTTATTTGCACTTGATCACTGCGCTTGTACTCTATTCTGCACTTGGTCACTGCACTTGTAAACTGCACTTGATCTGCCCTTGAACAGTTCTGTGCTGCACTGAATCTCACTGCACTTGATCCCTGAACTGTTCTTGCACAAAGCTGGTGAACCAGCTTGGTGTCCTTTGCGATCTGATTTCTTCTATGTTTTACCAGCTCGGGAGTCCCCTAACTGTTCCAACATAGGCATCCCATCACTATTCCTGTTTGGATATCTCCTTGTCTTCTCTAGTCTAGAAACTGCACATTGCATGTAAACCGTTAGTAGAATAATAACAAATTTTGTATTAATCAAAATTAAGATTCTGATCTATAAACACAAATCCAACATAGTGCCTAGCAGACACGGTGGAGAAATCACGACAGAATTGACAAGAGTGACCAGCATATCGGAAGCCTATAAATAGACCTGGGAACATCCTAAAACTAAAAACAACTACCACAATCTGAACAAATGACCAAGAGAAAATCAGCTCACAAAGCCTTACTGGAACTGGCCGAGAGCACCAGCTCAGAACTATCTCAAACCTAAACCAATATTTATGATATTGGTCTCAAATTAAAACTAAGGAAGCTACCAGTTACACCCCACGAATACTAGAACGGATGAGCCAAAAACATTCGAAAAGTGCAAAAAATGTGTGAGGACTTGAAATTGTTATATAGTGGTTAATAAATTTATTATATCGGAATGAGGATAAAATCGGAGAAGCGTGCCTTATGAACTATCGGGTATCCAGCCTAGGAGAACTATTCAAAGATGTTCGTGGAAATCAGTTCTGGATACGGGCAGATTTGAGTAGTTGAGCCTCGATATGGAGAGAAATGCCCCGTGCGAGTGAGTGGTAGCGCTGCGTGGACCGGCTTCGTTCGTGATTTGGTGTAGACAGGTTCCATGTTGTCCAGATCTGGACGCAATGCGAATTGTTCTGGGCTACCAGTTCAGACATTGGTTGATTGTGACCTGTGATGACGGTGTGATCTATAGGTGCAGCTGTTTGGGCGTATCTGTTCGATGAGTGTGAGCATCTGTGTGTACCAGCTTTGGGAAACAGTGTGTTGGGATGTGCTCGAGCTGGTATCAGATTTGATATGAGCTGACAGGTGCGCAAGAACTGACACAAAATGTGATCTGCTTCAGTAGCGTGAATTGTTGAGTTAGTGAGCTGGTCGTCCAGAGCGGGACTCCTATGCGATGTCGTTTGGTGGTAGCGAGCTGGTATAGCATAGAGGAGTCAAATCTGGTGCAATGCTAAGATCTGAGTTGGTTGACTTTCACTGTAGCATTGACTGAGAGAATAAATATAAGTGTCGAACAACACTTAGACAATTTCGAAACCCGATATTCCCTATCTTCTTTCTATAGAGCCTTCGAGACATCTTGTTCCCCAAACCCTTACTGTTCATCGTACTCGATTTCTTCCATTCGCCATCGATTTATGCCGTCGTTTGGAGCAAGGTTGGTGGCGCTTAGTTTGTCTCTTCAAGATCTTTCATTTGGTACCATTTTGGAGGCTTGTATCGGCTTGTCGGGTGGTGCGACGTGGATTTAGCGTTCGTTTATTTTCGTGTTTTCCAGCCCGCTAGATCTCCCATTCTTTTAGCAGCCTCAGATTTGAGATTTCAGGCAGTTTCTGTTGAGTTTCTTGGTGAATATGTAGGGCAGTGGACTTGCACAGGCTGTTGGCGTTGTGTTCTCGTGCGATCTGTTGAGGTAATAGACATCTGTGGATAAGGTACGAGTGAGCTTATACTAGCAACTTTAATATCAGCTTGAGAATATTGCTATTAGTGTATGAGCTGCTGTGATCATGTGCTAGATGAGGATGCTTGGTGGGTTAAATTATGATAATAATACGTGCTCTTATTTGCCTCTACGTGCGAATTATATGCATTGTTGTGAGTATGATTTTACATGGCATTCATGCATAGCATATTGAGCCTGCTTCCTTCAGACCTGATACTCGCTGAGTCATGATCTGTCGGCTGATTCGTCGTGCTCAGAATCAAATTTCGTCACTGAGTCATGGTAGCCAGCTGAGCGCTGTGATTTGGATTCTGTTGATTCATTGAGATTTTATTGCACAGCTAAGTCATTGTGTCTTGCTTACCGATGCTTCTTGGTAACCTACATGCATTGCACGTTTGAAATGTTGCATGTCTGATATGATTTTTGCTTTATAGACTCTCTTCGTACTGAGGTTTGACCTCGTTTTATTTCCCTCTTTGGGCTGCTCTGTTCAGTGTTGGCCTTTGCAAGGTCTTCAGGTAATCCAGCTGAACCAAGTGGAGCCCCGACTGGTAGATCCCCATTTTGAGTCTTCAGTGATATATTATGTATTGAATTATTAAACCAGGGAATGCCCTGCGTGAATACTGTATTTCGGGGATCTATATTTGTGGTTATACTTGGATGTTTTTGGTATTGATGCTGTTGTTTGGATTTTTGAATTGAAATCCGTATTTTGACTATGTTGGAATTTTAAAAAGATATTTTAAGTTCAGGCCCAAACAAAAAAATTTTAGCCCATATTTTATGCTTCCGTGTAATTGTGATTAATTGAGTAATTAATCACTGATTTTAGAGCACCGGGGCTAACATTTTGGTGCTTCAGTGAATATATTATGTATTGAATTATTAAACCAGGGAATGCCCTGCGTGAATACTGTATTTCGGGGATCTATATTTGTGGTTATACTTGGATGTTTTTGGTATTGATGCTGTTGTTTGGATTTTTGAATTGAAATCCGTATTTTGACTATGTTGGAATTTTAAAAAGATATTTTAAGTTCAGGCCCAAACAAAAAATTTTAGCCCATATTTTATGCTTCCGTGTAATTGTGATTAATTGAGTAATTAATCACTGATTTTAGAGCACCGGGGCTAACATTTTGGTATCAGAGCTTAAACTGGGATAAGCGTGATTGACTCTATGTTTTATCTGATTTTGGTTCTTACCTTTGAGTTTTGGTAGATTCCACCGAGGAGAGGTAGGGGTAGAACCACTAGGCGGACAGTTGAGGATTCTAGAGCCCCTGATATTGATGAGGATGTTGATCAGCAGAGTGTGTCTTTGCATCGTCGAGCCGGACAAGTAGAAGTTGAGGTGGATAATTGACTAGACTGTTGGCGCAGCGACGGATCCGGATCCCGCTCCCGAGGCGTAGTGGAAGAATTAAAATTTTGGATCCCGGGAATGGTCAATACACCTGTAAAAACAATTCATAAACATACATAGGATGTTTAGAATGGTACCTTTCTGGCGTCTAGGTGCCTGGCTCCGACCAATTTCACGAGGAAATCGGCACTTCAACAGTTGTCGGTTTTGGCCTCCTAATCCGGTCCACGACCGGAATCCCAATTCTTTCGCCGGTCTGAACTAGAAAACTCGACGAAGATTTCACGGACGGAATCTCCTTGCCGAAATGGTCAGAACAATATTCCGATGGTGGTGGGCGGCGACGGCGGCGGCAGCGTGGGGAGGAGAGGAGAGAAAAGAAAAATATAAGCTGAAGAGCTTTTGGTATGTGCTTAAATGAATACCCCAGGGCCTCTATTATAGATTTTCCATGGGCTTGAACCAGCTTAATGGGCTTGGGTCGGGCCCATACCCAAGGTGAACATTGGTTTCAAGTCCATCACTGTGGCTCCATCATAATCCCGATCGACGATTAGATCGGACCGATATACACAGTTTACAAAACTGAGCATTATGATGTGAAAGCAATTTTGCGGATCACCTAATCCAAAATAGCAGTTTGGCCCCTGTAAGCTTTAAGGATAGTCAAAATAGTCCAAACTTAAGGAAATCGCATTTTGACCCTATTTAATTTTAGGAAGTCGCACTTCCATCCTTCCTCCTACTATACTCAATAAATTGAGCTTAATTTCCGTACTAGAATTGATAAACCAGTAATTTTGTGACCCTCAATGGTTCAGGGATACAGCTAGCCGTGGGCTCACAACATTTAAAATTTTGAAACCACATTTTCGGACTAACCCATCGGATCAAGGTAAAGCGTCTAGCAACATCGCCCCATGATCCCCTAACTATCACTGATAGTGCCTGAAAGAACCAGTCGGTCACAGTTAGCGTATAGTACGGTCCTTTCAACACAAATATCCCGATCAGATCAACGACCATTGGTAAATCGAGAGTCGCTAGAGATCCAACAACCATGATACATCTTGGAGATTGATAGTGCCTGAAAGAACCAGTCGGTCACAGTTAGCGTATAGTACGGTCCTTTCAACACAAATATCCCGATCAGATCAACGACCATTGGTAAATCGAGAGTCGCTAGAGATCCAACAACCATGATACATCTTGGAGATCAAATAGTGACATCGCATGTGTTACTAGGTCAACCCATTTACCTAAAACACATCTAGTACACTGGCCAGATATTTGTCACACTATTATCTACTCGGATTGAATAGGATATCCACGCACAATGGCGAGCGGTGAATCCTCGACAACGAAGCATCGACTCCTACATGCATCGGGAGCTCACCCAACCCCGCCACCTGATGACCCCAACTGAGTCGGTAAACGGGTCAAAGTGAGGCACCTATCATGTAGAGCCTCAATGATGTTTCGAGTAATGAGGGATAATCTGTACAACAAAGACCTCGGACTTAATCCACTCGACAAATGGTAACCACTTGGAAAGTCCGAACGAGGGTAGTTCGATAGATCACCAGGTCACTATCCATCTTCATGATCAGAACATCAAAATGTTCCCCACCAATGAAACATGGTACTTCACATCGTAGATTCTAGTCTCAAACTCGGGCGGCCTTATCCTCATTTTGACGTCCCAATCGACTAGGAACGAGTTTAGAATATACAGTGACTATTAGATGTGTTTCATGATAGCCATCATATACACTTTCACATCTAACATACACTATGGTGCATTCCAGGTATTTATCTAACACAATTGTTAACATTATAAAATAATGATGATAAAGAATGCCAAAAAAGAATACGAATTTCATAAATAAAGATCGTTTTACGTAGAGTCAACAAGAACCCACACGCCACAAGTTGGCTAGTTGGGCACTTACTCTAACAATCTCCCACTTGCCCTAAAGCCAACTACTCATCAGGCGTAGTCCCATTGTTTTGCAATGTTTTTCAAACAACGGTCCTGGCAAGGGCTTCGTAAGTGGATCAGCAATATTCTCTGCAGAGGCGACTCTCTCAACTGCTATGTCACCTCTAGCCACAATATCCCGGATTATGTGGTATTTCCTCAGTATGTGTTTGGATCTTTGGTGAGACCTAGGTTCCTTTGCTTGCGCAACGGAACCTAAGTTGTCACAGTACATCGGGACTGGACCAACTCCTTCAAGGATTACGCCCAACTCTTGGACGAAATTCCTCATCCAAACCTCCTCTTTAACAGCAGCTGATGCCGCAATGTACTCAGCCTCAGTGGTTGAATCCGCGACGGTGTCTTGCTTGGAACTCTTCCAAGAGACAGCACCACCATTGAGCATGAATACAAATCCAGAGGTTGACTTCGAATCATCCACATCGCATTGGAATCTAGAATCAGTGTAGCCTTACAACTTCAGTCCACCACCCCCATAGATCATGAACATATTCTTAGTCCTTCGTAAGTACTTAAGAATATCTTTCACAGCCTTCCAATGCATTTGGCCGGGGTCGGCTTGGTAGCGGCTCGTGACACTCAGAGCGTATGCGACATCTGGTCTAGCTGAGATCATACCATACATAATACTACCTATTGCCGAGGCATATGGCACACGTGTCATACTCTCTATCACCTCATCAGTCTTTGGACACATAGACTTGGATAGAGTGACCCCGTGGCACATAGGTAGGTGTCCTCTCTTGGACTCTTCCATAGAGAACCTCTTAAGTAAGGTATCGATGTAGGTCTCTTGGGTGAGTCCGAGCATCCTTTTCGATCTATCCCTATAGATGTATTCCCAGAATATAGGATGCTTCACCCATGTCCTTCATCGAGAATATACTAGACAACTATACTTTAGTTGACTGCAACATTCCTACATCATTCCCAATGAGTAGAATGTCATCAACATAAAGTACAAGGAATGTCACAGCATTTTTAACTACCTTCTTATACAAACATGTCTCCTTGGGATTCTTGATGAAACCAAATTCTTTAATTGTTTCATCAAATCTCAGGTTCCAACTTCTCGATGCTTGTTTGAGACCTATATTGACTGCAACATTCCTACATCATTCCCAATGAGTAGAATGTCATCAACATAAAGTACAAGGAATGTCACAGCATTTTTAACTACCTTCTTATACAAACATGTCTCCTTGGGATTCTTGATGAAACCAAATTCTTTAATTGTTTCATCAAATCTCAGGTTCCAACTTCTCGATGCTTGTTTGAGACCTATATCGATCTCTGAAGTTTGCATACTTTATGCTCACTTCCTACAGATGTGAAACCCTCAGGCAGCGTCATATAGATCTCTTCCTTAAAGTTTCCATTAAGGAACACAGTTTTCACATCCATTTGCCATATCTCATAGTCGTACCATGCGGCTATGGCTAGTAGGATTGTAATTGACTTGAACATTGCGACTGGTGAGAATGTTTCATCATAGTCAACACCTTGTCTTTGAGTGTAACCTTTCGCGACCAGTCGCGCCTTGTAGGTCAGTACCTTACCATCAGGCCCAAGTTTTCTCTTGTATATCCATTTACACCCAATAGGAACTATTCCTTTGGGAGGATTAACAAGAGTCCAAACTTGGTTTGAATGCATTGAGTCAATCTCAGATTGCATTGATTCAAGCCACAAATTAGAATCAGCATCGGAAATTGCCTCCTTGAAGGTTCTTGGATCACATCAATGGTTTGATCACTTTGATCATCTTCATGTAGGAAACCATATCTAACAGAAGCCCTAGGAACCCTTTCAGATCTCCTAGGTGTGTCCATATCAAGTATTGGCTCTTGAGGTGCGGGAGATTCATTTGGTACTTCGGATGGTTCTCGAACCTCTTCGAGTTCTACTATCTTGCCTTTTCTATCAAGTAGAAATTCCTTTCCAGAAAGGTGTCATTTCTAGAGAAAAACACTTTTGTTTCATTGGGATAGTAGAAGTGGTATCCTATAGAATTCTTAGGATACCCAATGTAGTAACATAAGATGGATCTATTAGCCAGCTTATCTCCCACTGTCTGCTTCACGTAAGTAGGACATCCCCAAATCCTCAAGTATGAGTACTTGGGTGGCTTGCCCATCCATATCTCATATGGAGTTTTATCTACTGCCTTGGTATGGACATTGTTCAACAACATTATCGCCGTTTCGAGCGCATAGCCCCCAAAACAGGCAGGAAGTTCAGTGAAACTCATCATAGATCGAACCATGTCCATCAAAGTTCGATTACGACGCTCTGCTAAACCATTGAGCTGTGGTCCATCCATATCTCATATGGAGTTTTATCTACTGCCTTGGTATGGACATTGTTCAACAACATTATCGCCGTTTCGAGCGCATAGCCCCCAAAACAAGGCAGGAAGTTCAGTGAAACTCATCATAGATCGAACCATGTCCATCAAAGTTCGATTACGACGCTCTGCTAAACCATTGAGCTGTGGTGTGGTCGGAGGGGTCCACTGTGAGAGAATCCCATTCTCTTTAAGATAGTCTTGAAATTCGGCACTCAATTATTCTCGACCTCTATCGGATCGAAGTGTTTTAATACTTTTTCCCAATTGATTTTCTACTTCAGCCTTGAATTCTTTGAACTTTTCAAATGATTCAGACTTGTGCTTCATTAAGTACAAGTACCCGTACCTAGAGTGATCATCAGTAAAGGTGATGAAGTAGGTGTGATCGGACTTAGTACCAATGCTAAGTGGGCCACATACATCAGTATTGATCAAATCCAATAGGCCTTGAGCACGTTCAGGCTTGCCCGTGAAGGGAAATTTTGTCATTTTTCCTTTGAGACAAGACTCACAAGTTGTTAGGGAGTTAATATCAGACATATTAAACATGTCACTCCAAATCAACTTGTTCATCCTATTTAAGGAAACATGACTTAGCCTAGAGTGCCAAAGTTGTGCCGGGTTCAGACTATCGTTTTTCCTTTTATTGTTGTTGTGTGTGTTTCCACATCGCGAGTTGGAACTTCTTTCAATTTTAAGGCGTATAGATCGTTTTCGCGTTCCCAATTCCAATCAAACATTCATTCTTGTATATATTGCAAATCGAATTGGCAAAATGACAAGAATATCCATCACTATCAAGCATAGAAACGGAATTTATGTTATTTATTAATTCAGGAACAAATAAAACATTTCTCAACAACAACTTAAAATTGGAAGACAGAAATAAATAAACATCTCCTATAGCTTCAGCAGCAACCCTTGTTCCGTTGCCAAGCCTCAAGTGGGTCTCACCCTCTATAAGACGCCTACTTCTTGTCATTACCTGCAAATCATTGCAGATATTAAATCCACATCCGGTA
The DNA here is from genome assembly GCA_001598015.1 of Dorcoceras hygrometricum. Classification (NCBI taxonomy): domain Eukaryota; kingdom Viridiplantae; phylum Streptophyta; class Magnoliopsida; order Lamiales; family Gesneriaceae; genus Dorcoceras; species Dorcoceras hygrometricum. Next base: position 57,814 of record KV001735.1, on the reverse strand, counting down.
TCAAGTACACAAGAAGTCGAGTTAAGAGACATATTTATTTCAATATAGAACATACCTTTTGCAGTTCGCAACTGCTCGAGGTAATCTTTACAGTTCTTCCTCCAGTGTCTAGGCTTGTGACTGTGGTGGCAAACATCCGTCAGATTGTTCGGCTTTGAAGTCCTTGCCTTGGGCTTCTTGGTGGGCTTTCCCTCCTTCGCAGGGGCAGAATGCTTCTTACCCTTGCGTTTGGGCCCTTTCTTCGCAGAGGAAGAAGAGCCCAAAACGAGGACAGGCGTGTCCTTCTTTATGGTTCCCTAGAACACGACAAGCATGTTTACCACATCTTCAAGGGTGGCTTCCAGCTCGTTCATGTTAAAGTTGAACACAAAGGGGTCGAACGCAGCAGGGAGGGAGAGGAGAAGCAGATCCACAGACAGCTCATGTGGAAACGTGATATCAAGGCCCACTAGCTTCTCAACGAGTCCAATCATACGGACCCCATGCTCGCGAACCGAAGTCCCTTCGTGCATGCGGCTCGTCATGAGCTCCTTGACGGTAGTAAACCTCTCAGTCCGAGATTTCTCCCCATACAGTTCCTTGAGATGAAGGTGTATGTCAGCAGCATACATCGTCTTCTCAAAACACCGCTGCATTTCGTTGGACATTGATGCTATCACATAGCACCGTGCCTTAAGTTCATCGTCCCACCACTTGTCCAGCTTTGCCAGCTCCTCAGGACTGGCATCGGCAGGGGCTTCCTTCGGAGGGGTCTTCCCTAGCGTGTAGAGAAGTTTCTCCAAAGCAAAGAAAATCTTGAGGTTTCGAAGCCAATCTTGGTAGTTCAAACCAGTGAACTTGTT
>KV001735.1:40542-56827 GCA_001598015.1 Dorcoceras hygrometricum | reverse complement strand
CTATCCAGTATAGCAGCAAGTGGATTTATGATCGAAGACATAATGAAAGTAGTTTATACTGAAAAGAAAAACAGACATGCATTACTAACTATATGTGAAAAACGCTAAGACATAAAACAAGGTCATTTAGTTTTATGAATTACCGTCCCACTATTTTAACGATTTCACCACCCTCTAATGAAATCGAGAAAGCAAGTTTCTAGTTGGTACACAGATTCCAATCAAGATATCATGGTCCCGAATAATATCAGCCAACCATGATCCTCAAAAGGTAGAGCCCAATTGCAACAGGTGCAACCTCCATGTATTTACCTCACGTCCAGTAAGGGTCCAATAATATGACGCCGATTACTATCACGTGTCAAGACGACCCATCAATGTTGAGTTGTGATGGACGGTCCCCTTAATGTACCCAATAATATGAGCCAACGTTAAAGGGAGTTCCAACCAACTCACAACAAGTTTCAATGATGTGTACAGTTTTTCCGCACACAGAACCCACCCAATAATATGAGTCGGGATATGTATGCGGGTAGCATCGACGTACACCCATTGTTGATGGAAGGTAGGAAAATTTTAAACAATATTTAAATTCCCTTTAGTTTCATGATCTTATCATGAACCTTTTAATCTTGATATGAATTTTAAATCAAATTTAAAATGAGGGATTATAATTTTTAAATTTTGGTCTCAATAATTTTAAATCAAATTTAAAATCATGGATTTAACAGATATATATCGCATATATAATTGGGATGATCGATAAGCGAGAGCTATGCGATCCGTGGTGGACAAGCACGGATCTAGGTCCAATCCTAGGTGACATGCAGTATGCAAATGCAATCCTATTACATAAGCTTCTAGTTTTACAAGTCTTCGGTCTACAATATCTTTGATCATCATCTCCACCATCTTCAAAATTATCCTCCCACTAATTCTAATATTTACATTTAAATAACCATGACAAATAGGGATACATTTTAAAAGGGGTGGTAACGGGCCATAAACCAGGTCCATGTTGAAATGAATATCAACAATATTACAACCCAAAAAATATAAACCTAGCATACAACTAACACATTGGGCACGACTCTCGATCATCCCAAACATTATATATTCAATTATCTCAATTAATCGACACAAATAAAATCATCAAATCAAATTTGATTTTATTCAACAAAATTGCATTTTAAATATAAATCATATTTTATAAATAAAATCTTATTTTGTTATTTTAATTGCATCAATTTTGGGCTTAAAACATTTTGGGTCCAATATCTCAAAATTTTCAAAAATCAATTTTGGTCCGACCAAAAGGCCCAATATCAAGTATTGGCCCAAAAACCCCTCGGGTCGCCCGGGACAGGCTCGAAAAAACCCTAGAATTCAAAAACCACAGCCGCATCTCCGCCCTGAAATCGCCTCGAGGGCGGTGCCCCGCCGCCCGCACGCGTGCTGCACACTGTGCGCGCCCTTGTGCGCAACGCATGCGCACGGGGGGCGGCCACCTGCGTGCACAGCTCGCGCAGGTGGGGTGGCAGGTGCGCAATATGTGCGCGTGGGGCGTGCGCGACGGGCGCCCAACATGCGCGCGTCATGCTCAACTTGCACGTGGGATGCGCGTAGGATCCCGTGATCCCTGCCGCGATATGCGCGTGGCGGGTGCGCACGCCGTGCGCGACGGGCGTGCAACGGCAAGCGGTGGCGCGCGAGCCGGCTTGCGGCCGGAAAATTTTATTTTTTATTTTTTTTGGAAAAACTGAGATCTGATGCAATTCAGGCAGAACTGGTGTATTGACAGATCCGAGCCAAAGCTCTGATACCACTGTTGGCGCAGCGGCGGATCCGGATCCCGCTCCCGAGGCGCAGCGGAAGAATTAAAGTTTTTGAGCCCGGGAACGGTCAATACACCTGTAAAAACAATTCATAAACATATATAGGATGTTTAGAAAAGTACCTTGCTGGCGTCTAGGCGCCTGGCTACGACCAATTTCACGAGGAAATCGACACTTCAACAGTGGGCGGTTTTGTCCTCCTAATACAGTCCACGACCGGAATCCCAATTCCTTCGCAGGTCTGCACTAAAAAACTCGACGAATATTTCACGCACGGAATCTCCTCACCGGAACGGTTGGAACAAGATTTTCGGCGGCGGCGACGACTGCGTCGGCGGCGGGTGGCGACGGTGACGGCGGCGGCGTGAGGAGGAGAGGAGAGAAAAGAAAAATATAAGCTGAAGAGCTTTTGGTACGTGTTTAAATGAATACCCCAGGGCCTCTATTTATAGATTTTCCATGGGCTTGAACCAGCTTAATGGGCTTGGGTCGGGCCCAGGCCCAGGGTGAACATTGGTTTCAAGTCCATTACTGTGGCTCCATCATAATCCCGATCGACGATCAGATCGGACCGATCTACACAGTTTACAAAACTGAGCATTATGATGTGAAAATAATTTTTCGGACCACCGAATCCAAAATAGCAGTTTGGCCACTGTAAGCTTTAAGGATAGTCAAACTAGTCCAAACTTAGAGAAATTGCATTTTGACCCTATTTAATTTTAGGAAGTCGCACTTCCATCCTTCCTCCTACTATACTCAACAAATTGAGCTTAATTTCCGTACGAGAATTGAGAAACCAGTACTTGTGTCCCTCAATGGTTCAGGGATATAGCTAGTCGTGGGCTCACAACATTTGCGACTCCGAAACCACATTTTCGGACTAACCCATTGGATCAAGGTAAAGAGTCTAGCAACATCGCCCCATGATCCCCTAGGTATCACTGATAGTGTCTGCAAGAACCAGTCCATCACGGTTAGCGTACAGTACGGTCCTTTCAACAAAAATATCTCGATCAGATCAACGACCATTGGTAAGTCGAGAGTCGCTAGAGATCCAACAACCATGCATACATCTTGGAGAGCAAATAGTGACATCGCATGTGTTACTAGGTAAACACCGAAGCATCGACTCCTACATGCATCAGGACATCACCAACCCCGCACCTGATGGCCCCAAATGAGTCGGTAAATGGGTCAAAGTAAGGCACCTATAATGTAGAGCATCAATGACGTTTCGAGTAATGAGGGCTAATCTGTACAACCAAGACCTCGGACATAATCCACTCGACAAAAGGTAAACACTTGGAAAGTCCGAACGAGGGTAGTTCGATAGATCATCAGGTCACTATCCATCTTCATGCACAGAACATCACAATGTTCCCTACCAATGAAACGTGGTAATTCACATCGCAGATGCTAGTCTCAAACTCGGGCGCCCTTATCCTCATTTTGACGGCCCAATCGACTAGGAACGAGTTTAGAATACACAGTGACTATTAGATATGTTTCATGATAGCCATCATATCCTCTATCACATCTAACATACACTATGGTGCATTCCAGGTCTTTATCCAACACAGTTGTTAACATTATAAAATAATGACGATAAAGAATTCCATAAAAGAATACGAATTTCATAAATAAAGATCGTTTTACATAGAGTCAACAAGAACCCACACGCCACAAGTTGGATAGTTGGGCACCTAATCCAACATAGACATGTTGGTGAGATGGAGCTAGTGTTGGCTAGGTTCCAAAGGATGAATCCCCCTACGTTCACTGGCGCCGAGGGTGGTCTGATGGCTGAAGGCTGGTTGGAGCATATGGAAGAGTTGTTTGATACGGTGGAGTATTCTCGGGAAAAAAGACTGAAGTTAGCCGTTTTGCAGTAGAGGGAGCATGATAAACGCTGGTGGAAAGGTACTTCACGAGTCATGAGAGAGAGTGGAGTTTTGATTTCTGGGAGAGTTTCTGTGCAACCTTTCGTCAGGAGTATACCCCTAATTCATACTATAATAATCGTGAGAGGGAGTTTGATAACCTGAAGCAAGGGAACATGAGGGTTGCCGAGTACGCTAGACAGTTTTTCTCGCTTCTGTCGTATGTTCCCCACGTTGCTAAGCAGGAGAGGACGAATAGGAACAAGTTTTTGAGAGGGTTGTGGCCCGCTTTATTCCGCATGGTGTTAGCTGGTTCTCCTGCGATTTACGCCGAGGAAGTGGATAGGGCGGTGGACACTGAGGAGAGTCTTTTGGAATCACAGAATCAGGTTCAACCAATAGCTGGATGCAGTTTTCAACCCGTGCCAAAAGCGATGCATTCGTTTCAACCTCCCCATACGTTGCAGCAGTCAAATCATCAGAGGTTCAAGCCGCGAGGGAAGCAGTTCAAGAGACGATCGAATTTTAGTTCTTCGGGTTCCGTTAGCTTTGGTGCTAGTGGCTCTGGAGGAGTGTCGTGTGGATAGTGTGGAGGTAGTCATATAACTTCTCAGTGTCATGGAGTTCAGGATCTTTTCCATAAGTGTGGGCAACCTGGACATTTCGCAAGAGTATGTCCTTCGATGGGGGGACAACCTTCGAATCAGTCGCAGCAAGGTTCAGCTGGTGGTTCTTCGCAGAGACCGCAACCTTTTGTCCAGTCCCAACGATCAGGATTTCAACCCCGAGAGCCATATAGGTTCCGTAGGATCTTCTATACCTCAGTTTTTGGGACATCAGCAAGCTCAAGTGAATGCACTAACAAGGGAGCAAGCTGATGATATGCTTGGGGGAGTTATTGCAGGTACTTTCACTATTTTGATTTTCTTGCACGAGCTTTTTTTGATACTGGAGCATCACACTCCTTTATATATGATTTGTTTGTGTATGATTGTGGGTTGAGTGCTACCCCACTGTGTGATTTTGTATTTGTTTCTACTCCTGTTGGAGTGTGGTTTTTGTCGCATGAAGTGGTTTGGATTGCGATGTTGGAGTTGATGAGAACGTGTTGGTGATGAATCCGATTTCGTTGGAGATTAGAGATTTTGAGTACATCTTTGGTATGGATGTGTTGTCTGTTTATAGAGCGACTGTTGATTGTTTCCATGGTGTAGTGAGTTTTAGACCTCAATTTGGAGAAAAGTGGGATTTCTACGGTGCTGACTCGTGATCGAGGATTTCACTAGTTTCTGCCACGGAGAAGTTTAGCCTGTTGTCGTTTGAAAATGCAGTGTTCATGATTTATCCTGGATGTTTCCCAAGATCCACGACTGGAATCGACTGATATTTCTCTTGTCTCAGAGTTCCCAGATGTTTTTGCGGATGATATTCCTAGATTTCATCTGTGATGAGAGATTGAATTCAGCATTGAGTTAGTGCCGGGAACAGCCCCGATTTCGAGATATCCATATCGGTCGGCACCAGTTGAGTTGAAGGCTTAAGGACCAATTTTTTGATCTTATAGTGAATGGATTTATCAGGCCGAGTATGTCACCTTGGGGAGCCTCGATTCTCTTTTTGAATAAGAAGGATGGATCTATCAGGATGTTTGTTGACTTTCGGCAGCTGAATAAGGCAACGGTCAAGAACAAGTCCCCGTTGCCGATAATATGATCTGTTCGATCAGCTGCAGGATCGGCGGTGTACTCCAAGACTGATATGCGATCTCGGTATAATCAGTTGCGGATTAGAGATGTTGATGTGGTGAAGACGGCGTTTTGGATTAGATACGGGCATTATGAGTTCCTTGTGACTGCGTTTGGGTTGACGAATGCCCCTGCTATATTCATGAATTTGATGAATCGCGTCTTTAGTGGGTATGTCAATCGTTTTGTGATTGTATCATATATGTTATTTCGGTGTATTCGTGGAACTATAGAGATCATAAGGAGAACTTGAGGTTGGTGTTGTAGAAACTGAGAGACTCACAGCTTTATGCAAAGTTTAGTAAGTGTGAATTTTTGTTAGATAGAGTGATCCTTTTGGATCATGTCATTTCTGCACAAGGTCTTTCGGTAGATCCGAGTACGGTCAAAAAAGTTCTTAAATGGGAACAACCTAGGAATGTTTCGGAGATCCGTCGTTTCTTGGGTTTGGCCTGTTATTACAGACATTTCATTTAGGGCTTTTCTTCGATAGCCTGGCCTATGACGCAGTTGACCCAGAATGATAGGAGATTTTTGTTGTCAGATGAGTGTGAGTCGAGTTTCAGTTGCTCAAGGATAAGTTTACTACTGCTCCTGTATCGGCTTTACCTTCGAGTTTTGGAGGTTTTGTGGTTTGTTCTGATGCTTCTCTGAATGGTTTGGTTTGTGTATTGATGCAGAATGGGCGAGTAATAGCTTATGCCTCTCGACAATTGAAGCCCCATGAGACGAGATATCCCGTTCACGATTCGGAGTTGGCTGCTATCGTTTTTGCCTTGAATATTTGGCGTCACTACTTTTATGGCGAGCAGTTTGTGGTGTACACCGATCACAAGAGTTTGAAGTACATCTTCACTCAGTAAGATCTGAACATGAGGCACCGACGTTGGATTGAGTGCTCAAGGATTTCGACTGTGAGATTCAGTATCATCCTGGGCGAATGAACTTAGTGGCAGATGCCTTTAGTAGGAAATCCCATCCTGCGATGTTAACATCTTTGATTATCTCAAAAGTCAATGAGCATTTAGGGACTTCTGGATAGCGTTTTCAGCAAGATGATCAGTACTTTGTGGTTTCGTCTTTTCAGGTTGAACCACAAATTGTCTCACACATTAGAGCAACGCAGAGGACTGACTTGTACATTCATGAGTTGAAGATAAAGTCCCAGAATGGTTAGTCGGAAGATTTTTCTGTTGCTTCTGATGGATACTTGAGACTTTGTGGTAGATTGGTTGTTCCAAATTTGGTCGATCTGAAAGAAACCATCCTAAATGAGGCCCATTGCAGTCGTTATAGTGTGTATCTGGGTGAGGTGAAGATGTATCATGCCTTGAAGTTGCACTACTGGTGGGAAGGCATGAGGAATGACATTTCTGGATTTGTAGCTCGATGCTTGAATTGCCAAAAGGTGAAGACCGAGAGAATGAGACCTGGTGGATTTTTGCAGAGCTTAGAAGTGCCTCAATGGAATTGGGACCACGTTGCCATTGATTTTGTGACTCATATTGTCAGGCCTCGTGCTCTACTCAGAGTTAAACCACGCAAAACACTAGCGGAAGCATACAAAAGTGGCTTAAAATTTTTGCTTTGGCCTGACGGTTAAAACATATAATTTAAAATACAACGATACTCAAAATATCTCAGTTTACCAAATCAATTCAGTACAGCAGTACAACATTAAAACATATATCATGTACCAAACAACAACAACTAGGACACTCTAACCACCTCCTGAGGCACCTCCAGCTGGGTCTACTCCACGACCAGCAGAGAAACCATGGTAACCTGAAAACACATACAGGAAAACAATACCAAGCCCCAGAGGGACATGGGGTCAAACCCCAGTACGGAGAGCAACTTAAAACAGCAGTTAAATGGCAACAGATAAAATGCAAGTGCTATGGATGAGAGAAAGGATACAATCGAAACGCAGGGAGCCAAAGTATCTCAAGGAACTGCTCAACAGCAACAAAGGATCAACTGAACAACAGTACGTCAGTGGCCATGAGGTGTGTGAGTATATGGGGGCTACCCAGTCGTCTCAACACACGGTACCAGATGCACAACATGACTCAACCCGCTATTGCCCAACTCATGAGATGTGGGAGCTACCCACTCCGCTCATAGTGGCTAACAGATACCAGCAGGGAGATGAGGTACGGGAGTTACCCGCTCAGCCTCAACAACATCCTGGTACGCTCAGAGATCAACAACAACAAGGCAAGCTCAACAGGATCTGAATGCACATCAACAATGCGTATGCAATGAACAGCTTGTGATTATCAACACAATACAAGCAAGAAGATAACAGCACAGAAGCATACACAACAGCACATAATATCCATGCCTAATTCAACGTTGTAAACAAGCTCACATCCGTACCTCAAATCTTATGTGAAACAATTACTACAATAAGGGCCCAAGCAACACAAATCCCCCACCTGCTAAGCCAAACACAAGAAACTACTCAAGGACCGAAGCACAGAAAAGCAACAGCTGGGAGCTACGAACTCGACCAGCGCTATTCTACCCCTCTAACTCAACAGAGAGCTCTAAACAAACACAAGGCAGGGTCTGAATACTTACCCCAACAAGCTAGGACGGTATTCTAACAAACTACAGAAGGGAGATGTCTTCGCGCACCTCACCAGCTTCAAGCAAAAGTCCAACGCTACCACTCTTACTTCAATCGGAGCTGGCTACCGTCGACAATCGGAGAAGATAAGGTTCGATGAACAGTAACTAGGGTATCGCGACAGAGTTTGCTATCGGGAAATATTCTAAGTGTCGGGAACAAGAATAGAGAACAAGGCCAAGCTCCCTATTTAAATCTCACTGCTGAGAGAAACTGGGAACAGATCCACCGACAACTTAAGCTATCACTGCTGATATTTCTGCTGGCACCCAGATCTCACAACAGATCTCAATCTACGCCAAAACAGGGATCACTTAAACCAAACGACGTCGCAGAGAGTTACTGTCGCAGCTGAACATGTCACCCGCTACTCACTGCTGAACACTAACCAACATCTGTTAGCATCACAACATCAGATCTCTCACACAGCTGAAGCTAACGCAACTCACAACTGAGTCTTCTTCGTTAATCCAAATGCTGTCGTTCCAACTAATCCAAACTAAGACGTACCAACACCCGCTACAAAACACTCTAAGAGACATCTGAACGACCACGATAACAGACTTCTCCTCAAAACTGAAAACCAACAATCCAGCGAAAACTGCTCACGTCACCACTGCTGAACGCTAGCACTCACCCACGCTAACTTCTGAACAGATCTCAAGCCAAAATAACTCCAGACTTGATCCTAGGACTAAAACAAAACCCGATAGCTTCTTCAATCACATCGACGCAAATCTGATCTCAATAAAATCCGATTAATTAACTCAATTAATCTCATCAGCTTCTGGGTCTCACATCTCTCCCCCACTAAAATAGGATTTCGTCCTCGAAATCAAACAGCTCAAGATCAAGAGTTCAAGATAACTGGAAACAACCACCAGCAACCACTGGAAAAAAAACAAGGAACAAACTAGCTAATGAAATATGATACTAAGCTCACTGAAATAGATGCGGCCACTCACGCTGCATCTTCTCTTCCAGTTCCCAAGTAGCTTCCTCTCTACCATGTTTGCTCCACTGAACCATCACCAAAGGAATGGTTTTGTTCCTCAGCTGTTTCTCATTTCTATCCAATATCTGCAAGGGATACTCAACGTAGCTTAAAGTATGATCTAACTCAACCTCATCAGTCCTCAACACATGTGAGGGATTTGGCTCATACTTCCTCAACATCGAAACATGAAACACATCATGTAAGGAAGACAAATCTGGTGGCAACAGCAAACGATATGCCAAAGGGCCAATCCTCTCAGCTATCTCATAGGGACCAACATAACGAGGAGCTAACTTTCCCATTAGACCAAATCTCATAACACTGCGGAAAGGAAAAACCTTAAGGAAAACAAGATCACAAACCTCAAATTTTAAAGGCCTACGCCTCTTATTCGCATAACTAGCTTGGCGATCTTGTGTAGCTTTAGTTCTCTGGCGAATCAAATCCACTTGATCTCTCATATGCTGCACAAAATCTGGAGAAGACAGCTGCTTCTCCCCCACTTCTTCCCAGCATATAGGCGATCTACACTTCCTGTCATACAAAGCTTCAAATGGTGTCATCCCAATCGTGACCTGATAGCTGTTATTGTAAGAAAACTCAACAAAAGACAACGAGTCTTGCTAGCTACCACTAAAGTCCATCACAACAGCTCTTAACATATTTCTAAAATCTGGATAGTTCTCTCTGATTGGCCATCTGTCTATGGTGATACGCTGTAATCATAGCCAATATAGTACGCAAAGCTGTTTGCAAACTCTTCCAAAACCTGAAATTAAATCGAGGATCATGATCTGAAACAATCGAAACTGGCACACCATGCAAACGCACCACGAAATCTATGTACAGCTTTGCCATCTTCTTCAAAGAATAGGTCATACCGTAGGGAATGAAGTGCGCAAACTTCGACAATCTTTCTACAACAAACCAAACCGCGTCACAACCTCTGCTGGAACGAGGAAAATGCATGACAAAATCCACAGCTATGTGCTCCAAATTCTATTGGGGCACCTCTAAGCTTTGCAACAACCCACCAGGTCTCATCCTCTCTTCCTTGACTTGCTGACAATTCAGACATCGGGCTACAAAATCAGCAACATCACTTTTCAAACCTGCCCACCAGTAATGCTGCTTCAAGGCATGGTACATCTTCCTTGCACCAGGATGGACACTGTATCTACTGCAATGCGCTTCTAGCAAGATCTCTTCCTTCAAATCAATTAGATTTGGCACAACCAGCCTGCCACGAAACCTCAGGCAAGCATCAGAAGAAACAGAGTAGTCTTCCAACTGACCAGCTCTCACCTTCAACTTCAACTCATGGATGGATGGATCAGTCCTCTGAGCTGCTCTAATTCTAGCAACAATCTGTGGCTCAACTTGAACAGAAGACACCACAACATAATCATCATCCGGGTAAAATCGCCAACCAGTAGTGCTTAGATGCTCATGGACCTTCGAAATCTGCATCGAAGCCAGCATCATCACTTGAGCCTTTCTGCTCAATGCATCAGCAACTACATTCATTGGCTCAACTTGAACAGAAGACACCACAACATAATCATCATCCGGGTAAAATCGCCAACCAGTAGTGCTTAGATGCTCATGGACCTTCGAAATCTGCATCGAAGCCAGCATCATCACTTGAGCCTTTCTGCTCAATGCATCAGCAACTACATTCATCTTCCCAGGCTGATATTTTATCTCACAATCAAAATCCTTAAGCAGCTCCATCCATCTACGCTGTCTCATGTTCAAATCTGACTGAGCAAACGGATACTGAAGACTTTTGTGGTCGGAGTACACCACAAACTGCTCACCATACAGGTAGTGGCGCCAAATCTTCAAGGCAAACACCACAGCCGCTAACTCCAAATCATGAACTGGGTAACGAGTCTCATGCGGTTTCAACTACCGAGAGGCGTACTCAATGACTCGAACATTCTGCATCAACACACAACCCAATCCATTTAAGGAAGCATCTACACAAACAACAAAACCTCCTGAACCACACGATAGAGCTAACACAGGCGTAGTAGTTAGCTTCTACTTGATCAACAGAAAACTATTCTCGCATTGCTCAGTACACGCAAACCTCTTGTCTTTCTGAGTCAACTGCGTCATTGGCTTAGCTATACTAGAGAATCCCTCTATAAAACGCCGATAATAGCCAGCCAAACCCAAGAAACTACGAATCTCAGCAACATTCTTGGGACGCTCCCAGTTAATCACTGCCTCAACCTTACTGGGATCCACAGAAATACCATCAACAGAAATCACATGACCCAGAAACACAACACGGTCTAACCAAAACTCGTACTTGGAGAACTTAGCATACAGCTGCGAGTCTCGTAGATTCTGAAGAATCATAATGCCCATACCTCGTACGAAACGCACGGTCTCACACATCCTGCTCACGGATGCATAACTGATGATACCCAGAACGCAGATCGATCTTTGAAAAACACAGCCGAACCCTGAAGCTGATCAAACAAGTCATCGGTCCTAGGCAACGGGTACTTATTCTTCACTGTCGCTTTATTCAACTGTCTAAAGTCGATACACATCCAAATCGACCCGTCCTTATTCTTAACAAACAAGATAGGCGCTCCCCAGGGGGACATGCTAGGCCTAATGAATCCCTTCTCCAGCAAATCACTAAGCTGAACCTTAAGCTCCCTCAACTCAGCAGGCGCTAAACGATACGAAGCACGCGAGATCGGAGCTGTACCAGGTACCAACTCAATGCTGAAGTCTATTTCCCACCTCAGAGGAAAACTAGGAATCTCCTCAGGAAACACATCCGGGAAATGTCGAACCACGGGAACCCTACTAAGCTCTACGCTCGAAGAAGAAGACGCATCTAAGGCATAGACCATAAAACCATCATTCTCCAGCGACAACAGGCTAAACATCTCCATCGCAGAGACTAAAGGAATCTTCAACTGGGAATCTTGGTCGTAGAAATTCCATTTCTCGCCAGACTGGGGCCTAAATCGCACAACGCCATGGAAACAATCCACAGTGGCCCTATAACTAGACAACACGTCCATTCCCACTATACAGTCAAAATCCCACATCACTAGCCTGATTAGGTTGGCTAACAACACACTCTCGCCAAACCTAAGAACACCATTTAACAAAATCTCTTGGGAAAACAAGATCGTGCCGGCAGGATTCGCAACAGATACAACATCACACAAAGATGTGGTACGCAAACCATGATCAACCACAAATGCATCAGAAATGAAAGAATGTGATGTTCCTGTATGAAATAACACACGCGCAGGATAATCTAAAACAAAGCAAGTACCTACGATAATCCCTCCGCCTGGCGTGCCCTCCCCCTGCTCCCTAGTCATGGCATTCACTTGGGCAAACTGAGGTACAGAAAACTGAGGATGGGAAGACTGTCCAAAACGCGAAGGACCAGGCTGCTGAAACGCCCTAAACTGAGGCTCCCCTAACCTCGGTTACTGTGTGAGACCTGTGTTTTCACAATCAGGTGTTGGTCGGGTTTTGACCTGCTGTTGGTCGATGTGCTTGGCGTAGCCATCGAATTTGCCTAAGTGTTGAAATCAGCAGTTGGAAAGATATCAGACGTTGCGTGGGAGACGTTTGTTTGAGTACCAGCTGTTGAGTCAGTCGTTGGTGACATTTGATTTAGATGTGAGTTCCAGCAGTATCAGTAGGAATCTATTGGAGCAGTAGCGCTTCGTTAGATTTCAACAGTTGATATTTTAGTCGTTGCTTTTTGATAAGCAGCAGCAGCAATGCTGACATGGATTTCAGTCGTTGGTGTATTAGTGCGTATCCAGCGGTTGCGAGTGATCAGCTGTTGGTATGTTAGTTGCGATGATCAGCAGAGAGCGCTAAGGGACTGAAGCGACGATGTTTTGTGAGCAGGAACCAGCTGATGGTTTTGTTAGCGTGTTTTGTAGCGGTAGCGAAACTACGTCGTTTTGATAAGTTGGAACGACAGCGTTTTGAGTGGAGAGCTTTGTACCAGCTGTTGGTTGTGATAGACATCAGCTGTTGAGAGATTTGGTGCATCGTTTTATTCAGCTGTTGGTAGCGAGGTGACGTGTTCCTCTGCGACGTCGTTTGGTTAAGTTGGCGCGACGCCGTTTAGTCTTAGTGTTGTTTGAAAGATTCAACTACTGGTTGTTATATTAGCGATAGGTAAAAGCTAATGTGAGATTCCTGCTGGTTGGGAAATATTAGTTATGACAACTGATTTTGTCGGTGGAATCTGTTTCTTCTTCTGTCAGCTTTTGAGAGGTGTATTAATAGAGGACTTAGCTTCTGTTCTATACTATTCATTTCCCCGACACTTAGAAATATTTCCTTCGTTTCCAAATATTGTCGTGAGCCCTAGTTACTGTTCACAATAACCTTATGCGTCCTAATTTCCGGTGGTAGACAACTCCGACGAGAGTGAGAGTGGTAGCATTGGACTCATCTCGCTAAGGCGCTTCGTTCTATACCTCTTTAGAAGGCTTTGGAGGAGCTGGAAGAGGCTCGCAGGTTCTCTAAGACATTTACCTTGTGTAGTTTGCTAGCATAAGCGTTCCCTGCCGTGCCAGTAGTTTCGTTGGGGTAAGTGAGAATTCTACCTTTAAGCTTTGTTAGAGCTTTTCGTTAAGTTAGGAGGGTAGATAAGCGCTGGTGGAGTTGTAGCTCCCACATGCTGTTGTTTTGTGTTTCGGCTTTTGAGCAGTAGCTTGTGTTGGTTTAGCAGGTGATAGATCTGTGTTTCTCGGACTTCGTTGTAGCAGTTGTGTGTGGTAATTGTAGCTCAGGAGCTGGTGAGGTACGGATGTTGAGCTTACATTACGGCTGGAATTGGCATGGATATTATGTTGTTTGCTGTGTGTGCATTGCTTGTTGTTTATATGTTGTTTAACTGTTGCATTGCATATGCACTATCATTTCCATTTCAGCTGTTGTAGCCGTCCTATTGTTACTGCTGTTCTGATCTTACCAGGATGCGAGGGCGAGCGGCAATACCGCACTCTCATCTCCCTACTGGTCTGTTAGCCCTTATGCGTCGAGTGGTTAACTACCACAGTTCATGGGTTGGGCAACAGCAGGTTGAGTTGGTGTTGCATCTGGTATTCAGGTGTGGTGTAAAGATGAGCGGGTAATTCCCGTATGCTTGTACACACACCAGTGGCCACCATTCGTCGCAGAATCTGTTGTCAGCTGTTGAATTCCTTGGCTCCCTTCCTTGATTGTAGCCTTTTGGCTGTTTCATTGTCTTTCATGCATAGCATTAGCATTATATCTTTTTCTATTCATTGCTGTTTTATAGTTGCTCTCCGTACTGGGGTTTGACCCCTAGGTCCCTCTGGGGCTGTTGTGTTGTTTGCTTGTTTGTGGTTCATGTTTTCCAGGTTATTCCGCTGGCCGTGGATTTGACCCAGCTGGAGGTGCCCCAGGAGGTAGATAGTGTGTCCCAGTTATGTATAGTATTTGTATGCACTGGTATCACTTTGGGTGGGATGTCCCGGGTGATGCTTAGATCTATATAGCTGACAGTCTTTTAGTACTTGTGTTGTATTCAGCCGTTGGGCAATTTGTTGTACTTGACTGTTTATGCTGTTGTAGAATTATTAAACTGGGATTATTTTGAGTATTGTTGTATTTTAAATTATGTTATCTTTCTGTCATGCCAAAAGCAAAAATTTTAACCACTTTTTAGTTGCTTCTGCTTGTTTTGCGTGTTTTGTCTCGGATGTGAGCACGAGGCCTGATATGCTGGGCTGGAAAAGCAGAACGACCTCTAGAAGATCCACCTCGACCCTGCGGTGGAACTGCGGTATGCTGCGATTTAGACAAAGGACACACTCTAGAAAAATGTCCGTACTGACCATAGACATTATACGAACCCTGAACACCCACATACTGCGCTGTCGGGTGCCTTCCACCACACTGGCCACAATACTCCACCTTAGAGCTACTACCACTGCTCGAACTCCTTGAGCCAGAAGAACTAGAACCAGACTTCTTCTTAAAATGTCTACCACGAGGTCTAAACCTCTTATGTCCAGACTGTTGGGATACTTGTTGCTGCTCTTGGGGTGGCTGAGACGACTGCACAGACTGGTAAGGTTGCACTCCCGGAACCACGGGACAACTACCTTGCACTCCCTGCGGCTTAACTCATGACCGACGATTCTGCAGTTCTTCCTCAATGTCTATAGCCCTGTCCACCGCTTCTGCATAGCTCGCCGGTGAACCCGCCAACACAAACGAATACAGCTCTTCATTGAGCCCCTCCATGAACTTGTTCCTCTTTGCCCTCTCTCGGCCAGCAACGTGCGGAACATAGGCAAGAAGAGAAGATAATCTCCGGCCATACTCACCCACGGACATCGAACCCTGAACCAGGTTATCGAACTCACGCTCTCTGGCGTTCAAAAAAGATTCCGGAACGTACTCCTGACGAAAGGCAGTACAAAAGCTACTCCACAAAATCCCCATGCCTGTCTCCTCGAGAGTCCTAGAAGTACCTCTCCACCAACGCTCGACACTTATTCTCAACTGAAACGTAGACAAACTCAATCTACGCTCATCATCATACCTGACACGATCGAACAATCCGGTAATATGCTGCAACCAAGACTCAGCATCGGAACTAGGTTCATCGCCATGGATTAATCCGCTAAAACCTCGCCATCACTAGTTCCATATCATCTATACGGGGTGCCAACTCATGTACCTCCAAGTCAACCTGTCTATTGTGTCCTTGACGAGGAACACTACGCTGCGCTTCCTATTCGTTCTGACCTTCGAACTCTTCCTGAAACTACCCTATACCAATACCCCTACGTCTGTGGAGGCATGAATTCGTTGACTCAGTGCGTTGGAGTGCAGTGTTGGGATTGGTCCGGATCCGCACCCCGGCAGGCAGCGGAAGAACAAAAATTTTTACCGGGATGCGATCAATACGAATTATCAAAACAGATCTACATATCAACATACATAGGGTGTTTAGCAGGTCACCTGTCTGGCACTTGTGCCTGGCTCCAACCGGTGTTTCAAGAACCCGGCGCTTCTCGGTTGATTGCGGTAGATTCGTCAATCCGGTCCACGACCAGACTCGAGGCTCCTTCGTCAGACTGCACTAGAAGTCCTGACGAGATCAGCACGATCGGATTCTCCACGAAAAACTAGGCCGGAACGAA
>KV001735.1:24453-39966 GCA_001598015.1 Dorcoceras hygrometricum | reverse complement strand
TAGTGTAATCTAGGTCTTTACTCAACACAATTGTAAATCATTACACACATAATGAAAGTAAAGAATGCCATATAAAAGAATGCGAATATCATATATAAAGATCGTTTGTACAAGAGTCAATGAAAACCCACATGCCACAAGTTGGCTAGTTGGGCATCTACTCTAACATGCAGGGCTCGTGTAATATCTGTGGTCGGTATGGGCATTTCACGAGAGTGTGTCCATCCGCTGGATCTCAGCAAGCCGCAGCCCCACCTCAGGGTCGAGGAGGAGCATCTAGGGGTCGTTCCCCTCAGTTTCCGTAGCCTAGGGTTGGAGAGACACAGTTTAGACCGTTTCAGTTTCCTGGTCCGTTGAATTTTGGGCAGTCGTCTCAGCTGCGTTTCTCTGGGCCCCAACATGCTCAAGCGAACACTATTACTAGGAAGCAAGCGGAGGAGACGCCGAGCAGGGTGATTTTAGGTACATGATTTGTCTTTGATTTTCCTGCATGAGTGTTGTTTGACACTGGCGCATCGCATTAGTTTATTTCTGATGCAAATGTGGTCGAGCATGGTCTGCATACCACTTCCTTGCACGATGTCGTGTCTGTTTCTACTCCTGGCGGTGAGAGCTTGTACTCCCAAGAGGTTTTGTTGAATTGCGTTCTGAGTTTTGGTGAGCATGTGCTAGTAGAGAATTTGATTCGTTTGTTGTTGTGGAATTTCGAATGCATAGTGGAAATGGATGCTTTGTCCAGTTATAGGGCCTCCGTGGATTTTTTCCATGGGATTGTGCATTTTAGGCCTCAGTCCAGTGAGAAATGGAATTTCTACGGTGCTGATTCTCAATCAAAGATTCCGCTGGTCTCTACGATGGTGAAGTTCAGCTTGTTGTCGGGAGAGAACACTGGTTTTATGATCTACGCATTGGATGCATCTTCTTCTTCGCATGTGCAGCTCAGCGACGTTCCAGTGCTGCGTCATTTTCCTGATGTGTTTCCGGAGGAGATTCCTGGTTTCCTCCGTGGAGGGAGATTGACTTTAGTATTGAGTTGGTGCCTGGCACAGCTCCGATTTCGCGTGCACCATATAGTTTAGCGCTTGCCGAGTTGAGAGATCTCAAGGTGCAACTGGATGATTTGCTGAAGAAAGGTTTTATCAGACCTAGCTTGTCACCGTGGGGAGCGCCTATCTTGTTTGTCAATAAGAAAGATGGCACAATGAGAATGTGCATTGACTTCCGTCAGCTGAACAAAGTTACTGTTAAGAATAAGTACCTGTTGCCGAGGATCGATGACTTGTTAGACCTGTTGCAAGGTTCAGCTGTATATTAGAAGATCGATATACGTTCAGGGTACCATCATTTGAGAGTTGGAGATCAAGATGTCGCAAAGACTGCATTTCATACTAGGTACGAGCACTTTCAGTTTCTGGTAATGCCTTTCGGATTGACCAATGATCCTGCAGTCTTCATGGATTTGATGAACCGAGTCTTCCGAGAGTTTATAGAACAGTTTGTGATCGTCTTCATCGACGAAATCTTGGTGTATTCGAAGACTCCTTTGGAGCATAAGGAGCATTTGAGAGTAGTTCTTCAGACGTTGAGGGACTCGCAGCTGTATGATAAATTCTCTAAGTGCGAGTTTTGGTTAGATCGCGTCGTGTTTATGGTCATGTGATTTAAGCGGATGGCATTTCTGTGGATCCCAGTAAGGTTGATGCTATTTTGAACTGGGAGCGACCTAGGAATGTGTCTGAGGTTCGTAGTTTCTTGGGTTTGGCTAGCTATTACCGTCGTTTTATAGAACGTTTCTCTAGTATAGCTAGGCCGATGACTCAGTTGACTCAGAAAGACAAGCGGTTCGTTTGGACTGAGCAATGCGAGAATTCTTTTCAATTGCTCAAGGAAAAGTTGACTACTGCGCCTGTGTTGGCTTTGCCGTCTGGTTCAGGTGGCTTCGTCGTTTGTTCTGATGCTTCGCTCAATGGATGGGGTTGTGTGTTGATGCAGCATGGACGGGTCATTGCGTATGCCTCGCGGCAGCTGAAACCTCATGAGACTCGTTATCCAGTTCATGATTTGGATCTAGCATCTGTGGTCTTTCCGTTGAAGATTTGGAGCCACTATCTGTATGGCGAGCAGTTTGTGGTGTATTTAGACCACAAGAGTTTGCAGTATCTGTTTTCGCAGCCTGACTTGAATATGAGACAGCGTAGGTGGATGGAGCTGCTGAAGGATTTTGATTATGAGATCAAGTACCAGCCTGGGAAAGTGAACGTAGTTGCTGATGCATTGAGCAGGAAGGCTCCGGAAAATATGCTTGCGTCGCTGTATATTTCTAAGGATTGTGAGCATCTTAGCACTACGGGTTGGAGATTTTACCCGGCTGAGGATTATGTTGTGGTTTCTTCTTTCCAAGTTGAGCCACAGATCGTTTCGAGCATTAGAGCTGCTCAAAGGACAGATCCTTCCATCCACGAGTTGAAATTGAAGGTCAGGGCTGGTCAACTTGAGGACTATTCTGTTTCGTCCGATGGGTGTTTGCGTTTCCGTGGTCGGTTGGTTGTGCCCAACCTGATAGATCTTCGGGAGGAGATTCTTAGAGAAGCGCATTGCAGTAGACACAGTGTTCATCCTGGTGCACGGAAGATGTACCATGCGTTGAAGTTGCACTTCTGGTGGGCTAGTTTGACGAGTGACGTTGCTGGTTTTGTTGCTCGTTGCTTGAACTGTCAGCAGGTTAAGGCTGAGAGGATGAGACCTGGTGGTCAGTTGCAGATATTGGAAGTATCCCAATGGAATTGGGAGCACATAGAGATTGATTTTGTGACGCATTTGCCTCGTTCCAACAGAGGTTGCGATGCAATTTGGGTTGTAATCGACAGATTGTCGAAGTATGCACACTTTATTCCCTATGGAATGACGTTTTCGTTGAAGAAAATGGCGAAACTGTACGTCGATTTTGTGGTTAGTTTGCATGGCGTGCCTGTTTCGATTGTTTCAGACCGAGATCCAAGGTTTACTTCCAGGTTTTGGAAGATTTTGCAAGCAGCTTTGGGTACCAGATTAGCTATGAGTACAGCGTATCACCCCCAAACAGATGGTCAATATGAGAGAACAATCCAGACGTTGGAGGATATGTTACGAGCTGTTGTGATGGATTTTGGTGGTAGCTAGCAAGACGCGTTGTCTTTGGTTGAGTTTTCCTACAATAACAGCTATCAAGTGACGATTGGTATGGCGTCGTTTGAGGCTTTATATGGCAGAAAGTGCAGATTGCCAGTATGTTGGGAAGAAGTGGGGGAGAAGCAGCTTTCTGCCCCAGATTTTGTGCAGCAGATGAAGGATCATGTGGATCTTATTCGACAGCGGATGAAAGCTGCCCAGGATCGCCAAGCCAGTTATGCGAATAAGAGGCGTAGACCTCTAGAGTTTCAGGTTGGTGATCAGGTGTTCCTTAATGTTTCTCCTTTCATAAGTGTTATGCACTTTGGACATAAGGGAAGGTTAGCCCCTCGTTATGTTGGACCGTGTGAGATTATTGAGAGGATTGGCCTTTTGGCGTATCGGTTGTTGTTGCCACCAGAATTATCTTCTAAACATGATGTCTTTCATGTTTCCATGTTTAGGAAGTATGAGCCTGATCCGTCTCATTTTCTTAGAACTGACGAGGTTGAGCTAGATCAGACTTTGAGTTATGTTGAGTATCCCTTGCAGATTCTAGATAGAAAAGAGAAACAGTTGAGGAATAAAACCATTCCTTTGGTAATGGTGCAATGGAGCAAACATGGTAGGGAAGAAGCTACCTGGGAGCTGGAAGAGAAGATGCGCGTGAGTGGCCGCATCTGTTTGAATAGATGTTGTATCAGATTTTCCAGTATCCGTTAGTTTTTAGTTGTTCTTTTCCCCTAGTTGTTGTTTGTTGTTTGCTCAGTTATATTGAACTCTTGGGTTCAGTTGAATTGTTCCTGGACTTGTTGATTTCGAGGACAAAATCATGTTTTAGTGAGGGAGAGATGTGAAACCTGTGTTTTCGCAATCAGGTGTTGGTCGGGTTTGGACCAGCTGTTGGTCGATGTGCTTGGCATAGCCATCAAAATTTCCTAAGTGTTGGAATCAGCAGTTGGAAAGATATCAACAGTAGTAGTAGAAATCAGTTGGAGCAGCAGTGCTTCGTTAGATTTCAGTCGTTGCGTTTTGGTAGGAAGCAGCAGCAATGCTGACGTGGATTTCCAACGTTGGTGTATTTGCGCATATCCAGCTGTTGTGAGAGACCAGCTGTTGCGAGTGATAAGGTGTTGGTATTTAGTTGAGATGATCAGCAAAGAGCGCTAAGGGACTTTGAAGCGACGACGTTTTGTGAACAGGAACCAGCTGTTGGTTTAGTTAGCGTGTTTTGTAGCGGGTAGCGAAACTACGTCGTTTAGTTATGTTGGAACGACAGCGTTTTGAGTGGAGAGGTTTGTATCAGCTGCTGGTTAAATTAGGCATCTACTGTTGAGAGATCTGATGCGTTGCAGCTGCTGATTTGTTGATCAGCTGTTGTTAGCGAGGTGACATGTTCCTCTGTGACGTCGTTTGGTTAAGTTGGTGCGACGTCGTTTTGTTTAGTTATTCGCTGTTTAACGATAGGCAAAAGCTTATGCGAGATTTCAGTAGTTGGTTGGGAATATTAGTTGCGACGACTGTTTTGTTTATGGAATCTGTTCCTGCTGCTACCAGCTATTGAGTAGTGTATTTATTAGAAGACTTGGTCATGGATTTGGCATGAGATCCCATACTTCAAATATTTTCCCCGACTATCGTTCTCTGTCGCGAACCCTAAGCACTGTTCACCATAGCTTTTCTCTGACGATTCCCGTCGTTTCCCGTCTCTGTTTTGAGCAAGACCGGTGGCACTGCACTACTTGATAGTTTCTCTTTTGATTGATACCAATTTTGGAAGCTGTGGAAGGATGGAAGTAGAATCACGAAGTAGCACCAGTAGCCGTGCGTTCTTTGTTTCAGGTAGCGCTTTGATTAATTGATAAGATCTTACCTCGAGCATTTATTTAAGCTTCCTGTTGAGTTCGATATGTAGGATGATTGCTGGTTTGAGTTGTAGCTCCCAGCCGTGTGATTTTGTGTTTAGCGTCCCTTGAGAATTATGCTTGTTGCTTCGTTCAGGTTGTGTATCAGATTTCTCGGGACCCCGTTTGTGGTAATTGTTGCACAGAATATCGAGGTACGGATTTGAGCTTGTTATAGCTTGTAATTGGCAGAGATATTATGTGAGATTGCTGGTTGTGTGAATGGGCGTGTACGCTTGTTGTTGTGGTTGTTGTTTTGCATATGATTTATGCTAGCTGTTTAGCTGTTGCATACATGCATTAATTCACGTTCATGTCATATCCTGCTGCCTTGTATCTTGTTGTATTGTTGCTTTTCTGTTCTTACCAGGATGCGAGGGTGAGCGGCAATACCGCAATCTCATCTCCCTGCTGGGATTTGTTAGCCCTCATGCGCCGAGTGGTTAACTATCACAGTTCATGAGTTGGGCAACGGCAGGTTGGGTTGTTTGATGCATCTGGTATTCGGGTGTGGTGTAAAGACGAGCGGGTAATTCCCGTATGCTTGTACACGCACCAGTGGCCACCATTCGTTGCATATTCCGTATGCTGTTGTTCTGTGTCTCATGCATAGCATCTGCATTTTATCTTTTGCCTTTCTTTACCTGTTTCAGTTGCTCTCCGTACTGGGGTTTGATCCCAATGTCCCTCTGGGGCTTGGTTTGTTTTGTTTGCCTGTTGTTCAGGGTTTCCAGGTTACTCAGCTGGTCGTGCAGTTGGTCCGGCTGGAGGTGCCCTAGGAGGTGGATAGAGTGTCGCAGTTATGTATATTATTTATATGCACTGGTATCACTGCGGGTGGGATTTCCCGGGTGATGCTTAGACCTATATAGCTAGTAGTCTATCAGTACTCGTGTGGTATTCAGTTGTGGTTGTTGTCAGGTACTTGGTGCATATTTTCTGCTATACTGGTTTATTGTGGATTGTAGCACTTGCTTGTTGTGCAACTGGGATATATTTTGAGTATCGCCGTATTTTAAATTATATTATTTTTAAACCGTCAGGCCAAAAGCAAAAATTTTAACCACTTTTTAGTAGCTTACGCATGTTTTTGCGTGTTTTATCTCTGATGTGATCACGATGTCTGACATAAATATAATAATTGGAAGCTGTATCTCCTTCCTATTCTTGAACTAAAGAACAGTTGATACGAACAACAGTAAAGCAGCTTGGAGTACAAAAATTTCGTTCGAATTACAAATAGGATATTACAATTTCTCGAATTCTACATGAATCCTCTATTTTTGTAATAGATCTTAGTACAGTTTCGAAAAGTTCAAAAACAACTACACGGATATACTGGCCATCAATAAACACACACACCCCCAAGCTGGGTCAGCTTTCACCTCCCGCCTGCCCCTGAGATGCCTCACCTGCATCAGGAAAACTAGTGAGCCTACGTGCTCAATAAGTAAAACTGAGGATAACAAGATCACATAATACAGACATCAATATACATAAGTTAAAGACATAATTTAAATGAATTCAGCTTAAAATCAAATCTTTCTCATAAAAACTCATATCGGGATATCAACCCAGATCCCTCTGATTTTCTTTGTGACTTATGGCCTAGAAGCTCTCCTAGGTCCTAGCGCTTGATCAAGATAACATCAGAATTCAGTAACTGGGGAAATGAATCCAAACTTAGCTATGAAAGCTATTATAATTTGGTAACCATAATCCTGTCCCTTTCCTTGTGAAGGGGCACTCTGATCCATCAACCAGTTCACTCACCCTTCCCGTGGACCGTCTGTTATCTATGCCATAAATCCTTTAAAATTGAAATTAACTTCCTTTAAACTGATGAAATATCTTTTAAACAATTCACTTTATCTGAGGCCGATCACTTAAACTTGCATGGTTCACTTCTTTAAAACACATTTAACTTTTAAAACCTCACTTAGCGTACAGCTGGACTGTAAGCTGGTGGTAACTGAAAAGTAGCTCGGGTGAACAATTGAAGAACAGTGTGTTAAGCAGTTAACAATGATCTCAATAAGGAGTAATGGATTATTGATTACTGGTCTTGTAATTATTTCGTGAAATATGTTCAATGAATGTGAAGAGCTGAACTCGAGATAAGGTAGTCCAGCACGGAAGCAAGCTGGACCAGCTCACGATGGGTAGTCAGCTTGGGTAGAAAAGGTTGGACGTTTTCAAAGGTAGACTGGTTTAGCATCTAAAATATAGTTGAAATATAGCTCCGGAGTTCAGAAGGAGGGGTTGAATGAACTCCTTCACCAATTTTTCGAAAACTCCTTTCAAAAAGATTTAAAACCTTCAGCTGCCTCTAACTTGAGTTACCAGCTTTGGGGAATCTCAGTATGCTGATGTTCTCTCGGGTAACGATAAAATGTGCGGAATGAACCCGATTAAATAGTGAAAAAATGTATATAATGGAAACCTGTAAGAAGTAAATAAATGTTGTAAAGTAAAAGGGACAAGAGATTTGTTTATGGAAGTTCGAAGCTTAATCTCCTACGTCTCTCCCCTTCTTCCAAACTGGAAGGATTCCACTAGAACACTTTGATTACAATAGCTCTTGCTTCAACCTGATCCAACAGCCCACAAGCTGCAAGAACTCCTAGCAACACCATGATAGAAACAGATGCGCAATCTGTTCTTAAAATACAACTACAGTGTAGAGCACCAAAATCCGTAGGACCACAATTTGTAGTCCTTTTAAAATTATGGACCATTTAGAAATTTCAGACTTCAGCTTATTGTTTAACTGAAAGCTGATTTCTTATTTTCAGATTTCAGTCACGGCGCAGAGGTCTGATCAGATGTCACCCCGAGCACAAGACGAGCGATTTTCATATTTCACAAATAAAAATGGTTTTGGGATGGGAGGATGGTTCTTTTTCAGATTCGTGCATCACTTGTATAAATTAAAATAGTGACATGGGATTTTTAATAAAATCGTAAGGAGTGAGCGTGATACACCATACCTACTCAAGTGTTATTTCCCTGTTATGAATCAGGCTCCCATGCTTGTGTCCTTGTGGACTATAAGATCAATAATTTACCAGAAAATCTTCAATTTCATAAAAGAAACCAGTGGAGCTCGCCGCGGTGCTTGAGGAGACCTGCTTGAGGAGACCTTCTGCTAAGACCTGCTGTGTTTCGTGTTTCTCAAATTTAAGGAAAGTAAATCTGATTTTTGCTACGCCATGAAAGCATAAGTATTGTTTCCTTTCAGCTCTGTGAATTCTTGCCTGAGTTTATGTTTGATATAAGTTTCTGTTCATGTCTCTGTTGATTTGAACTATACTTAATGTATCAGGTTCACTGTTGGTTCCTGTTAAAACTCAAAAAAATGTGTTTTATGAAGTTGACGATGAGGATATTGTTTTAAAATGCTGAGCATTTCAGATTCCAGTTCCTTACGAATTTATGAAAGTTCTTTTCCCAGAGGATGGTGATGTCTGGACCCGACGCCATGAAATTGGTGATGCTAGTTGAATCAGGAGTTGATTCTGGTTTTATTGGCATCGCTGGTATTGTTGGAAGTCGTTCAGATGTTACATCGTTGATTTCTTAGTCAGATTCCTATTTCTCTTGTTGAGAATCAGATTTCATGAAGACATTTGAAACTTCTACGTCATACCTGATTTTCTTTCAACATTCGGTCTCAATCAGATTTTACATCATTGACCGTTGACGTCTGATGGGATCAATTCCATTTTGTTGACCTCTGAATTGTCCCAACAGTTGAGTTCCCTATAGACATCCGCTGTCGCTCAACTGTTACTTCGTTGACATATGTCTGACCCATACCAAAGTTCGTTGTTGATCCCGTATACCCCCTTCTATAGAGACATCTGTTCCACGCCAACTACACTAACTCTTTAGCGACATCTGAAATATTCCATCCAGTTATAGAGACATCTGTTCCACGCCAACTACACTAACTCTTTAGCGACATCTGAAATATTCCATCCAGTGCGTTGACATCTGAGTTGACCGCAACCTCGAACACATCCGTTAGCGACATCTGTTTACCGCTAACGATAACTCTTGTCAGGCCCCGTGCTAATTACTCAAAATTAACACTTAATAAATGCATAAACACGGAAGCATAAAATCAGGGCTTAAAAAGTTTTCGAAATAAGTTGGGCCTGAACGTAAAAGCATACATTCAAATTATCGATAACCAAAATATAAGTTATATCAAACTTATACAATCAGGTAACAACAACAAATCAAATAGAATACAGATCCCCAAATACACAGAAACGTGGGGCATCCCCCGGTTCAGTACATATCATAAATATAACTTGGACTCATGGGAAATGGGATCGACCAGCTGAACCTCCACTCTGTCCAGCCTGGCTACCTGAAGATCCTACAAATGGGTAACGCAGACCCAAGACACAAAAGCAGGAAAACAAATACGAGGTCAAGCCTCTGTACGAAGAGCTATCAAATAGCTAAACATGCAACATACTATAAATCGATGTCATGAATGCATGAGGGCTACCAAAGAATCGGATAGCTAGACCAGTCCATCAACTGGAAAATCAAATCAAGCCTCTATACCACGCACAGCCAATCAGCCGGTGGAAATCATCGGTCCGTGATCATCGGGGCCCGTCAGCCCATCACAGCTCGGTGATAGACACTCGAATCCGGTAGTCACCACTCCGATGATAGCGTTGGAATTTTCGGGCACGACTCATCAGTCGACCAGTCACAATGTGTCACCCAATCAGGTCATCAAATCAATCTGTCAATGCTCAATATGTATGCATGTATGCCAATTCAATATCCAATAAACAATGCATACAAAAGCAATACGTAAAACAGAATGTAACTCAATCATTCAACACACTGATTCACGTAAATCACAGCAGCAAGACTCACAACATCAATCACAACATGTTCACGCCTAAAGCTGCTAAGGGCTGCTCAATTCGTACCTCAATTCCACAAATTCTACCTAACAGATTTCACAAAAAAACACGGCAGAACTCACGGCCAGCAACCATCTTTCTCCTGGCTTTGCAATTCACGATAGACATTTCCTGCGAGCTCAAATCTGCCACAGAGCCTCACAAATCAGCTTAATTCTAGTTCAAATCTGAACTTCTAAGCATCATAGTCTATGGTCAGAACTCCACTCTAGTTCTACAAGTCTACGCAGGCCTTAACTACAAGAACAAAACTCAAAACGACAAAGGATGCTCACCCAGAAGTTCACGCTAGCAGGAGGAAAACACGGCACAGGATTCTCCCAAAAACTTCGAACGCTAGCAACTCCATGCTTCCAGATTCAGCGTTAATTCAAGGTCTAAAATGGGTGGCAATCGAAAGAGCTAAGCTAGGGAGTTCAACGCCACCAAGATTATCAAAAACAGAGGCTGGAAGCGAGGGGAATCGGCGGAGGAAAGCTACGGTGAACAGTAGCAAGTCAAGGGTTTCGACAGAGAAGTGGATAAGAAATATCGGGTACTAAATGCTCTAAGTGTAACTCAACACTTGTATTTAAGTCCTCAATTCAATCTCTATCAAATAAGACAAGTCCCAACTAAAACAGATCTCTGCATCAAGAAATAACGTCCACCAGATTCCACAAACCAGCGCTTAAAATCTATCAGACTTCACAACGCTAACACTATTCTCGCGCGCTAGTCAAAACGACGGCGTATGGGTGGCATCTGGTCGCTCCAACGATAATACAACCAGATCTCTCGCTCGCGCAATACAAAACACGCTAACTGCTGGAAATCCAAAACGACGACGCAGCAACTAACTGGAACGACGCCGCATTATTCAAAGCAGATCTCAGCGCTCAACACAACAGATCTCAGCGCCTTAGCAACGCATAATGCTAAACGACGACGTATCCACTAATCCAATCGACGTCGCAAAGCGAAACAGATCTCTCCTCTAAGCGCGCTCCATCAGACGTCAAATCTAAATGTTGACTAGCACGTGAAATATGCTTACGTCAGCAGATCTCTTCACGCGAATTATCACCCGCGCTCGATACAACGAAACCAGATCTCTCAATCCAGCGATCACCCTCTACAGTTCTGTTGACCAACATTGACATCTGAAAATCACGAAACAAAAGCGCTGCTCTCTCGCGCCACTCTCTTCAATCCAGATCTCACCAAAAACGCAGCCTTTTACCTACTTCTCGCGGCAAAACAAGCTAACACTCAAGGAAACCAAATTTCTATCGTAACTTCATCATTTCAACTCCAAATCACGACCAGATCTCACCCGATAATTCCTTCGACTAGGAATCTGAAATGATCTATGTGAGATCTGAATTTCTCAAATCAGATTTCACCAAAAATATGAAATTCCAGAAATCGAAAATCTTAATTTCGTGACTAATCCTACTCCAAAATCTGATTAATCACAAATATTGAAATCTGATTCCTCACATTCTCCCCACCTTAAGAGATTTCGTCCTCTAAATCAAAGGCAAACCAAGGCAGAAACAATCAAACATTCAAATCAACACAAACTTCTACTCAAACTCATAAATGCAAACTTCCATCCGAAGAAACGGAGAAATTGTCAGACTGACCATTCTGGGCCTTAATCCTCAACTCATGGATATAGGGATCAGTCCTCTGCGCCTCCCTGATGTCATGCAAAATCTGCGGCTCAACCTGAATCGTAGAAACCATGAAGTACTGATCACTCGGCTGAAATTTCCAACCGGAAGTACTCAATTGCTCATAGACTCTCGAAGCATTCAAAAACGAAAGCATCATAGGCTGGGTCTTCCTACTCAATGCGTCGGCAACTGAGTTCTTCCGCCCAGGCTGATACTGAATCTCATAGTTAATTTCCTTGAGCAATTCCATCCATCGTCGCTGCCTCATGTTCAAATCAGACTGCGTGAAGATATGTTTCAGGCTCTTGTGGTCGGTGTACACCACAAATTCTTCACCATAAAGATAATGTCGCCAAATCTTCAAGGCAAACACTATTGCAGCCAACTCCAAATCGTGAACAGGGTACCTCGTCTCGTGAGGCTTCAACTGTCGAGACGCATAGGCAATCACGTACCCATTATGCATCAGAACACATCCTAAACCATTGAGAGAAGCATCGGAGCACACCATGAATTCTCCGGATCCAGACGGTAGAGCCAACACAGGAGCAGTAGTCAACTTCTCCTTCAACGTCTGAAAACTGTTCTCGCACTCATCAGTCCACTCAAATCTCTTATCCTTCTGAGTCAACTGAGTCAGAGGCTTAGCTATCGAAGAGAACTTCTCGATGAAACGCCTATAATAGCCAGCCAAACCCAAGAAACTACGGATCTCAGAAACATTCCTAGGTCTCTCCCAGTTAAGAACTGCTTCGACCTTGCTCGGATCTACAGAAATTCCTTGTGCTGAAATCACATGACCCAAAAAGATAATTCTGTCCAGCCAAAATTCACACTTTCTGAACTTGGCATAGAGCTGCGAGTCTCTCAATCTCTGTAACACCAGTCTAAGATGCTCCTTATGCTCTCTCAAGATCCTCGAGTATACCAGGATGTCATCTATGAAGACTATCACGAATCGATCAATATACTCGCTGAAGACGCGGTTCATCAAATCCATGAACACAGCTGGGGCATTCGTCAATCCAAACGGCATGACAAGATACTCTAATTCCCATATCTAGTACGGAAAACTGTCTTCGCAACATCAGCGTCTCTAATCCGCAACTGGTGATAACCAGAACGCAAAAATCAATCTTCGAGTACACGACCGATCCCTGCAACTGGTCGAACAAGTCATCAATCCTCAGCAAAGGATACTTGTTCTTCACTGTTTCTTTATTCAACTGTCTGAAATCCACACACATCCTCATGGATCCATCCTTCTTCTTCACGAAAAGAATCGGAGCTCCCCAAGGCGACATGCTCGGTCTAATGAAGCCTTTCTCCAAGAGATCTCTCAATTGATCCTTAAGCTCTCTCAACTCAGCTGGCTCCAATCGATACGAAGCTCTACAAATCGGGTCGGTACCGGGCAGCAACTCGATACTGAAGTCGATCTCTCGTCTTGGAGGGAATCCAGGAATCTCGTTTGGAAACACGTCGGGAAAGTCTCGGACGATCGGGATATCACTCAACTCCAATCGCTGCTCTTGGGAACCGTCAAGCGCGTAGATCATGAATCCAGCGTTACCTAGCGATAGCAGGCTAAACATCTCCATGGCGGAAACCAGCGAAATCTTCGGACGCGAATCAGCACCGTAGAAATCCCACTTCTCACCTAAATTAGGGCGAAAGGAAGATGTATCATGCCTTGAAGTCTCACTATTGGTGGGCAGGTATGAAGAAAGACATCTCTGGTTTTGTTGCTTGATGTCTGAATTGCCAGCAGGTCAAGGCTGAGAGGATGAGACCTGGTGGTTTGCTGCAGAGTTTAGATGTAGCGCCCCAAAATCCTTAGGACCATATTTATCCATTTCATAAATCATGTGGGCCATTTTGACAATTTTAAATATCATATATCTGCTGAATTGTTCATTCCAGCAGGTAAGATGCGCTGCGGCTGATTCCAACAGGTAACTCCAAGTAGCGATGCATGAGCTGATTTATAAATTGATTGGAAAATGTTTTAAGGAGGTGAAATGATTTCTTTAAGAGAAGGTTTGGTGTTTTACAAATTAAAATGATATGAGGGGATTTTACTAAATTTTGAAAGTGTGTCATGCTTGATTTCTCAAGTAGCTTGCCACTAATCCCTTTCATATAAAAAAAATGTTATGAAAGTTCTTCTTGCAGTAGCTGTAATATTAGAATTTGATAACTGTGTAATTGGTAGTTGCTGGTTGAATCATTGGTATGGTTTGATAGGCAACAGCTGATGGCATCGTTGTTGTTTTGATATTACCGATGAAGCGTTAAGTATTCAGCAGCTGTATCTACTTGTTAAGATTCAGCAGCTGCATTGATATAATGTTTATGAATGTTTTCCTCTCTGTTGTAATATCAGGATTTGATGATTTGTGTAATCAGCAGTGCTAGTTAGATCAGTATAAAGTCTGGTTTAATAGGCGACGGCTGGTAGTGAAATCATTGTTTAGATATTACAAGCGTCTTCGTAAATTCCAGCAGATGCACTGTTCATCAGCAGATGCGTCTTTCTTTATTAATATCAGCAGTTGCTTTCCTTTGATTAAGAATCAGCAGCTGCATTGTGATTTTAAATTCAGCAGTTGCTTTATTCAGTTTTTCAAGTACTGTTCATTCCAGCTGGTACTAGTCTTGCGACTGGTACTATTCATTTATATAATCGTGTTAGCACTTTTCCTTGCGACTGATTGATGTGCTAACGACGTCGTTCCATTTAGTTATACAAAGATCAGCAGGTAGTTTTGTTATTTCATCTGCTGATCACTCTAACGACATCGTTTTACTTTATACAAAGATCAGCAGGTAGTTTTGTTATTTAATCTGCTGATCGCTCCAACGACATCGTTTCATCTTATATTTATTTAAAAGATCTAGCGACTGGATTCTTACTTGTTGCGACTGGTACTATTCATTTCAGCAGGTATTAGTCTTGCGACTGGTACTATTCCTTGCGACTGGTTTTCCTTTTTACCAGTTCCATTTTAGCGATACGTTTTCAAAGTCGAATTCAATACTCAGTAAAGTTTTAAAATGGGAAGCAAACGTTTTAAATGATGGAACTCGATGTTTTACAGAGATGTTTAACGAAAGTTTGTTATGGAACGAAAGATGTTTTAGATTATGGCATAGACAGTTAAGGTCACCAAGGAGAATGGTGAGCAGTTGTCGAAGATGTCGACTGCCCTTTCATATGAGCTATATGCTAAAACTGATATCGGGAGTCATTTTGATCAAAGTGAAAATTGGACCACATAGAACTTATATGCCATGATCAACTGAAAATGAAATTGAAAGAAAAGAGAAGCTGGGCTATCTTCCCCTGTTTCTGCCATTGAAATGCTTACGAAAATGATATTGTATATTGAATTTCCTTAACATATGAATTGTACAGATGTCTGCCTGCGTTTTATGAAATTGTTACTACTCAGATTTTACTTGCTGAGCCTTTAGGCTCACTAGCTTTTAAAATGGTGCAGGTACGACAACTGGTGGAGAATCAGCAGGTGAAACTTGAGTCAGCAGATGGGTGGCGTTGTTTTATCCAAGGCCTACGTTTTCCGTGTCTAAATTGTATTATTTTGATTAGGATGTGATGTATTAAATCAGTAGCAATGGTTGTATATTTACATCGAATAGCAGCTGTTGTAAACCGCAATTGCAAAGTTATATGAAATACCCTGTTTTCCGCAAATGTTTTAGTAGTAGCGCGCGAACTTATGTACCTGCTGATTTTCGATTTGTCTTGTGTCTTGTTTCCTTTGAGTTATAAGAAATTCAGCTTATAACAAATTGTCTTTTAGCCCTTATTTTATTCGAAAA
>KV001734.1:131934-155806 GCA_001598015.1 Dorcoceras hygrometricum | reverse complement strand
CATGATAGCCGTCATACCCACTATCACATCTAACATACGCTTTAGTGTAATCTAGGTCTTTACTCAACACAAATTGTAAAATCATTACACACATAATGAAAGTAAAGAATGCAATATAAAAGAATGCGAATATCATATATAAAGATCGTTTGTACAAGAGTCAATGAAAACCCACACGCCACAAGTTGGCTAGTTGGGCATCTACTCTAACAGCTGGTGTGATCTTTGTACTGTTGAAGAAGCTGTTGGGTATTTCTTCGTCAGCTTTGCACTGTTCCCGTTACTTTCAGCAGCTTGCGATATCTGTTAGTGTCGGTGGATTTTATATCAGGTTTCTCGCGTGTATATAAGAAGCAGGACTTGGTCTTTGTTTCATTAAAAATCAGACTCCACACTTAGCGAATTATCCTCTCGACTTTCATTCCTTTTCTCGAACCCTAAACACTGTTCATTCGCCGATTGCCGCCGTTTCCCGTCTCCGTTTTGGGCAAGGTCGGTGACGCTGCACTCCTTAGGAGTTCCTCTTTCGATTAAAACCAGCTAGAAGGTTTGGATTGGCCTTGGAGTGAGATCGCGAAGCAGCAGCAGTAGCTCCCTTATTCGTGTGTTTGCTGGGTGCAGGTAGCCTTTCGGTTTAGCTTTGAGATCTTACTCCTAGCTTTGGTTTAAGCTTCCTGTTAGGTTGTTGAGGTAAGATAATTAGCTGGTTGAGTTGTAGCTCCCGGCCGTGAGTTTCTGTTAGCTTTCCTAAGATCTTGTGCGTATCGTTTCGCAGGTTCATGTGTCTTTGAGACTCCATCCGATAGTTCTCCAGGTCTGGGTGAGCTTCAGGGTAAGTGATTCTTGCCATTGCTACGCATAGTTCCTGCTGTTGAGTTTCGATATAGTGATAGGACCAGGTTTCAGCTCTTGGTCGTAGGTTGTAGTGTTTAGAAATTCAGTTGTTGAACTGATTTTCCAGGTGCCTTATCAGATTCGAACTTCCGGGCAGATTCGTGGAATTTTTTAGGAGCCGTGAGGAATCTGAGTTGAGCGGGTCGCTGGTACCGTTAGCTGGAGGAATATGTTGGAGGTATTTTGTCGTGTGAGGTACGAATCGAGCTTGTATTACAGCTTTGAGATAGGCATGGGAATGTATTATGTGTTATATAACTGTGCCGAGTGTTTGTGTAGAGGCAAGCTTTGTATATTATGCATGTCTATTGGCTAAACTATCTGGTGTATTATCTGCTCTTTGGTGATCTGTTGAGTTGCTATGCATGTGATTATTCGAATGCCTTTATTGTGTTTTCTGGATTACACGTACATGCATCATGTTAAGCATGTTACTGCATCTGCATAGCATATTGTGCCAATGGTTCCTTTGTTAGCCATGATATGTTGCTCTGTTGGAGCACTTCCCTCGTGGTGCGGTGAGGTGTTGCATAACCACGATTGAGTGCAGCTGGATGATGTTGGTTGAGTTATTCCCAGTCCTCAGCTGCAACAGCTGGTGGATCTTGGTTGAGTTGTTCCCAGTCCTCAGTTGTAGTGACCTGGATAGAGGTTGGCGGGTGGTTGGTCCACTTGAAATTCCGTGCGACCTGGCAGGTGGCTCCCGCGCAGGTGTGGCGATGAGCCACTCTATTTTCTATTCGTTTGGTGATGTGTCACAGTTGTCACAGTTGTGTCACAGTTTGGTGCGATCGGGTAGCTTCCGAAGCTTGGTGATGTGTCACAGTTGTCGTTTCCTATTCGTTTGGCCTTTCGGTTGTTACCGATGTTCTTTGTACCGCTTATGCATTTGCACGACAAGATACATTGCATACTATATCTATTAGCTGTATTTTGTAGCTCTTCGTACTGGGGTTTGACCCCGATGTCCCTCTGGGGCTGGTTGTTTTTTTGCCTGCTTGTTGTTTAGGTCTTCCAGGTCATTCCGCTGGTCTTGGTGTTGATCCAGCTGGAGGTGCCCCAGGTGGTGCTTAGAGTGTCCCAGTTAGCGTATAACATATATGTATCAGTTCTATTAGCCGGGGAGTGTCCCGTGATTTGTGTATTTAGTTGCTGTATTAGTTGACTGATACTTGTTTAATGCTGTACTGTTGTATTATGGTTTTTAGCGTTGTGTATTTCTATTAACTGGGATATTTTGACATATTGTGGTATTTTAAAATTATGTTTTCTTCGTCAGTCCAGAAGCGAAAAATTTTAGCCACTTTTTAAAGTGCTTCCGCTATGTTTTACGTGATTTAACTCTGTGTTGTGCACGAAGCCTGACATTTTTGGTATCAGAGCTTAAACTGAGATAAGCTCGATTTCTTTGATTACATGTGAGTCTAGGCACAGTAGTTGTTCTTTGGTTTGTGCTTGACTACTTGATTACTTGCTTGCATGCTTACCTTTGAGTGTCTTGTAGAGATGCCGCTTAGGAGAAGAGGTAGAGCTAGTAGGCAAGCGGTGGTTGATTCGAGGACTCCGGTTAGTGCTGATAGAGAGGATGCCTCTCAAACGAGTGTTCCTTTGGGATATAGTGAGTGTCACGCCCCGAGACCGAGACTCATGACATCGGCAATATTAAACAATTATGAAAATTGTAAAACATTAAGCCATCATAGCATAGCTCAAACCAGTCTATTAATAATCGAAATATAATCGTTTTTACATCTGAAAATAAAATTTGAATAACGGAATGCGGAAGCGAAAAATACATAATTAAACAGAAATCTGAATCTTCACCAGCCCAAGAATTGTTCTTGCTCTTCTTCTTCTACATGCTCTTCATTCTTATCTGGGTGGAGAAGTAAGGGGTGAGTGTTTGGGGAAACACTCAGCAAGTGGGGGATACCATTGGTGCAAACAACAAATATATATACATATTTACCAAAATTCGGAACAGAGCATAACAGAGCATAACAGAGCATAACAGAGTATAACGGAGCATAACAGAGCATAACGGAGCATAACAGAGTATAACGGAGCATAACAGAGCATAACGAAGCATAACAGAAATCTGGAAACTGGCGTACGACTGCTGCTAAACTTCGCACAATTGCTCGCAGGATATCAATGAGAAATCTGATAGCAAAAGCTTCTAAACACGTCGCAATTTACGTAGGACTTTGGCTAAGGGATTTGGCGAAACTGCTGCAGAACTTTGGCGTGAGTTTGCTGCTGTTCTAACTGAGGGATTTCGAATGGTGTGAGCAACTTTGTGGCCATCCTCTGGTATTTATAGGCGCAGAGGTGAGAAAGTCGAGCGTCCGCCATTAAAGCTCTTAATTCCCTGACATTACGTCGACTGTTACACGCGCATGATTTCCGAGTTTTAATTGGCCCTTAATTCCCTTAATTCTACTGTTACTGCGTGGAATATGCCTTGTACGCGTGAGAGATCTCTTCAACTTTTCACGATGAAGCTTTTTGTACAACAATCTTGCTTCGCGTCGAGGAATTCTAACTTTTTCGTGGAGAAGATGAAGTCTGCGTCGCTGCTGAATTTCGCGTTGCTGCTGAATTTCGCGTCGCTACTGAATTTTGCGTTGCTGCTGAAATTGCGTCGCTAAGTTGTCAGCTGCTGGATTTGCCTTGCTAAAAGTCCAACTGCTGAATTCTTTGTTGGTCAAAGCTGATTTCTTTTCAAACTCAACGACTGATCCTTAGCGTTAAGTCAAAACGTTGTTGTGTCAACTTATTCAAGCGACACCGTTTTGATATCGTTGAAAAGTACCTGCTGGTTATCTTTAAGTAATGTACCTGCTGGACTCTTGCAACAGCTGATTCGAGATACCTGTAGCTATCTGCTGGTTTTATTCATCGCACAAGTCATCTGCTGAATCTTTAGCGTGAAGGCGAAACGCTGTCGTATCGACTTCTTCAAACGACATCGTTTTGCTACCGCTAAACTTCAAGTACCATCTGCTGGATTTAACTAATCCAAACGACATTGTAAGGGTTACGTCAGCATCGCTTCCACCTGCTGGTTCTCCTGTCGCAACGCATTACTCACAATCCCCTCGCTGCTGGTTCCAAAACGCAGAGTTTCAACTTAACGAAACGACGTCGCTCCACTTCTTCGACTGTTTTCCCAAACCAGCAGCTGGTCACTCTTAACTCGCGCATCTGCTGATCCAGCAGTCAATCCCTCAAAATATTGACCAACACGTGTCGTTTTCTCGAACACTCTCGCGCTAAAAGCCACGCCCGCCAGCAGCAACCTCTAAGATCGAAACGATGACATATCATCCCTTGCGCTCGCGCAACTTCTGGTTCTTCGTAACGACGGCGTTTTACTCTTGCCATTAACTGCTGAATTTCGACCACCTGTTGATTTTCGACCAGCAGGTGAATTTTTTTTTTGTAGCTGAATTGTCGGGTTTTCACATCCCTCCCTCCTTAAAAGAAGTTTCGTCCTCGAAACTTTGGTTACTCTGATTATCGAAAAGGTAGGGATATTGGCTTCGCATCTTTTCTTCCACCTCCCAGGTGGCTTCTCTTTCGGTGTGGTTGGACCACTGGACCCTGACATAAGGGATCGTTCTTCGTCGGAGTACCTGGTCCTTTCTATCCACGATTCTAATCGGGACTTCTTCATAGTTCAGTCCTTGGGTCAGATTTCCTTCCACAAGGAGTGGCCCTTCATCAAGAACATGACTAGAGTCTGAGATATATATCATTAGTTGAGATACATGGAAGACATTATGGATTCTCGACATACTGGGTGGCAAGGCTAGTCTGTAGGCAAGTGTTCCTACCTTTTACAATATCTCAAAGGGTCCGACATACCGGTGGTTTAGCTTTCCGGCCTTATCGAATCGGACTACTCCTTTCATTGGTGAAACCTTAAGGTACACTTTTCACCTACTTCGAATGCCAAAGGTCTTATCTTTAGATCTGCCCAGCTCTTCTGTCGATCCTGGGCTGCCTTAAATCTCTCCTTGATAATGGCCACCGTTTTCACTGTCTCTTTCACGAGCTCAGGTCCAGTGATAGCCTTCTCTCCGACTTCATCCCAGTATAACGGTGATCGACATCTCCGTCCATAAAGGGCTTCAAATTAGGGGTAGATGTTCACTCCAATTGCTACCGAAGTCTAATGTGCAGGTCCGCAGCATGTCTTCTAGGGTCTGGATGGTCCTCTCAGTTTGAACATCTGTTTGCGGATGATAAGCAGTACTGAGAGTAACCTTGCTTCCCATGGCTTCTTGGAAGCTCTTCCAGAAACGAGATACGAACCTTGGGTCCCTATCTGACAGGATGCTTGTTGGAACTCCGTGCAGCCTGACGATGTTGTCCATGTACAAAGAAGCTAGCTTGTCCAAGCCGTAGTTCATTCGGAAAGGTAGAAAGTGCGCGGATACTTCCCGGGTGGATTGAGAATTTGGACTTATGTGCTTCAGACATTACTTCCTGACGGAGGTTATCGACGTCGGGCACACATAGTCGTCCTTTCATCCAAAGGATCCCATCTTGGTCCGTTCGGAAATCGGGCGATTCCCTTTCCTTGATCTGTTCTTTCAGCCTCATCAAGCTGGGGTCTTGATCTTGTTTTAGCTTTACCAACTCTTTAAGACATGGTTGGGCTGAGACTGAAGATAGTATCACCTTACTCATCTTCTTCCGACTTAGCGCGTCGGCCACCTTATTTGCTTTTCCTGGGTGATAGTTGATCGTTAAGTCGTAGTCCTTTAACAGCTCGAGCCATCTCCTTTGTCTCAAATTCAATTCCTTCTGAGTGAATATGTACTTGAGACTTTGATGGTCGGTGAATACCTCGCACTTTGCACCATAAAGATAGTGTCGCCAAATCTTTAGGGCAAAAACCACCGCTGCAAGCTCTAAGTCGTGAGTCGGGTAGTTGCGTTCATGCGTCTTCAGTTGCCTTGAGGCATACGCAATTACTCTACCATCTTGCATGTGAACACATCCTAGTCCTTCTTTCGATGCATCGCTGTAGATGGTAAAGTCTTTGTCCCCTATGGGTAACGTCAGAACAGGGGCAGATGCAAGCTTCGTTTTCAGAGTCTCGAAGCTTGTCTCACACTCTTCGTTCCAGTTGAACTTGGAGTTCTTCTGGGTGAGTTGAGTGAGTTGTAAGGCTATGGAGGAGAAGCCTTCTACAAACTTTCGATAGTAGCCGACCAATCCTAAGAAACTTCTAACCTCTGTCACCGTCTTAGGTGCAGGCCAGTCCATTATGGCTTCTACCATCTTTGGATCTACTGATACGCCTGCTTCGGAGATTATATGGCCTATGGCACTCTTCAGCCAGAATTCGCACTTCTTGAATTTGGCTTACAGTTGTTTCTATCGCAGGGTCTGGAGGGTAACTAGGAGATGTTCCTTGTGGTCTTCTTCACTTGATGAATATACAAGTATATCATCTATGAACACCACCACAAATTTGTCGAGGAATGGTCTGAATACACGGTTGATGAGGCCCATGAAGGCCGCTGGTGCATTGGTTAGACCAAATGGCATCACTGTGAATTCATAATGACCGTACCTTGTCCTAAATGCAGTTTTAGGGACATCCTCATCCCTGATCTTTAGCTGGTGATAGCCTGACCTCAAATCCAGCTTGGAGAAGGTTGTAGCTCCCTTGAGTTGATCGAAAAGATCGTCAATTCTCGGAAGGGGATACTTGTTCTTGATTGTGATCTTATTCAACTCTCTGTAGTCGATACACAATCTCATGGTTCCATCCCACTTTTCCAGGTAAGTCATCTGGAAATACATCTGCAAAATCTTGCACTACTGGGATGTCTTCTATCTTGAGCTCGTCTCCTTCTTTTATTTCTTGGATTATTGCCAGAAAACTTCTGCTCCGGTCTTCATGGCTGTCCATGCCTGGGCCGCAGAAAGTAGGGACTTTCGCTCCTTGTTCTTGCCATGATATACCAACTCTTTTCGATCGAGGGTTTGGAGTTTCACGCTCTTACCTCGGCAATCTACTAGTGCATGGTGCTTAGATAGACAATCCATTCCTAAGATGGCATCAAACTCGACCATGTTGAGTTGTATCAAGTTTGCAAAGAATGGACTATCGCTGATCGATAACTCGTAGTTTCGATGGAGTTTATGTGTTTCAATGGTAGCATTGGTAGGAGTTGCTACACTATAGGGTTCAGTTAGTATTTCAGGCTCTAACCTTAACTTCTTAGCAAATCTCTTAGACACGAACGAACGTAGCACCACAATCAAACAACACATAAGCAGGCAGCTTGTTGATGAAAATGGTACCTGTCACCACGTCGCTGGCGTCTTTAGCTTGCTCCTGTGTCATAGCGAACACGCGAGCGTTGGGCTTGTCCTCTCAGGGCTTCGGCTTGTTCGGAGCTGTATCTCTTGATCCAACCTTTGGATTTTGGTTCTTCGGACAATTCGCAATCCAGTGGTCCAACTTTCCACACTTGAAGCATGCACCGCTCTGCTTGCGGCAGTCTCCGCTATGCCGATATCCACAGGAGGGGCAGATTGGTAACGTCTGGCTATTCGGTGCAGGTGCCGAGCCACGGTTGTTGAAGTTGGGCCGCTTGTTCTTAGGCCCACCGTGAGAAGTCTGAACATTGTGGGGGCATTTGTTTTTATTGTCAGCTTCCCGCCTCTTTATGTCCGTCTCTGCCCGGATTTCCGCACCCATTAAGTCTTCGAGACTCGTGGCTTGGTAGACCGCAAGGCTGACTGAATCCGGCTGTTCAGACCCTTCTTATATCGGTGCATTTTTAGAGTACTATCCGCCATAATCGTTGGGACGTAGGTGCCCAATGAATTGAACTTGGAGGTATACTCTACAACCGACATGTCTGCGGTTTGAGTGAAGGTGTGAAAACCCGAAAATTCAGCTTCAAAAAAAAAAAAAAAAATAAACGACTGGACAACCAGCTGCAAGTGCATCCAGTCGCAAGCAGAAGTACCAGTCGCAAGGATCCAGACGCAACGATGATTTCAGCAGTAGCGCAAAGACAGAAAATCAATCCAGTCGCAAGATTTTATACCAGTCGACTGGATTGCAAAGGAACGAAAAACAAGACGTTGCGTTACAAAGATTGATTCAGACGCGACGCAAAGAAGAGTGAAGTCTGGACAGTTGCGAAATGCGTTGCGACTGGAGAACCAGCAGGTGGAAGCAATGCTGACGTAACCTTCACGATGTCGTTTGATTTAGTGAAGCGATGCGTTTTGAGTATTGCGTCTGGAACCAGCAGATTTCGTGCTACCAGGTTTTCGGCCGAAGAATTTAAAGAGTAAGTGGGATTTTGCTAAGTAATTCGTTTGATATACATGTATATTTCCTTACTTCGAAATTTCGGTTTTTGAACTACTATTCGAGCTCTTGTTCCAAGTCAGATCTCTGTTCGTTCAAGTTCTGTGTTGCACTGATGTCTCTATCGTTATATGGGTCTACGGAATATTCCGCACTCTGGGTTACTTGGTGTAACCACATGGACTCGACCCCTTAGAGGAATAAAAATTAGGGACTGATCAGTAAACCATAGACACGAAGTTATTATCAGTGCTATTCTGTCAAACTCTGTCATGCTCTGTCATGTTTTGTCATGTTCTGTTATGCTCCGTTATGCTCTGTCATGCTCTGTTATGCTCCGTTATGCTCTGTTATGCTCTGTTCCGAATTTTGGTAAATATGTATATATATATATATTTGTTGTTTTGCTCGAATGGTATCCCCCACTTGCTGAGTGTTTCCCCAAACACTCACCCCTTACTTCTCCACCCAGATAAGAATGAAGAGCAGGTAGAAGAAGAAGAACAAGATCAGTTCTGGGGCTTGTGAAGATTCAGATTTTTGTTTAATTATGTATTTTATTCGCTTCCGCATTTTCTGTTATTTAAATTTTAGTTTCAGATGTAAAAACGATTATTTATCGATTATTAATAGACTGGTTTGAGCTACGCTATGATGGCTTAATGTTTTACAAATTTTTATAATTGTTTAATATTGCCGATGTCATGAGTCTCGGTATCGGGGCGTGACACTTTAGTAGTATCAGAGCTCACCAGGTTCATAATCCATTTGGGAAACCAAATCGGTTAGTATCTTCTGTTTATGGATTCACCTCACGACTTTTGTATTTTTTTGAAAATATCCTCAGACTTTAGGAAATGGCCCCCTCTGCTCCTCGTACCCGTGCTGCGGCTGCCCTCCGCATGAAACAAATCGCCCTCGATAACCAAGACCGCACAATTAGGCGCCTTAGAGCCCAGTTAGCCACTGAGAGACGAGGATTAGCCGCACGAAGAAGGAACTTAAGGAAACGCAAGTAGACTTAGAAGCCTCACATAAGGTCATTGCCGGACTGACTGAGATAG
The DNA here is from genome assembly GCA_001598015.1 of Dorcoceras hygrometricum. Classification (NCBI taxonomy): domain Eukaryota; kingdom Viridiplantae; phylum Streptophyta; class Magnoliopsida; order Lamiales; family Gesneriaceae; genus Dorcoceras; species Dorcoceras hygrometricum. The sequence goes on along the minus strand of KV001734.1, from coordinate 146,497 downwards.
GACTGAGCATGTCCAAGAAGATTGAGAAGATGAAAGTTAAGAAGCAACTAGTTAAAGTAAACCATGTGGAGTTCCATCAGAAGTTCCAGGCTCGTATCCACGAAGCCGAAGACTCGATGCAAGCTCAGCACTTGCTCATCGAGGCCCTAGTGGATGAAAAGGATAGCCTAGTCCAAACCATCCACGATCTCCAAGAAGCCAACAATGCCCCTGCCCCATTCGATGGTGATTGGGAGGAAGAACCGGAAGAAGAACCGGAGGAGATTGAGGATATTCCTCTGGGCGAGGGAGAGATAGATGATGAATAGGATATATTGTAGCTTTGTAGTCAATTCATCTTTCTATTCGAATAAATTGCTTAGCCTTCAAGATACCTTTTCTCGACCTTTCACAATTTTATACCACCATTCTTAATAAGGACTCCCTGTGACAGAATATGGCAGACGATCGTAGAAGCGACAGGAACAATGGAGGCGAAGGGCCCTCACACAACGGAACAGGTCTTAACAGAGAAGACCTAATGGAAATAGTTACAATAGTTGCCACAACGTTTCAAGGGTTGGTTGGTCCCAACCACCACCAAGCTCCATCTCCTCCCCCTCCAACCCGTGGGACGAAGTTCTATTACGAGTCCCTACGTAAGAACAAAGCCCCCACCTTTGATGGGAGCCACGACCCCGAAGTTGCTCAAACCTGGATGAAGAACATCGAGACGCAGCTTCGACTACTGGAAGTCCCAGACGTAGTCAAAGTGGATGTGGTAACGCCACTCCTCGACAGTAAAGCTGGGAAATGGTGGGGGCACCTATGTCCCAACGATTATGGCGGACAACACTCTAAAAATGCACCGATACAAGAAGGGTCTTAACAGCCGGATTCAGTCAGCCCTTGCGGTCTACCAAGCCACAAGTCTCGAAGACTTAATGGGTGCGGCAATCCGGGCAGAGACGGACATAAAGAGGCGGGAAGCTGACAATAAAAACAAACGCCCCCTCAATGTTCAGACTTCTCACGGTGGGCCTAAGAACAAGCGGCCCAACTTCAACAACCGTGGCTCGGCACCTGCACCGAATAGCCAGACGTTACCAATCTGCTCCTCCTGTGGCTATCGGCATAGCGGAGACTGACGCAAGCAGAGCGGTGCATGCTTCAAGTGTGGAAAGTTGAACCACCGGATTGCGAATTGTTCGTAGAACCAAAGTCCAAAGGTTGGATCAAGAAATGCCGCTCCGAACAAGCCAAAGCCCCGAGAGGACAAGCCCAACGCTCGCGTGTTCGCAATGACACAGGAGCAAGCTGAAGACGCCAGCGACGTGGTGACAGGTACCATTTTCATCAACAAGCTGCCTGCGTATGTGTTGTTTGATTGTGGTGCTACGCATTCGTTCGTGTCTAGGAGGTTTGCTAAGAAGTTAGGGTTAGAGCCTGAAATTCTATCTGAACCCTATAGAGTAGCAACTCCTACCAATGCTACCATCGAAACGCATAAACTCCATCGAAACTGCGAGTTATCAATCAGCAATAGTCCATTCTTTGCAAACTTGATACAACTCAACATGGTCGAGTTTGATGCCATCTTAGGAATGGATTGGCTATCTAAACACCATGCTCTAGTAGATTGCCGAGGTAAGAGTGTGGAGCTCCAAACCCTCGATCGAGAATAGTTGGTGTATCATGGCAAGAACAAGGAGCGAAAGTCCCTACTTTCTGCGGCCCAAGCATGGACAGCCATGAAGACCGGAGCAGAAGTTTTCTTGGCAATGATCCAAGAAGTAAAAGAAGGAGACGAGCTCAAGATAGAAGACATCCCAGTGGTGCAAGAGTTTTCAGATGTATTTCCAGATGACTTACCTGGAAAAGTGCTTGATCGAGAGATTGAGTTCGAGATTAACCTAGTGCCAGGGTCGGCCCCAATATCCAAGGCACCCTATCTAATGGCACCTGCAGAACTCAAGGAGCTCAAGGATCAACTTCAGGAACTGCTGGACAAAAAGCAGATCCGACCCAGTGTGTCACCTTGGGGAGCTCCAGTCTTATTCGTCAAGAAGAAGGATGGAACTATGAGATTGTGTATCGACTACCGAGAGTTGAACAAGATCACAATCAAGAACAAGTATCCCCTTCCGAGAATTGACGACCTCTTCGATCAACTCAAGGGAGCTACAACCTTCTCCAAGCTGGATTTGAGGTCAGGATATCACCAGCTAAAGATCAGGGATGAGGATGTCCCTAAAACTGCATTTTAGGACAAGGTATGGTCACTATGAATTCACAGTGATGCCATTTGGTCTAACCAATGCACCAGCGGCCTTCATGGACTTCATGAACCGTGTATTCAGACCATTCCTCGACAAGTTGGTGGTGGTGTTAAAAGATGATATACTAGTATATTCATCAAGCGAAGAAGACCACCAGGAACACCTCCGAATTACTCTCCAGACCTTGCGAGAGAAACAACTGTACGCCAAATTAAAGAAGTGCGAATTCTGGCTGAAGACTGTGGCATTCCTAGGCCATATAATCTCCGAAGCAGGCGTATCGGTAGATCCAAAGAAGGTAGAAGCCATAATGGACTGGCCTGCACCGAAGACGGTGACAGAGGTTAGAAGTTTCTTAGGATTGGCCGGCTACTATCGAAAGTTTGTAGAAGGCTTCTCTTCTATCGCGTTACCACTCACTCAAATCACCCAGAAGAACTCCAAGTTCAACTGGAACGAAGAGTGTGAGACAAGCTTCGAGATTCTGAAAATGAAGCTTGCATCTGCCCCTGTTCTGATGCTACCGATGGGAGACAAAGACTTTACCATCTACAGCGATGCCTCGAAAGAAGGACTAGGATGTGTGCTCATGCAAGATGGCAGAGTAATTGCGATAAGCTAGCTTCCTTGTACATGGACAACATTGTTAGGCTGCACGGAGTTCCAACAAGCATCCTGTCAGATAGGGACCCAAGGTTCGTATCTCGTTTCTGGAAGAGCTTCCAAGAAGCCATGGGAAGTAAGGTTACTCTCAGTACTGCTTATCACCCGCAAACAGATGGACAAACTGAGAGGACGATCCAGACCCTAGAAGACATGCTGCGGACTTGCACATTAGACTTTGGTAGCAATTGGAGCGAACATCTACCCCTAATAGAGTTCGCATACAACAATAGCTATCACAGCAGCATCGGAATGGCGCCATTTGAAGCCCTTTATGGACGGAAATGTCGATCGCCGTTATACTGGGATGAAGTCGGAGAGAAGGCTATCACTGGACCTGAGCTCGTTCAAGAGACAGTGAAAAAGGTAGCCATTAACAAGGAGAGACTGAAGGCAGCACAGGATCGACAGAAGAGCTGGGCAGATTTAAAGAGAAGACCTTTGGCATTCGAGGTAGGTGAAAAAGTATACCTTAAGGTTTCACCAATGAAAGGAGTAGTCCGATTCGATAAGGCCGGAAAGCTAAACCCCCGATATGTCGGACCCTTTGAGATATTGGAAAAAGTAGGAACACTTGCCTACAGACTGGCCTTACCACCCAGTATGTCAAGGATTCATAATGTCTTCCATGTATCTCAACTAAGGAGATATATCTCAGACTCTAGTCATGTTCTTGATGAAGGGCCACTCCTTGTTGAAGGAAATCTGACCCAAGGACTGAACTATGAAGAAGTCCCGATTAGAATCGTGGAAAGAAAGGACCAGGTGCTCCGACGAAGAACGATCCCTTATGTCAGGGTCCAATGGTCCAACCACACCGAAAGAGAAGCCACCTGGGAGGTGGAAGAAAAGATGCGAAACCAATATCCCTACCTTTTCGATAATCAAAGTAACCAAAGTTTTGAGGACGAAACTTCTTTTAAGGAGGGAGGGATGTGAAAACCCGAAAAATTCAGCTTCAAAAAAAAAAACCAACGACTGGACAACCAGCTGCAAGTGCATCCAGTCGCAAAGATCCAGACGCAACGAGGATTTCAGCAGTAGCGCAATGACAGAAGATCAATCCGGTCGCAAGATTTTATACCAGTCGACTGGATTGCAAAGGAACGAAAAAAAAACCAGACGTTGCGTTACAAAGATTGATTCAGACGCGACGCAAATAACGGCCGATTTAGAGGATTAATGGTCGAATTACTCACCCAAATCAATGCCTGCGTTGATTGATTTTGTAACAGTCGACGTAATGAGGAATTAAAGGCCTTTAATGGCGGACGCTCGACTCCCCCTCCTCGTCGCCTATAAATACTAGAGGATGGCCACAGAGTTGCTCACACCGCTTCGAAATTCACAGCAATAAACTCTCACGCCAAAGTTCTGCAGCAGTTTCTCCAAATCCCTTAGCCACGATCCTACGTAAATTGCGACGTGTTCAGAAGCTTTTGCTATCAGATTTCTCGCGAGCAATTGTGCGAAGTTCAGCAGAAGTCGTTTTCCAGATTTCGTGTACCAGGTTTTCGGCCGAAGAATTTAAAGGGTAAGTGGGCTTTTGCTAAGTAATTCGTTTGATATATATATACGAAATTTTCATTTCGAGTTTCAGTTTTGAACTACTATTCGAGCACATGTTTCAAGTCAGATCTCTGTTCATTCAAGTTCTGTTTTGCACTGATATCTCTGTCGTAATATGGGTCTACGGAATATTCCGCACTCTGGGTTACTTGGTGTAACCACATGGCCTCGACCCCTTAGAGGAATAAAAATTAGGGACTGATCAGTAAACCATAGACACGAAGTTATTATCAGTGCTATTCTGTCAAGCTCTGTCATGCTCTGTCATGTTCTGTTATGCTCCGTTATGCTCTGTCATGCTCTGTTATGCTCCGTTATGCTCTGTTATGCTCTGTTCCGAATTTTGTTAAATATGTATATATATTTGTTGTTTGCTCGAATGGTATCCTCCACTTGCTGAGTGTTTCCCCAAACACTCACCCCTTACTTCTCCACCCAGATAAGAATGAAGAGCAGGTAGAAGAAGAAAAACAAGATCAGTTCTGGGGCTGGTGAAGATTCAGATTTTTGTTTAATTATGTATTTTATTCGCTTCCGCATTTCTGTTATTTAAATTTTAGTTTCAGATGTAAAAACGATTATTTTTCGATTATTAATAGACTAGTTTGAGCTACGCTATGATGGCTTAATGTTTTACAATTTTTATAATTGTTTAATATTGCCGATGTCATGAGTCTCGGTCTCGGGGCGTGACAGATGTTGTAGATGTTGATTTTAACCCACTGAGCATTTCAGATTCCAATCCATCATAAAAGTTCGAAATTATTCTTCTGGTGATTGGTAACATTTGAATTTGACGCTATGTAATCGGATGTTGTTAGTCGAATCAGTATAAAGTCTGGTTTGATAGGCAACAACTGGTAGCGTAGCTATCATTTTGATGTTTACACCACTAAGATATAGTCATATTTTGGTTTCCTATATCCACGGCTGAATTTCATCTTTAAGCCAGAGTTTCCATTTCAGCTGTTGTCAGCTAGGTACTGTTCATTTGTGTTCAGCTGTTGTTAGCTAGGTGCTGTTCATTTGTGTTCAGCTGTTGTCAGCTAGGTATTGTTCATTTGTGTTCAGCTGTAGTATTGATTCACATTCAGCTGTTGTCAGCTGTTGTATTGTTTTTTTTCATCAGCTGTTGCAATAGTTCTTCATCAGCTGTTGTAATTGTTCTTCATCAGCTGTCGCAATAGTTACCGTCAGCTGTTCACTGTTCATATAGTGTTTCAATTACCAACAGCTGTTCACTGTTCATATCACGTTCAATTATCAAAAGCTGTTCCCTGTTCAAATAGTATTTCCTAGTTGCAACTGTTTCGTTCACTGGTATTCCATTGGCATCTGTTTGCACCCATAGTAATATTATTTAGCAACGTCTGATTTCCCAACAACAGCACCTCGCCCACAGTAAATACCTGATTCCAATAGCGATAGTGCTCCCGAGTCACACCTGTTTACAACGTCTGAATATCTATCTCGTAACCAAACATTGTTTCTTCCCGACGTCTATTTTTCTATTCAGTTGTATGCTCAGTGAAGAAAATGTTTTATGGAAAAATGAGTTTAAATAAAGTGAAACCCGATGTTAAGATCTGAGTTTAACCAGATTTGTTTAAAGGAAGAAATTTTTCAGATTTTACGATTTATGGCAAAGATAATAGACGGTCCATATTAGAAGGGTGAGCAGCAGACGAGCGTGTCGGTTGCCCCTTCATATTGGGTGAGATTTCACCGTATAGTAACTGATATCAGTAGTCAGTCGATCGAGTGCAACGGGACCTAAGTAGAGCTTCTGAGCCATAAGTCTAATGAAAATGATAACGCTGGGATCTGATTTTATTCCCGGAACAGATGTTTACGACGAACGATATTTTAATGCCTTCCTTTAAACTATGATGTCTTATGTATTGCGCCTGCATACATGGTGTTTTGTTACTCCCAGTTTTTCCTGCTGAGCCCCTAGGCTCACTAGCTTTCTTGGTGCAGGTGAGTCCGCGCCGGAGCAGATGGGTGGTGGAGTGTGAACCAGTAGCGGCGTGTGAGTGTTTATCGAAGGCCTGCGTTTCCATGATGTTCATTTTGTATTTGCTGTTTTTGTTGTCCTTGATCTTAGACAAATCTGTATTGAGATATGTTACAACAAAGATGAATTCAAACAGAGTTCAGTAGTTGTAATACCGCGATTTGCATTTTGTACTTCGAAATTTGTAATGAAATCTGATTTTATTTTCTTGGCGCCAACGGTTATTATTTCGATTTTTTTTATTTGAGTAAGGCAATACAGCTTGTTCTATCTATTATTCAGCCCTTCTTTTTCCCCTTTTATTTCCTCTTCTTCGATCCCGTGACTCCCATGGGGTTTGGGCGTCACAGACATATAGGGATCTCGGCTCGAGGTTGGGTGAACCACACCGTCACGTACGTTGGTTTATAGATTGATTAATCGACTATGGTCACACTTCAGGATACGACTCATGTCAGGCCTCGTGCACAAACACAGAGTTTAACCACGCAAACAATAGCGGAAGCATTTAAAATAGTGGCTAAAATTTCGCTTTGGCCTGACTGATAAAAACATAATTTAAAATACTGCAGTACTCAAAATATCCCAGTTTACAAAATACACAAGGCTAAATGCCACAATACAACATTACAGCATGCATCGAGCACCAATCAGCAACACTACGACTGAATACAATAAAGCACAGGAAATTCCACGACTAACAGTATTTATACATATATGCTATACGCTAACTGGGACACTCTAACCACCTCCTGGGGCACCTCCAGCTGGGTCAACTCCACGACCAGCTGAGTAACCTGGAAAACATGAACAAAACACATAGGCTAACAAACACCAGCCCCAAAGGGACACGGGGTCAAACCCCAGTACCGTGATCAACATAAAACAGCTAATGAAAAGCATCAAGCAATATGAAAATGCTATGCATGAGAACAAGGCTACAATCGAAAGCAGGGAGCCAAAGGATCTCAACAACTACTCAACAAACGAATCTGATCAACTGAAAAACAGTGGCCACCGGGTGTGTGAGTATATGGGAGCTACCCACTCGTCTCCACACACGGCACCAGATGCAAAACACAGCTCAAACTGCTGTTGCCCAACTCATGGGGTGTGGGAGCTACCCACTCCGCTCATAGTGGCTAACAGATCCCAGCAGGGAGATGAGGGGACGGGAGTTACCCGCTCGGCCTCTAAACAAGCATCCTGGTACGCACAGATCAAGATAACAAGGCACAGCTTAAACAGATCTGAGCTCAATATGACAAATGCGTGTATGTAACAGATAAAATGTCCAACACAGAACATATACAACGATGCAAGGCATACACAGCAGCACGCATAATCACTCATGCTCAATCCAAAGCTGTAAAACAAGCTCACATCCGTACCTCAAGTCTTCTGAGCTACAATTACCACAAAGCAGTCCCGAGCAACACAGATCTCACACCTGCTAAGCCAAACACAGATACTAGCTCAGGGACAGTAGCACAGAAACTACAAATTGGGAGCTACGAGCTCAACCAAATCTGTCCTACCCTTCTAACGCAACAGAAAGCTCTAAGCTAAGCACAAGGTAGGATCTTAACACTTACCCAACAAGCTACCTGAAGAGTAGAAGCAAAGCCACGCTTATGCTAACAGACTACAGAAGGGAGATGTTTTCGCGAACCTCTCCAGCTTCACGCAAGCTTCCAAAAGCGGTACCAAACAAAGTGTCTTAGCAAGAGGAGTCCAGCGCTACCACTCTTACTTCAATCGGAGCTTCCTACCACCGGCAATTGGAGAAGATAAGGTTCGGTGAACAGTAGCTAGGGTATCGTGATAGGATTCGCTATACTCCAAGTGTCGAAGCTGAATAATAAAGAACGAAGGCAAAGTACTCTATTTAAAGGTCAAATCTGCTCAAATCTGAAGAACAGAATCCACCGACACTTAAGCCTCAAAACTGATTTCCCACTCGTGTCTGAATCTCACATCAGATCTGGCTCTACGTCGAAACAGATCCTGACTTACCCAAACGACGTCGCACATAATCTATTGTCGAATCTGGACACATCACCCGTTACTCGAATCTGAAATACTAAACGCGTCGCATCGCAACACTCAGATCCTATCGAAATCTGAAGACCAACGTTACTCAAATCTGAATCTCGCCCGCTACCAAATGCTGTCGTTTCAACTAATCGAAATGACGTAGTTTAGTTACTCTCCACAGCAATCACGCTGGCTCACCTCTGAACGCCTGCAATACCAGATTTCATCACCAAAACTGAGCACGATCACCCAACGCTGACCAACACTCACATCTGATCAGTTCCCATGGAAATTCTCCAACTCTCCAGATCTGTTTCAAGGACTTATACGGACCCGATAACTAAGCCATGCATACCAACTCAAAGCTAGCTCATCCCAGATCTATTCAAGCCAAATCTGTTCTATACTCAACCCGATTAATTAACTCAATTAATCTTTCTAAACTTTCGGGTCTCACATCTCTCCCCCACTAAAATTTGATTTCGTCCTCGAAATCAAACAAAAATCCGGATCAAGAGTTCAAGATAACTGGGAAAATGATCATAAGCAAACATCTATAGAGAAACAACGAGAAACCAACTAACTACTGGAATCTGATACCACGCTTACTCAAACAAATGCAGTCACTCACGCTGCATCTTCTCTTCCAATTCCCAAGTAGCTTCTTCCCTACCATGTTTGCTCCACTGGACCATCACCAAAGGAATGGTCTTATTCCATAGCTGTTTCTATTTTCTATCCAAGATCTGCAATGGATATTCCACATAACTTAAAGTCCGATCTAGCTCCACCTCGTCAGTTCTCAACACATGCGAAGGATCTGGCTCATACTTCCTCAACATAGACACATGAAACACATCATGTAAGAAGGAAAAATCTTGTGGCAACAACAGCTGATAAGCCAAAGGACCAATTCTCTCAAAAATCTCATATGGTCCAACATAACGAGGAGCCAACTTTCCCTTGAGACCAAATCTCATAACACTGCGGAAAGGAGAAACTTTCAGGAAAACCAAATCACCAACCTGAAATTCTAAAGGTCTACACCTCTTGTTCGCATAACTGTCTTGGCGATCCTGTGCAGCTTTCATCCGTTGGCGAACCAGATCCACTTGATCTCTCATCTGCTGCACAAATTCTGGAGAAGACAGCTGCTTCTCCCCCACTTATTCCCAACACACAGGCGATCTACACTTCCTGCCACACAATGCCTCAAAATGAGTCATACCAATCGTGACCTGATAGCTGTTATTATGAGAAAACTCAACCAAAGACAACGAATCTTTCTAGCTACCACTAAACGACGTCGCACAGAATCTATTGTCGCATCTGGACACATCACCCGGTACTCGAATCTGTAATACTAAACGCGTCGCATCGCAACACTCAGATCCTATCGAAATCTGAAGACCAACGCTACTCAAATCTGAATCTCACCCGCTACCAAACGCTGTCGTTCCAATTAATCCAAACGACGTAGTTTAGTTACTCGCCACAGCAAACATGCTGGCTCATCTATGGACGCCTTCGATACCAGATTTCATCACCACAACTGAGCGCGATCACCCAGCGCTGACCAACACTCACATCTGATCAGTTCCTGCGGAAATTCTCCAACTCTCCAGATCTGTTTCAAGGACTTATACGGACCCGATAACTAATCCATGCATACCAACTCAAAGCTAGCTCATCCCAGATCCGTTCAAGCCAAATCTGGTCTATACTCAACCCGATTAATTAAATCAATTAATCTTTCTAAACTTCCGGGTCTCACATCTCTCCCCCACTAAAATTTGATTTCGTCCTCGAAATCAAACAAAAATTCCGGATCAAGAGTTCAAGATAACTGGGAAAATGATCATAAGCAAACATCTATCGAGAAACAACGAGAAACCAACTAACTACTGGAATCTGATACCACGCTTACTCAAACAGATGCGGTCACTCACGCTGCATCTTCTCTTACAGTTCCCAAGTAGCTTCTTCCCTACCATGTTTGCTCAACTGGACCATCACCAAAGGAATGGTCTTATTCCATAGCTGTTTCTATTTTCTATCCAAGATCTGCAATGGATATTCCACATAACTTAAAGTCCGATCTAGCTCCACCTCGTCAGTTCTCAACACATGAGAAGGATCTGGCTCATACTTCCTCAACATAGACACATGAAACACATCATGTAAGAAGGAAAAATCTTGTGGCAACAACAGCTGATAAGCCAAAGGACCAATTCTCTCAAAAATCTCATATGGTCCAACATAACGAGGAGCCAACTTTCCCTTGAGACCAAATCTCATAATACTGCGGAAAGGAGAAAATTTCAGGAAAACCAAATCACCAACCTGAAATTCTAAAGGTCTACACCTATTGTTCGCATAACTGTCTTGGCGATCATGTGCAGCTTTCATCCGTTGGCGAATCAGATCCACTTGATCTCTCATCTGCTGCACAAATTCTGGAGAAGACAGCTGCTTCTCCCCCACTTCTTCCCAACACACAGGCGATCTACACTTCCTGCCATACAATGTCTCAAAAGGAGCCATACCAATCGTGACCTGATAGCTGTTATTATGAGAAAACTCAACCAAAGACAACGAATCTTACCAGCTACCACTAAAGTCCATCACAACAGCTCTCAACATATCCTCTAAAATCTGGATAGTCCTCTCAGATTGGCCATCTGTCTGGGGATGATACGCCATGCTCATAGCCAATCTAGTACCCAAAGATGTTTGCAAACTCTTCCAAAACCTGGAAAAAAACCTCGGATCACGATCAGAAACTATAGAAACAGGCACACCATGCTAACGCACCATGAAATCTAAGTACAGCTTCGCTATCTTCTTCAAAGAATACGTCATGCTATAGGGAATGAAGTGAGAAGACTTCGACAACCTATCAATTATAACCCACACAACATCACAACCTCTGATGGAACGAGGAAAATGGGTCACAAAATCCATTGCTATGTGCTCCCAATTCCATTGGGGCACCTCTAAGCTCTGCAGGTCTCCTCCTTTCAGCCTTGACTTGCTGAAAATTCAGACAACGGGCTACAAAATCAGCAACATCGCTCTTCAAACCTTCCCACCAGTAATGCTGCTTCAAGGCATGATACATCTTCCTTACACCAGGATGAACACAGTGTCTACTACAGTGCGCTTCTCTCAAGATATCCTCTTTCAAGTCGATCAGATTTGGCACAACTAACCTGCCACGAAACCTCAAACAACCATCATACAAGACAGTGTAATCCTCTAACTGTCCAGCTCTAACCTTCAGTTTCAAATCATGGATGGATGGATCGATCCTCTGAGCTGCTCTAATGCTCACAAAAATTTGTGGCTCAACTTGGAAAGAAGACACCACAACATAATCCTCACCTGGAAAATATCGCCAACCAGTAGTGCTTAGATGCTCATGGACCTTCGAAATCTGCAAAGAAGCCAGCATCGCCACTTGAGCCTTTCTGCTCAATGCATCAGCAACTACATTCATCTTCCCAGGCTGATATTGGATCTCACAATCAAAATATTTAAGCAGCTCCATCCATCTACGCTGTCTCATGTTCAAATCTGACTGAAAAAACAGGTACTGAAGACTCTTGTGGTCTGAATACACCACAAACTACTCGCCATAGAGATAGTGGCGCCAAATATTCAAGGCAAAAACCACTGCTGCCAATTCCAAATCATGAACTGGGTAACGAGTCTCATGCGGTTTCAACTGACGAGAGGCATACGCAATGACTCGACCATTCTGCATCAACATACAACCCAATCCATTCAAGGAAGCATCTGCACAAATCACAAAACCACCGGAACCACACGGCAAAGCTAACACAGGCGCAGAAGTTACCTTCTCTTTGAGCAACAGAAAACTGTTCTCACACTGCTCAGTCCAAACAAACCTCTTGTCTTTCTGAGTCAAGTGCGTCATCGGCTTAGCTATACTAGAGAATCCCTCTATAAAACTCCTATAATAGCCAGTCAAACCCAAGAAACTAAGAAGCCCAGCAAAATTCTTGGGGCGATCCCAGTTAACAACAGCCTCTACCTTACTGGGATGCACAGAAATACCTGCAGCTGAAATGACATGACCCAGAAACACAACTCTATCCAACCAAAACTCGCACTTAGAGAACTTAGCATACAGCTGTGAGTCTCGAAGTGTCTGAAGAACCAACTTCAAATGTTCTTTGTGCTGCATTGGAGTCTTAGAGTACATCAAAATATCATCGATAAACACAATCACAAACTGATCGATGAACTCTCTAAAGACTCGATTCATTAGATCCATGAAAACTACGGGGGCATTCGTTGAACTAAAAGGCATAACTAGGAACTCATAATGCTCGTACCTCGTACGAAAAGCAGTTTTCGGAACATCTTGCTCTCGAATGCGCAACTGATGATACCCCGAACACAGATCGATCTTAGAGAACACAGCCGAACCCTAAAGCTGATAAAAAAAGTCATTGATCCTCATCAAAGGGTAATTATTCTTCACTGTTGCCTTATTCAACTGTCTAAATTCGATGCACATCCTCATCGACCCATCCTTCTTCTTTACAAACAAGATAGGCGCTCCCCACGGAGACATACTCGGCCTAATGAATCCCTTATCCAGCAAGTCGCTAAGCTGAACCTTAAGCTCTCTCAACTCAGCAGGCGCTAAACGATACGGAGCTCGAGAGATAGGAGCTGTACCAGGTACCAACTCAATGCTGAAGTCTATCTCCCTTCTCGGAGGAAAGCCAGGAATCTCCTCCGGAAACACATCAGGGAAATGACGAACAACGGGAACGTAACTGAGCTCTACGAGAGAAGAACAAGACGCATCCAAAGCATAGATCATAAATCCAGCATTCTCCAACGACAACAGGCTAAACATCTACATCGTAGAGACTAAAGGAATCTTCGATCGGGAATCATGGTCATATAAGTTCCACTTCTCGCCAGACTGGGGCCTAAAACGCACAACGCCATGGAACCAATCCACAATGGTCCAATAACTAGACAACACGTCCATCCCACTATGCAATCGAAATCCCACATCACTAGACTGATCAGGTTGGCTAGCAACACATTCTCACAAAATCTAAGAATGTCGTTCAACAAAATCTCTTGGGAGTACAGGCTCGAGCCGGCAGGAGTCGCAACAGACACAACATCACATAAAACAGTGATATGCAATCCATGCTCAACCACAAATGCATCAGCAATAAACGAATATGATGCTCCTGTATCAAACAACACACGCGCAGGAAAATCAAAGACAAAACAAGTACCTGCGATCACTCCTCCTCCTGGCGTGCCTTCTGCTTGCTCCCTCGTCATGTCATTCACTTGGGCAAACTGAGGTCCTGAGAAATGAGGCTGAGAAGACTGTCCAAACCGCGAAGGACCAGGCTGCTGGAACGGCCTAAACCGAGACTCTCCCAACCTCTGTTATGAAGTAGGAAAATAACTACCTCTAGACGATCCACCTCGACCCTTCGGTGGGGCGGCGGTATGCTGAGATCCAGCCAAAACACACACTCTTGCAAAGTGTCTATAATGACCACAAACGTTACACGAACCTTGCACTCCTACACACTGCGCTGTAGGATGCCTTCCTCCACACTGGCCACAAAACTCAACTTTGTAACTAACGCTGCTAGAACTACCCGAGCCAGAAGTGTTGGTTGGATCCGGATCCGCACCCCGGCAGGCAGCGGAAGAACAAAAATTTAACCGGGATGCGATCAATACGAATAATCAATCAATAATGTATCAACATACATAGGGTGTTTCAACGAGTTACCTCTCTGGCACTTGTGCCTGGCTCCAACCGGTGTTTCAAGAACCCGGCGCTTCTCGGTTGATTGCGGTAGTTACGTCAATCCGGTCCACGACCAGACTCGAGACTCCTTCGTCAGACTGCACTAGAAGTCCTGACGAGATCAGCACGATCGGATTCTCCACGAAAAACTAGGCCGGAACGAAATTCCGGCGAAGTTGGGCGGCGGCGGCGGCG
>KV001734.1:90090-126634 GCA_001598015.1 Dorcoceras hygrometricum | reverse complement strand
GACCATTGGTAAATCGAGAGTCGCTAGAGATCCGATAGCTATGTATACATCTTGGAGATCGAATAGTGACATCGCGAGTGTAACTAGGTAAACACATTTACCTAAAACACTTCTAGTGGCCAGGCCAGAGATTTGCACACTATTATCCCCTCAGATAGCATAGGATATCCACGCATGTCTGCGAGCGGTGAATACAACGATGCGGAGGGTAGTTTGATAGATCACCAGGTCACTATCTATCTGCATGCTCAGAACATCACAATGTTCCCTACCAATGAAACATGGTACTTCGCATCGCAGATACTAGTCTCGAACTCGGGCGGCCTTATCCTCATTTTGACGGCCCAATCGACTAGGAACATGTTTAGAATACACAGCGACTATTAGATGTGTTTCATGATAGCCGTCATACCCACTATCACATCTAACATACGCTTTAGTGTATTCTAGGTCTTTACTCAACACAATTGTAAATCATTACACACATAATGAAAGTAAAGAATGCCATATAAGAAAATGCGAATATCATATATAAAGATCGTTTGTACAAGAGTCAATGAAAACCCACACGCCACAAGTTGGCTAGTTGGGCATCTACTCTAACAAGAAGAACTAGAACCTGACTTCTTCTTGAACTGACGACCACGAGGCCTAAACCTCTAGTGTCCAGACTGTTGAGCTACCGGTTACTGCTGGGGTGGCTGGGATGACTGCACATACTAGGAAGGTTGCACCCTCGGAATCATGGGACGGTTACCTTGGACCACTTGAGGCCTAACACGAGACCTACGGTTCTGCAGTCCTTCCTCAAAATCCATAGCCTTGTCCACGCCTTGGCATAACTCGTCGGTGAACCCGCCAACACCAAAGAATACAACTCTTCATTGAGCCCCTCCAAGAACTTGTTCCTCTTTGCCCTCTCACGGCCAGAAACATGCGGAACATACGCAAGAAGAGAATAAAACATCCGGGAATACTCTCACACGGACATAGTTCCCTGAACCAGGTTATCAAACTAACGCTCTCTGGCATTCACAAAGGATTCCGGAACGTACTCCTGACGGAAGGAAGTACAAAAGCTGTTCCACATAAGCCCTACACCTGTCTCCTCTAGAGTCCTCGAAGCGCCTCTCCACCAACGCTCCGCAAACGTAGCCAAACTCAACCTACGCTCGTCATCATACCTGACAAGGTCGAACAACCTGTTAATGTGCTGCAACCAGGACTCCGCATCGGAACTAGGCTCATCACCGTTAAACATCTGAGGGTTCATCCGCTGAAACCTCGCCATCACAAGTTCCATGTCGTCCTCACGGGCTGCCAGCTCATCTACCTCAATCTCAACCTGTATATCACGACCACGACGAGGAACACTATGCTGCACTTCCTCGTTCTAACCCTCAGACTCTTCCTGAAACTGCCCTCTACCTCTACCCCTACGTCTATGAGGCATCTACGAAGGCACTAAGAGGGTAAGGTCACACAGCAACAAATATATCACATAGCAAATAAGCCACATAGTCAAACACATGCAACAAGCAACACTGTGCCTAGACTCAAGTGTGATCAAAGAAATCGAGCTTATCCCAGCTTAAGCTCTGATACCAAAAATGTCAGGCCTCGTGCACAAACACAGATTTTAACCACGCAAACAATAGCGGAAGCATTTAAAATAGTGGCTAAAATTTCGCTTTTGGCCTGACTGATAAAAACATAATTTAAAATACTGCAGTACTCAAAATATCCCAGTTTACAAAATACACAAGGCTAAATGCCACAATACAACATTACAGCATGCATCGAGCACCAATCAGCAACACTAAGACTGAATACAATAAAGCACAGGACATTCCCCGGCTAACAGTATTGATAGATATATGCTATACGCTAACTGGGACACTCTAACCACCTCCTGGGGCACCTCCAGCTGGGTCAACTCCACGACCAGCTGAGTAACCTGGAAAACATGAACAAAACACATAGGCTAACAAACACCAGTCCCAAAGGGACACGGGGTCAAACCCCAGTACCGTGATCAACATAAAACAGCTAATGAAAAGCATCAAGCAATATGAAAATGCTATGCATGAGAACAAGGCTACAATCGAAAGCAGGGAGCCAAAGGATCTCAACAACTACTCAAAAAATGAATCTGATCAACTGAAAAACAGTGGCCACCGGGTGTGTGAGTATATGGGAGCTACCCACTCGTCTCCACACATGGCACCAGATGCAAAACACAGCTCAAACTGCTGTTGCCCAACTCATGAGGTGTGGGAGCTACCCACTCCGCTCATAGTGGCTAACAGATCCCAGCAGGGAGATGAGGGGGACGGGAGTTACCCGCTCGGCCTCTAAACAAGCATCCTGGTATGCACAGATCAAGATAACAAGGCACAGCTTAAACAGATCTGATCTCAATACGACAAATGCGTGTATGTAACAGATAAAATGTCCAACACAGAACATATACAACGATGCAAGGCATACACAACAGCATGCATAATCACTCATTCTCAATCCAAAGCTGTAAAACAAGCTCACATCCGTACCTCAAGTCTTCTGAGCTACAATTACCACAAAGCAGTCCCGAGCAACACAGATCTCACACCTGCTAAGCCAAACACAGATACTAGCTCAGGGACAGTAGCACAGAAACTACAAATTGGGAGCTACGAGCTCAACCAAAATATGTCCTACCCTTCTAACGCAACAGAAAGCTCTAAGCTAAGCACAAGGTAGGATCTTAACACTTACCCAACGAGCTACCTGAACGGTAGAAGCAAAGCCACGCTTATGCTAACAGACTACAGAAGGGAGATGTTTTCGCGAACCTCTCCAGCTTCACGCAAGCTTCCAAAAACGGTACCAAACAAAGTGTCTTAGCAATATGAGTCCAGCGCTACCACTCTTACTTCAATCGGAGCTGCCTACCACCGGCAATCGTAGAAGATAAGGTTCGGTGAACAGTAGCTAGGGTATCGCGATAGGATTCGCTATTGGGAAATATTCCAAGTGTCGAAGCTGAATAATAAAGAACGAAGGCAAAGTACTCTATTTAGAGGTCAAATATGCTCAAATCTGAAGAACAGAATCCACCGACACTTAAGCGTCAAACTGATTTCCCACTCGTGTCTGAATCTCACATGCGACGTCATTTGGGTAAGTCAGGATCTGTTTCGACGTAGAGCCAGATCTACATAATCTATTGTCGCATCTGGACACATCACCCGCTACTCTAATATGAAATACTAAATGCTTCGCATTGCAACACTCAGATCCTATCGAAATATGAAGACCAACGCTACTCAAATCTGAATCTCGCCCGCTACCAAATGCTGTCGTTTCAACTAATCCAAATGACGTAGTTTAGTTACTCTCCACAGCAATCACGCTGGATCACCTCTGAACGCCTGCAATACCAGATTTCATCACCAAAACTAAGCTCGATCACCCAACGCTGACCAACACTCACATCTGATCAGTTCCCGTGGAAATTCTCCAACTCTCCTGATCTGTTTCATGGACTTATACGGACCAGATAACTAAGCCATGCATACCAACTCAAAGCTAGCTCATCCCAGATCTGTTCAAGCCAAATCTGGTCTATACTCAACCCGATTAATTAACTCAATTAATCTTTCTAAACTTTTGGGTCTCACATCTCTACCCCACTAAAATTGGATTTCGTCATCGAAATCAAACAACAATTCCGGATCAAGAGTTCAAGATAACTGGGAAAATGATCATAAGCAAACATCTATCGGGAAACAACAAGAAACCAACTAACTACTGGAATATGATACCACGCTTACTCAAACAGATGCAGTCACTCACGCTGCATCTTCTCTTCCAGTTCCCAAGTAGCTTCTTCCCTACCATGTTTGCTCCACTGGACCATCACCAAAGAATGGTCTTATTCCATAGCTGTTTCTCTTTTCTATCCAAGATCTGCAATGGATATTCCACATAACTTAAAGTCCGATCTAGCTCCACCTCGTCAGTTCTCAACACATGTGAAGGATCTAGCTCATACTTCCTCAACATAGACACATGAAACACATCATGTAAGGAGGACAAATCTGGTGGCAACAACAGCCGATAAGCCAAAGGACCAATTCTCTCAACAATCTCATATGGTCCAACATAACGAGGAACCAACTTTCCCTTGAGATCAAATCTCATAGCACTACGGAAAGGAGAAACTTTCAGGAAAACCAAATCACCAACATGAAATTCTAAAGGTCTACGCCTCTTGTTCGCATAACTGGCTTGGCGATTCTGTGCAGCTTTCATCCGTTGACGAATCAGATCCACTTGATCTCTCATCTGCTGCACAAATTCTGGAGAAGACAGCTGCTTCTCCCCCACTTCTTCCCAACGCACAGACGATCTACACTTCCTGTCATACAATGCCTCAAAAGGAGCCATACCAATCGTGACCTGATAGCTGTTATTATGAGAAAACTCAACCAAAGACAACGAATCTTGCCAGCTACAACTAAAGTCCATCACAACAACTCTCAACATATCCTCTAAAATCTGGATAGTCCTCTCAGATTGGCCATCTGTCTGGGGATGATACGTTGTGCTCATAGCCAATCTAGTACCCAAATCTGTTTGCAAACTCTTCCAAACCTGGAAGAAAACCTCGGATCATGATCAGAAACTATAGAAACAGGCACACCATGCAAACGCACTACGAAATATATGTACAGCTTCGCCATCTTCTCCAAAGAATACGTCATGCTATAGGGAATGAAGTGAGCAGACTTTGTCAACCTATCAATTATAACCCACACAACATCACAACCTCTGCTGGAACGAGGCAAATGGTTCACAAAATCCATTGCTATGTGCTCCCAATTCCATTGGGGCACCTCTAAGCTCTGCAAGAAACCACCAGGTCTCCTCCTTTCAGCATTGACTTACTGACAATTCAGACAACGGGCTACAAAATCAGCAACATCGCTCTTCAAACCTGCCCACCAGTAATGCTGCTTCAAGGCATGATACATCTTCCTTGCACCAGGATGAACACTGTGTCTACTACAGTGCGCTTATCTCAAGATCTCCTCTTTCAAGTCGATCAGATTTGGCAAAACTAACCTGCCACGAAACCTCAAACAACCATCAGATGAGACAGTGTAATCCTCTAACTGTCCAGCTCAAATCTTCAGTTTCAACTCATGGATGGATGGATCGGTCCTCTGAGATGCTCTAATGCTCACAACAATTTGTGGCTCAACTTGGAAATAAGACACCACAACATAATCCTCACCTGGGTAATATCGCCAACAAGTAGTGCTTGATCAGGCATTTTTTTTAAGTTAAAACCCGAGGGATTGAAGTGATGTGGCAAGTCTACGATGGGAGTTAGCCGGGTAGCCAGGCCCGGGGATCCCCTGTTTTTAGGTATGATTTAGGGCCATCCATGTGATCACGACATGGTGAAGTGGCAATTTATAGGAGGTGTGACATATAGGGATCCTTGTGTGATATCGGGGTGAACCACACCGCCACCTACGTTGGTTTTTACGACTGATCAATCATACGCCTGCTCACATTCACTGATACGACTCATACGTTTTTTTTTCAGGTTACATTATGCCATGCCTTGTATGTTATATGATATGTTACGATATGAAATGTTTTCAGATCATGCACGCATTCACGCTTTAACGTTATTTTAATTATAAGTACGTGCTTGCATGCGACTTTATTAGTATGTACCTTGTTATGTATTACGATAGAGCATGTTGAGCCTCTAGGCTCACTAGGTTTAAATGGTGCAGGTGATGATCCTGCCGATGAGTATATCCCGACTGCGGTGAGGACGTCTGAGCGCCTATTGCAACAGTACCCCATGACCGCCTTTACGTTTAAGTTCTATCATGATACAGTTTTGGATATTGGTTTTTAAACATGTGTACTTTCAGCATTTTTACCGAGTGAATTTATTCCACTTGAATGTTTCAACGTTTAAATATTCCTTTATTTATGTTTAAAGTATTTTTGAGAAAATGATTAGAAATGCTTTTGAACGGAACGAGCCATACTTTAAGTTTATGTTTGCTTCCACATATGTTTTAAAAAAAAAATTTCTAGAGTCAGTTTCGTTTCAGTTGGTATCAGAGCGGTGGTTTTGGTGGGGTACTTGCCAGCTGCATGGAGCTCAGAAGTCGCACTACCAGTCTGTGAGTTTTATTATTTTATTATTTATGTTTATGTTAGCATGCTGCATATTTTATCCTTGCATGAGTTTTGGCCTTAGAGTTTTAAAAATTAGACGCTTAGTCATGCACTTAGATTTACGTTATAAGGTTTTGGTGTATTAGTGTGCCCCCCACACGTGATAGAGTTCAGTAGGATGATGATGAACCTCCTCCTCACCTCCGCAGGTGAAGCCTTATGAGAGGGCTAGCGTGAGCATGCTAGCCGGGATCACTAGGATCCTAGAGAGGCAGTCGGAGCATTCTAGGAAGTCGCCTAGGGAGGACGTGGCTGAGAGGTTCTGCAAGCAGGGACCTACGGAATTTGCCGGGACTTCAGATCCGTTAGTTGCTGACTTGGAACTAAGTATAACTGTTATATCTTCTAGGAATTGCCTTGAGAACCTTTGACGGATAAGACTAGCGAACTTAGAACTGTTTAGGTATCTAATCTGCTTTTGGGATTTAGTGTGACCGTAAACGTGTACCTGTGTGATGTTTCTGTTTCAGGCGAGATTCGTGTGCGTGGGGTCACTACACTCACTTTGCTAGACTCAGGGGCGATCCACTCGTTTATTTCGAGTGCATTCACACAGAGTATGGGAATTATTCCGGATAGAATAGGGGTAGCTCTCGCCGTGACGATTCCGTCAGGAGAGGAGTTGTCGACACCAGCGTCGTGCGGGGTCTGACGATGAAGTTTCAGGATCATGCAGTTAGAGCAGATTTGGTCGTTTTTCCGATGTCAGGATTCGACCTCATCCTAGGCATGGATTGGCTGACAGAGTTTGGATCTGTGATTCATTTCCAGCAGAAGACAGTTTCTATCAGACCGCCAGGGCAGGAGGACTTCTTATTTGAGGCAGTTAGGAGGCCGCGGAAGCCCAGGTTCATATCTTTTCTACAGGCCAGGAAGCTAGTTGAGCATGGATGTCAGGCATTCTTGGCCAGCGTTACCGCTTCTGGAGGTTCAGCAGGCCCTCCACTATCTGATTTTGAGGTAGTCAGAGATTATGCAGACGTCTTTCCCGATGACGTAGTGGGAGTTCAACCGGAGCGGGAGGTGGAGTTTTCTATTGAGCTGATGCCAGGGACAGTGCCTATCTCTAAGCAACCTTATCGATTAGATCCTACCGAGATGAAGGAGCTTAAGGATCATATTCAGGAGTTGCTTGATAAGGGGTTCATTCTCCCTAGCTTTTCCCCATGGGGCACACCAGTGTTGTTTGTGAAGAAGAAGGATGGCAGAATGAAATTGTGCAAAGACTACCGGGAGCTGAACAGAGTCACAGTGAAGAATAAGTATCCACTCCCGAGGATTGAGGATTTGTTCGACCAGTTCCAGGAAGCTTCGGTGTTCTCGAAGATTGATCTGAGATCTGGCTACCATCAACTGAGAGTTAGAGAGGAGGACGTTTCCAAGACTGCTTTTAGGACATGATAAGGCCACTATGAGTTTTTGGTGATGCCGTTTGTCCTGATGAATGCTCCAGCAATTTTCATGGATCTGATGAACAGGGTATTCAGGCAGTATCTGGACCAGTTCATCATTGTGTTCATCGACGATATTCTGATCTATTCGAGGAGCTTAGAGGAGCACAGACAGCACTTGCAGACGGCTTTGCAGACTTTGAGAGAGCATAGATTGTATGCCAAATTCAGCAAGTGCGAGTTTTGGCTGGAGCAGGTGGCTTTCTTAGGGCATATTGTATCGAGAGATGGGATTTCTGTGGACCCATCGAAGGTGGAGGCAGTGCAGAACTGGGGGATTCCGATGAATGCAGCGAAAATTCGTAGTTTCTTGGGCTTGACAGGTTATTATCTCAAATTTATCAAGGGCTTCTCTTCGATTTCAGTTTGCTTGACATCCTTGACCAAGAAGAATGCGAAGTATGTGTGGAGTCCCGAGTGTCAGAAGCTTTGATCAGCTGAAGGAGGACCTTAATTCAGCACCAGTATTAGCCATGCCAGTGGACCACGAGGATTTCGTGGTTTACACAGATGCTTCTTTGAGAGGTTTGGGTGCAGTTCTGATGCAGGGTGGTAAGGTTATTGCATATGCGTCGAGGCAGCTGAAGAGTTATGAGCAGAATTATCCGACGCACGATTTGGAGCTTGCTGCAGTGGTGTTTGTGCTGAAGATATGGAGACATTATTTGTACGGAGAGAAGTGTCAGATATTCACCGACCACAAGAGTCTCAAGTACTTCTTCACCCAAAAGGAGCTGAACATGAGGCAGCATAGATGGTTAGAGTTGGTGAAGGATTATGACTGTGACATTAGCTACCATCCGGGTAAGGCTAATGTAGTGGCAGACGCTTTGAGCCGGAAGACTACAGTGGTGGCTTGTTTTTCATTTGAGAGGCCACTACAGACCGATAGAGAGGTTTGGTCTAGAGCTTTATTCAGGAGGCTGTGCACCGAGTTTAGTAGCGCTCACTATTCAGTCGACTCTTCGAGAGCGGATTAGAGAGGGGCAGGCCTCCGATGAGCTGTTACAGCAGTGGAGGCATCGTGATGAGGACAAGGACGAGGTCTGTACACCGTTGAGGATGGGATAGTCCGTTTCAGAGGCCGGATGTGGGTACCAAGCACTGGTCGGTTGAGAGCCGAGATCTTATCTGAGGCTCATGCATCAACGTACTCCATCCATCCAGGGAGTACGAAGATGTACAGAGATTTGCAGACCTTGTATTGGTGGCCAGGGATGAAGAAGGACATAGGGAGATTCGTGTCTGAGTGCTTGACTTTTCAGCAGGTCAAGGCAGAGCATCAGCGACCGGCAGGGTTGTTGCAGCCACTTCCCATTCCTTAATGGAAGTGGGAGCATATTATGATGGATTTCGTGGTTGGTTTTCCCAGGAGTCCCATAGGGTTCACAGCTATATGGGTGATTGTGGACAGACTCACCAAGTCAGTGCATTTCCTACCGATGAAGACTACTTTCACCCTGACGCAGTACGTAGAGCTTTACATCCGAGAGATGGTCAGACTGCATGGCATACCAGTCTCGATAGGGTCGGAAAAAGACACCAGATTCACATCTGCGTTCTGGAGGAGCTTCCATGCCACCTTGGGGATGAGATTTTCGTTCAGTACAGCATTTCATATGCAGACCGACGGACAGTCAGAGAGGGTCATTCAGATTTTGGAGGATTTACTGAGAGCTTCTGTGATAGATTTTTTGGGTACTTGAGACTCGAGACTGCCGCTGGTAGAGTTCACGTACAACAACAGCTTTCAGGAGTTGATTGGGATGGCTCCGTACGAGGCGCTGTACGGGAGGAGATGCAGATCTCCCGTACAATGGGACGAGGCTTGCGAGAGAGTGCTTACTGGGCCGGAATTAGTGCAGCAGACAGCAGAGGTGGTGACGAGGATTTGGGATAGGATGAGGAAAGCCCAGAGTCGTCAGAAGAGTTATGCCGACCAGAGAGGACGAGATCTGGAGCTAGCTGTGGGAGATCATGTATTCGTGAGGATATTGCCCATTAAGGGCGTGATGCGTTTTGGCCATAGTGGCAGGCTTAGCCCTAGGTTAATTGGGCCATTCGAGATTTGGGAGAGGGTTGGTACTCTGGCTTATCGAGTGACGTTACCACCCAGTCTGTCAGCAGCATATAATGTCTTCCATATCTCGATGTTGCGGAAGTACATTCCGAACCCATCTCATGTGTTGGATTTTGAGCCGCTCAAGTTAGCACCAGATTTATCTTTTGAGGAGCGACCTGTGTAGATTCTAGCTAGGTAGGAGCGTAGGCTGAAAGCGTGGAGTATTCCGATGGTCAAGGTCCGGTGGCAGAATCACTCGGAGGATGAAGCTACCTGGGAGACTGAGGCCGATATGCGGACGCGCTACCCGGAGTTATTCGGTACGTACTCAATTTCGGGGATGAAATTTCTATAAGGGGGGAGAGTTGTAACGCCTAGAATTTCCTGAATACGTAGAAATGAGTGCATGACTAGGGGGAAAAATATTTTTAGATGATTACATGCCTTATATATGATTTATTTATGATTTTATGCTGCATGGTATGCATGTGTTATTTTTCAGCATGCTTGAGTTACGGACGTGTGGACGAGATAAGGGTCAACCGGAATGAAAATGATTTTGACATTTTTAAGTTATGAGATTTTAAGAATGAATTTGTTTTATTTTAAGCAACAATTTCTGAAAATTGGGATTTTTATAATTATTTTGTAGGGAACCCGTTATTCACCTATACGGGCTGGTATATTGAGTTTTAAGGCATTTTAAATTATGAGGAGGCCTAGATTTCGAAATTTTTTATTCTTTAATCCAAAATATGAGTTTTTAACACCTTTTTAATTTAATTGGACGGGCAAGCTTGTATTTTTCATAACTAAAACAAGAGGGGTCATTATAGGCACTTTCATTATTGCTTAATCACAAGTTTTCACAACCCCAGTGTGAGGACTAGAAATCTGTTAAGTATGATTTAATGGCTAATCAGCTTTTGGATTAAGATTTCACGGAAATCGTGATTTCTGGGTGCTCAGCGATAGCCGTAGAGTGATCAGCAGTGAGAAGTTGGTTATGGAGTGAGATCTGCATCGAATTTGGATTCCAGTAGTAATTCAGACATGAGAATCATTGCTGGGAAGAAGCTAGGTCAGCAGCTGCATATTTTAGCCTTGCATGAGTTTTGGCCTTATAGTTTTAAAAATTAGACGCTTAGTCATGCACTTAGATTTACGTTATAAGGTTTTGGTGTATTAGTATGCCCCCCAGACGTGCTAGAGTTCAGCAGGATGATGATGCACCTCCTCCTCACCTCCGCAGTTGAAGTCTTATGAGAGGGCTAGCGTGAGCATGCTAGACGGGATCACCAGGATCCTAGAGAGGCAGTCGGAGCGTTCTGGGAAGTCGCCTAGGGAGGACGTGGCTGAGAGGTTCCGCAAGCAGGGACCTAAGGAATTTGCCGGGACTTCAGATCCGTTAGTTTCCGATTTGGACCTAAGTAGAACTGTTAGATATTCTAGGACTTTCCTTGAGAACCTTTGACGGATAGGACTAGCGAACTTAGAACTGTTTTAGGTATCTAATCTGCTTTTGGGATTTAGTGTGATCGTAAACGCGTACCTGTTTGATGTTTCTGCTTCAGGCGAGATTCGTGTGCGTGGGGTCACTACACTCGCTTTGCTAGACTCAGGGGCGATCCACTCGTTTATTTCAAGTGCATTCACACAGAGGATGGGAATTATTCCGGAGAGCATGGGGGTAGCTCTCGCCGTGACGGTTCCGTCAGGAGAGGAGTTGTCGACACCAGCGTCGTGCAGGTTCTGACGATGACGTTTCAGGAATGTTTAAATATTCCTTTATTTATGTTTAAAGTATTTTTAAGAAAATGATTTAGAAATTCTTTGGAAAGGAACGAGCCATACTTTAAGTTTATGTTTGCTTCCGCATATGTTTAAAAAAAAATTCTAGAGTTTGGTTCGTTTCATCAAACCTCAGTACGAAGATCACTAACACAACAAAAACTCATAAACATGCAGTATATCAAAACATGAATGCATGAGGGCTGTCGAAGAATCGGTAATCTAGGCCAACGAGTCAGCTGGCAAATCAAGGCGAGACTCTATACCACGCACAGCCAATCAGCCGGTGGAAATAATCGGTCCATGATCTTCAAGGCTGGCCAATCAATTACCCATCACAGCTCGGTGGTATTCAGACACGACGACTCAATCGGTCACGACTCCGATGATAGCGTTGGACCTTTCAGGCACGACACATCTGTTTGCCGATCACAACGTGGCTCTTTCTCGGGATTCTCAATCACTCAATAGGCTCAATATGTATGCATGTATGCCAAGAAATTAAAATCTTATTTCAACATGCATAATTCACGTAAACAAAACACATAAATTCAGGTATGAGCCACATCTATTCACGTAAAGCACAATAATAACAAAACAGATTCACAGAGCATCATTCATGCTTCAAAACACTACACGCTTATGCCAAAGCTGTATTCAGAAGCTCAATTCGTACCTCAATGCTCAGATTCTACCTCAACAGATCTCACCAAGGCACGACCAATGCTGTTCTATAAAATTCTCATATGAAGACTTGTTGTTGGGGACTAAGTTGCACAACCGACCTTCAAATATGGATGAATACTTGCTTCCTCGCTGGTCTCGGCAAACACAGCAGTAATCTCCTGGGAGCTCAAATCTGTTAAGACATCTCCTAACTTAGCTCAATTCTGAACTTCTACACCTTACTGCCTACGGTCAGAACTCATATCTGGTTCTACCTATCAACTCAGGTTCTAACAGCTAGAACTAATCTTGAAACAATAAGGAAACACTTACCCAGAAGTTCAAATGAGCTAAAGAATCTCGGGTTAGTTATCGCAGAAATTCACGAACACTGAAATTCCTTCGTGCTCCTCCTACGCGTCGTTCAGCGCCACCCACCTTGCTCCAAACTACGGAGGAAATCGACGGTAAATCGGAGAAATAGTGTTATATGAATAGTAACTATCAAGGGTTTCACTGGGAAGACGATAAGAAATGTCGGGTTCGAAATACGCTAAGTTCTAATCAGCTCTTGCATTTAAATCTTCGAGTCAAAGCCTATAGTGGAAGTCAACGCCGACATAAACAGATCTCTGCATCAGATCTTAGCACTAAGGCACAAGTCCTCAAATCTTATCCCAGCGTTAACTCAAATCTGAGTTCTCAACGCTAACGCTAAACACAAGAGTAACTAATCAAAACGACGACGTACCAAGGTTCCTTCTCGCACAAGAAAAACGACGTCGTGTTGCCTCACTTATGAAACAGATCTCAGCACTCACTGCTGCTCACGCTCATCCAGATCTCTCTTCATATTCTAGCGCTAACACCAGCTGTCAACCCAGAAACGTTGACTAACACGTGGCATCTCTGGGCATTGACACGCGTTGACATCTGGTCATGCTCCTGAACAGATTTCACCCACTAGCGAGACATCTTAAATTGCGAAACGATGACGCATCACTCCTCGCGCCAAGCTCGACTACTCAGATCTCATTCGATAGAATCCAGCGACTCAAAGCTGAACATTTCTATGTCAAATCAATCATCAACTAGATTCGACAAAATTCTCAAATCTGATAGTCGAAAATCCACGACTCACGTGACTAATTCCAAACCAAATCTGATTACTAGATTAATCACTAATTGTCGAATCTCAATCCTCACACATGATAAGGCATGACATAGCATAACAAAAAAACGTGTGAGTCGTATCCATGAAGTGTGAGCCATAACATAAGCGATTGATCATTGTATGAACCAACGTTCGCGGCGATGCGGTTCACCCGACCTTACCTCGGGATCCCTCACACCTCTATGCTGCCACTTCACCATGTCGTGATCACATGAATCCATAAGCTCGTAATACATTAAAACAGTGGATCCTCGGTCCCGGTATCCCGACTAGCTCTCATCGTAAACTTTCACACATCACTTCAATCCATCGGTTTTACTTTTAAATTCTTTCATGCCTTAACATTTTCATAAACTTTCATGATGCGTGCATTTCGTAAAAACATGCAATTTAAAAGGTTTAGCCCATCAATATATATTTAATTCATTCATTTAAACATCATCATATTCATATATATAAAGTAATACGTATATAATTAAATATATATTCACGGGCTTCTACATTTTCTACTCCAGTCAAGGACGGGTTCAGGTGCCTGGCCCACTAATTCTAAGCCCAAAAGCCTAGACTTAACTTTAAAATGAACTTAACTATAAACATGACTTGACCCATAACTTTAAAATTGAACTTTGAAAAGTTCATCAAAGACTCACTCTTTTACTTTAAAATCAAGTATTAAAATTTGACAAAGTAAAAGTCTCATTGACCCAAATATTTGACTTTAAAACTTAATAAAAATATTAGGTCCATAAAACAATTAGAAGTTTGACTTAAAATTTTGGCTTAAAACATTTGACCTCAAATTTTTAAAATTGGACCTAAAACTTTAAAATTAAAATACCCGGTCCACAAATAAAATAATTCAGACCAAACATAAAATATTTTGACTCGGCCCTCGACTGATCGACCCGGTCCAGCCATGATAGTTTAAAAATCACACACGCTAAAAATTCTTTTGTAGGCATTAATTTGTCATGAAGATTGCCAAAACTCTCATAAATCAAATAAATTCTAAAAATGTTGGAAAATATCTTAAAATATGCTTAAAATATCAAATAAAGTCATTCACGAACTTTGGCAGCTCCTAGGGCTCGAAATCTCAATTTTCACAAAAATGACCCGACGAGGCTCACTTCGAGCGACAAAACGGTAAAAATCATTAAAAATCTATTTCTTAACCAAATCACTCTCTGTTTAAACCCACATCACCCTAACTCACGCCACTAGCCATGGAAATAAATAAGACTCAAAACCGACTCAGTACGTGACCAACCCGACGCCCACAAACCTACTGCCCACGCATAGACTGCAACCAGGACACGTGCTAGCCATAAAATTCATAACTAATTAGTTCCTTGACCAAATCGCTCCCCGTTTGGACCTACATGACCCTAACACATTGTGATATCTCCTTTAATAAACCTAGACCACACAGACCACATAGAGACACTTAATAGATTCCAACAACTCTACTATCGCGCACAGACGACAAGCCAGGATACGTGCTGATCATAAAATTCGTAACTAATTCAGTCCTTGACCAAATCTCTCTCAGTTTGGATTGTGATTGTAACTCGATGGAATAATTACCAGGGCCACCCTTATACCTTACCCCAGCCCTGTGAACCGCCCATGACCGAAGCATCACAAGAATGAATCAAATATGTGTTAAAATCATGATGCATGCATGATTCGTAAACAACAAATGGAGATCTCATAAATTAACATAAAAATAATGCAATAATTATTTAAAAACAGAATAATATGATTTAAATGGTGAGAAAAAGGGAGATAGAACATGCCTTGATTTGAGAACAATGAAGAACTGTGAATTACCGAAGCGGGGGATGCGAGATCGGGACAAACCACCTTGAAAACACCCAAAATGACCCCTCCTAAGTTTTAATTTAAAACATAGTAGGATTTTCGAAAATTGGGGTAGTGAGAAAATGAATTGTGTCCAAAATGACCCCTCCTATGTTTTAATTATGAAAATTAATGGAGTTTTCAAATCAAAATTGGGGCCGGTTATTATCGGCGTTTTAGAGAGGGATTTTCGAAAATAGATGTTCCTTTAACGTCATTGAACAAGAAGGATGTTAAGTACGATTGGTCCCCAGGATGCCAATCCAGTTTTGAGAGGTTAAAGCAGGCATTGATAGAAGCCCCTATTTTGACGTTGCCATCAGGAAAAGGGAAATTCACGATCTACACGAATGCATCGAAGACAGGATTGGGTGCTGTTTTGATGCAAGATAAGAGAGTGATTGCCTATGCTTTTTTAGACAGCTGAAGATTCATGAAAAGAATTGTGGGACTTCGGGTTGTTAATCTCATCTTAAGGGGCAAATAAATGTTAATCACAAGAAGAAAGAAGATACAAATTTTTTTAATATATATAGCGCGGGTGCACTTAACTCAACTTGATCTCCTTGCTATCAAAAGAATTTTGCTGTTGTATAACTCTTTCATTCAACTCAAAATGCATCTATAAGAGGTAAACAACCTCAAACACAATCTAAACATGCATTTAAACTTCAACTTCATTATTTAGGATACATGAACTCTCAAACATAAACTATTACGCAACGAGTAGAAAACATATACATGGTTTCTTGTTTTTGAACATGTTTGACAACCCAAAATATTACAAAACTTTTGCTAAAACCCAATTCATCACGTGTTAATCTTCATCTCGATCTATCATGGTTGTCTCTGACTCGATCCTGACCCACCTATTGCCATGCACAAATAAAAAAACACAGCAATAGCCGGATAACTCCGCTGAGAATATAATTCCCAATAAACAACATAACATGCAATATATCATGACCATGGATGCAATGCATGTGGAAGGAATAGACTATCAAATCTGATAACAATAAATCTGAGTTCTTGGGATCCCGGGGAAGAAAATCTCGAACCAACCACCGACTCTCCCAATCGACGTGGCGTCAAGTATCTCAATCCCCTGACTTTGTTGCAACCATAGTGCGTCATCTAGCTCTGGAAGTAAATCTACATTCCGTTCCACTAAACTATAGCCCTCCAAACGTCATTTGCACTCTAGGCTATCCAACCCTCTATGCTTTTCAAGGTAGAGCTCAAGATGAATGCAACATAATCTTGATGCATTACTCTAAAATAAATCAACAATATATGCTAATCAAGCAAGTATAAACAGGTACATCACACAAAATCCGTCAAGTAATCTAACAAGAGCAGTAAGCATTCAAGTATGTGGTTTTGGGAATTCGAGAATCATATCTGTAGCGCCCCCAAAAAAAAATCCATAGAACCACAAATTGATTAGCCTTTCTTTTCTAAGGGATGTTTTGAGATTTTTGAGCATTCAGATTCTAAGTTCGAATTTGATTCCTTCTTTTTTTTAGAATTGAAGCAACGGTCAGAAGATTTCGGAAGGATTTCTCCCAAGCACAAACTTCAAGAGCAGTAAGCATTCAAGTATGTGGTTTTGGGAATTCGAGAATCATATCTGTAGCGCCCCCAAAAAAAAATCCATAGAACCACAAATTGATTAGCCTTTCTTTTCTAAGGGATGTTTTGAGATTTTTGAGCATTCAGATTCTAAGTTCGAATTTGATTCCTTCTTTTTTTTAGAATTGAAGCAACGGTCAGAAGATTTCGGAAGGATTTCTCCCAAGCACAAACTTGAAATAATCTAGAAATTTTTCATTTCGAAAATAAAATGAGTTTTTAATGGGAGCTATGTTTTTAGTAAAATGATGTATCAAGTTTATAAATCAAAATAGTAGTAGGGAGCTTTTATTAAATCTTTTAAATAGGACAAAGAGTTGGCATGGCAGCCACGCCTACTCAAGTATTTTTACCTACTACTCAATCATTCTCCCTTGTATAAAATGATTTACGTAAGCCTCTGAAATCATTTTGGTTGCAATTAAAACTTTTAGTTCTTTCAAAGTTCAGTAGTTTTCCAGTGTGCTTGAGGAGACTTCCCGCCGCGATCATCTGCACGTTGCGATCTTCGAGCAAGTAAATCTGATTCTTGCTGCATTTGAAAAACATATATTGTTTCGTTGTTTCCTGTGTATGCTTGCCTATTTCAGTTTCAGTTAATGTTTGAGTTGAGCTATTGATTCACTGCTTTGATGCTTTAGTTTTGAGGAAAATCTCCAGGAAGTTTAACCAGCAATGGTGTTTTTAAAAATATACTGAGTTGTACAGATTCCAGGTAAGGAAAGCCAATAGAAGTCCTCGTTTCCTAAGTACTTTGAAGACTCTGGACATTGAATATAAATGTATAGGCAACGCTGGTTAGATCGTGAGCAAGTCCTGGTTTGATAAGCGAATCCAGTTTGTTTAGAATCTGTCTGAGTCGAAGCAGTATTTCGTGTTCCTAGCCAAGTGTTTTTACGCGTAACTTGTCTTTTACCCAAATCTGTTGTTGAGTTGCTCACAGCTGAGTACTCTACCAAATCTGAAACACTTTATATAAGATTTATGTTAGTGTTTTCGCAGTAAGATCTGTTTTCGCAAGTAAGATCTGTTTCTACTATTCATAAGCCGTGTTCCTTAGCGAAAGATGTTGCTCACATCTGCATGCCTATTCTGCACCTAAGATCTGCTCTGACCTTTGCGCATGACATCTGTTTTCCCAGTCAAGTCTGTTTTCCAGTGAAATCTGTTTTCTAGAGAGATCTGTTTTTACACGGAATCTGATTTCCTAGAACCACGTCTGTTTTGCACTCTCAAGTTGATTTCTTCAGAGCTGGTCCTCAGCTTCGAGTCCAACTGTACACTCAGTAGTGCTTTTTAAATAAAATGAGTTTCATAGCAGTGAATCTACCAGATTCCAATGATCGACTTTCGATCAAGAGCTAGTATAAAGCTATTTCAGAAGAAAGTAAAGCTCAGATTTGAGGATTTATGGCACAGAGGACCCGATCACTTAAAGAAGGGACAGGATTATAGTAGGACCGTAATCCCTTCATGGAAGGGACAGGATTATGGAAATATGTAATCCCTTCACAGAGAGTTACTGATCAGTTAACATGCTTCATGCACAAGGACCACTAGAGAGCCTCTAGACCTTAAATTATTCAGTGTAAGCAATTCAGATTTGAGTTTCGAATTGTCTTTCAGTAGCGAGATTTCAGTTTTCAATTATGCCTGCATTTACGTGATTCACCTTAAATTATTCAGTGTAAGCAATTCAGATTTGAGTTTCGAATTGTCTTTCAGTAGCGAGATTTCAGTTTTCAATTATGCCTGCATTTACGTGATTCTGTTATCCTCAGTTTTACTTTTTGAGCCCCTAGGATCACTAGTTTTCCCAATGCAGGTGAGGCAGCTCAGGAGCAGGCGGGTGGTGCAAGTTGATTCAGATTCGGGGGACTGTGTTTGTCAATGGCCAGCGTTTTCCGCATAGTCTTAGCTTTTGTTGTTTTGGATCTTTTGACGAACTGTATTAAGATCTGTTACAACACTGGTGAACTTATATAGAGTTCCAGTAGTTGTAATATCACATTTTGCATCATGAATCAAGATCTGTTTTGTCAAATCAGTTTACTACTATTTACCTTTGGCGCCATTAGCTTCGTTTCAATTTTGTGTAAGGGAATACAGCTTACTTATTCGAATTTGGTCCTTCTATTTGTTCAAAAATTTAAATTTTCTCAAATTCCGTTTGGCTCCCATGGGTTTGGGTGTGACAACTTGATATCAGAGCGTGGTCCTGAGATAAAAACATCTTCCCAGTCTGGAGCAGCTTCCATCATCCGCATCTCCTGATTTGTGAGTTTTATTTTTATTATAAGAGTTCTTTCTCTTTCAAGTTCTGATGTTCTTTTGTGGTGGATTGCGGGCTATATATTAAGATGTCAGGAAGAGGGAGAGGCATAAGAAGCACCACAGTAGATGAAACCAACCCAGATAGCAATGTTCGTATTGCCCAACTCTTAGAACTGTTGGCAGAAAAATCTGTCAGAGGCAATGTCCAATCATCGAGCAGCAGGGGACCGCATTATGATGATTCTCAGGAGAGGTTTCAAAGACTGAAACCAAAGGAGTTCAGTGGTACTACAGATCCGCTTGTTGCTGAGAGTTGGATTAAGTCTATGGAAGTGATTTTCGAGTACCTTCAGATTCCAGATTTGGATAGGCCAAGGTGCGCTATCTACATGCTAAGAGGTGATGCAAAGATCTGGTGGGAGGGAGCAAGGCTGTCTGTAGAGTTGGCAAATCTCTCATGGGAAGAATTCAAACGAGTGTTCTTTGAGCAATACTTCACAGCAGAAAAGAGGTCTGAGTTGAAGCGAGAGTCCTTGAACTTGAAGCAAGGGAGTCTAACTGTGCAAGAGTACGTCCAGAAGTTTGAGAGAGGTTGTTACTTTGTACCTCTTATTGGGAGGGACCCTGAGGAAAAGCTGAGCCACTTCGTGGAAGGATTGATACCTACATTCAAGTTGAATGTTAGGTTAGCAGGACCCAGATCTTTCAGGGAGGCAGTAGATAAGGCCCTG
The DNA here is from genome assembly GCA_001598015.1 of Dorcoceras hygrometricum. NCBI lineage: Eukaryota > Viridiplantae > Streptophyta > Magnoliopsida > Lamiales > Gesneriaceae > Dorcoceras > Dorcoceras hygrometricum. The sequence goes on along the minus strand of KV001734.1, from coordinate 106,735 downwards.
CGAGTGGAGAGGGATTGGAAGGATGTGGAGCAGGAGAGACAGCAAAGGAGGCAATCCTTTCAGCATGAAGATTCGAGGCCATTTAAGAAGCAGAATAAGAACCAACAGCGACCCCAAGAGCCAAAACCAATACCAGCTCAACCTATCAGTGTTGTACCAGTTGGAAGTAGTAATCCGGTTTGTCCCAAATGCCATAAGAATCACCTGGGACAATGTAAAGCTGGACAAAGCGGATGTTATAAGTGTGGTGCTCAAGGCCACATCTCTAAGTTCTGTCCTCAGTCGAAACAACTGGTGCCCAGCAGAGCTTACGTCATGACAGCTGAACAATCTAACCCAGATTCTACTGTGATTACGGGTAAGATGGTGGTTGCTGGTTTGTCCTCCTTTGCCCTGTTAGATTCAGGTGCTACCCATTCCTTTATAGCTGAGGATTTTGCTAAGAAGTTACTGCGTAAGCCAGAGAGATTGTCTATAGGTTATTGCATAACTTTGCCATCAGGAGAAGAGATGATATCTTGTTGCATATATCGTGACTTAGAGCAGAGCTTACGTCATGACAGCTGAACAATCTAACCCAGATTCTACTGTGATTACGGGTAAGATGGTGGTTGCTGGTTTGTCCTCCTTTGCCCTGTTAGATTCAGGTGCTACCCATTCCTTTATAGCTGAGGATTTTGCTAAGAAGTTACTGCGTAAGCCAGAGAGATTGTCTATAGGTTATTGCATAACTTTGCCATCAGGAGAAGAGATGATATCTTGTTGCATATATCGTGACTTAGAGCTTGAACTTCAAGGACATGTAGTTACTGCCAATTTGATTGTTTTACCCATTCCCGAGTTCGATTTGATTTTGGGAATAGACTGGTTATCCCGGTATGGAGTAGTGATTGATTTTAAGTTCAGGACAGTACTTGTGAATCTGTCCACAGGATCTCAGATTTCATTCAGATCTGACCGACTTCAGAGAATTCCTCGCTTAGTCTCAGCCTTGAAGGCCCATCGCTGTAAGGAAAGGTGGAGTAGGGTTCCTAGTAAGCTTATCTTCTCTAGCTGTTTCTATTAAACCCCAACTTTCAGATGTGGAGGTGGTGAACGAGTTCCCAGAAGTGTTTCCAGAAGATATCAATGGTTTACCTCCAGATAGGGAGATAGAGTTTGGTATCGACTTAGTGCCTGGAGAAGCTCCGATTTCCAGACCTCCCTATAGGCTTGCTCCTACAGAAATGAAAGAGCTGAAAGAACAAATTCAAGATCTGTTGGATAAGGGATTTATTAGACCTAGTACATTACCGTGGGGAGCCCCAGTTCTGTTTGTTAAGAAGAAAGATGGGAGTTTCCGATTGTGTATAGATTATCGAGAGCTGAATAAGCTGACCATTAAGAACAAGTACCCTTTGCCTAGGATTGAGGAATTATTCGACCAATTGAAGGGAGCAGCAGTGTTATCTAAGATAGACTTAAATCTGGATACCATCAGCTGAAAATTAAAGAGTCCGATGTTTATAAGACAGCTTTTAGGACCAGATACTGTCACTATGAGTTTTTATTATTGCCTTTTGGGTTAACAAATGCTCCATCTGTTTTTATGGACCTGATGAATAGAGTTTTCCAACCCTTTTTGGATCAATTCGTAATAGTGTTCATAGATGATATCTTAGTATATTCCAATACCAGCTCCGAGCATGCTAGACAGCTTCGTATAGTGTTGCAAGTTTTGAAGGACAAGAGATTGTTTGCTAAGTTTAGCAAATGTGTGTTTTGGGTTGGAGAAAGTTGCGTTCTAGGACATATCATTTCTAAGGATGGTTTAGAAGTCGACCCAGCTAAGGTAGAAGCTGTGCGAGACTGGCCTGTGCCCAGATCTGTTTAAGACGTAAGGAGCTTTTTGGGACTAGCTGGATATTACAGACGGTTTATTCAAGGATTTTCAAGGACAGCAGTTCCATTGACTACGCTGACCAGGAAACAAATTAAATTTGAATGGACTCCCAGTTTTCAGCAGAGTTTGAGAAGTTGAAACAATCGTTGATAGAAGCTCCAGTTTTAACCATGCCTTCTGAGCAAGGGAATTTTGTGATCTTCACCGATGCTTCTAAGTTAGGGTTAGGAGCTGTTTTGATGCAGGATTGTAAGGTAATAGCTTATGCCTCCAGAAAACTGAAGAATCATGATAGGAACTATCCCACGCACGATTTAGAATTAGCAGCCGTGGTTTTGCCCTCAAGATCTAGAGACATTATCTGTACGGGGAGAAGTGTGATATATTACAGATCATAAGAGTTTGAAGTACTTCTTTACCCAGAAAGAATTAAATATGAGACAGAGGAGGTGGCTAGAGCTGGTTAAAGACTACGACTGTACTATTAGCTACCACCTAGGAAAAGCCAACGTGGTGGCAGATGCACTTAGCAGGAAATCTATAGGATTAGCCCAGCTTACTGTTCAGAGACCATTAGCTTATCAGATTGAAAATTTTGGGCTAGAGCTGATTCCCCGTTATAGTAGTGTAGTTCGAGCAGATCTCTCTGTTCGATCAAATATGTTGGTCAGATCCGAGAAGGACAACTGTTAGATGAACGGTTGCAGAAGTGGGTTAAACAAGACATAGAGAGAGGTAGTAATCTCTATACTTCAGCAGAAGGAGCTATCAGATTTCGAGGTAGATTGTGGATTCCTAGTGTGAATAATTTGAGATCAGATCTGACGACAGAAGCCCATACAGCTCCATATTCAGTGTATCCAGGGAGCACTAAGATGTACAAAGATCTCCAGAAGCTGTATTGGTGGCCAGGCATGAAACGCGATGTTGCAAGATTTGTTTCAGAGTGCCTGACTTGTCAGTTGGTCAAAGCTGAGCATCAAAAACCAGCTGGGATGATAAAACCCCTGCCGATACCAGAATGGAAGTGGGAAAGTATTGCAATGGATTTTGTAGTTGGATTACCCAGATCTGTCCAAGGCTATAATTCAATTTGGGTTATAGTAGACCGACTTACCAAATCTGCTCACTTCTTACCAGTCAAGACAACTTATGATGTGAGAAAATACGCTTAGTTGTATGTAAGGGAGATAGTAAGACTACACAGAGCTTTAGGTACCAAGTTAACCTTTAACACAACTTTTCACCCCAGATAGATGGTCAATCAGAAAGGGTGATTCAAATATTAGAAGATTTGCTTAGAGCTTGTATCGTTGATTTTTCAGAAAGATGGGACTCAAAGCTGCCTTTGAAGATTTGCTTAGAGCTTGTATCGTTGATTTTTCAGAAAGATGGGACTCAAAGCTGCCTTTGGTAGAATTCACGTACAACAATAGTTTCCAAGCATCCATTCAGATGGCCCCTTACGAATCTCTCTATGGCAGAAAGTGTAGAACACCCATTCATTGGGATGAGATACGAGAACGAGCTGGTTTGGGACTAGACTTAGTAGAACAGACTGCTGAAACTATTAAAAAAGTGAGAGATCGATTGAAAACTGCTCAAAGCAGGCAAAAGAGCTAAGCTGATGACAGACGCCGCGAGTTAAGCTTCGAATCTGGAGACCATGTTTTTCTTGAAGGTAGCACCGATGAAAGGCGTGATGAGATTTGGGAACAAGGGTAAGCTAAGCCCAAGGTTCATTGGTCCATTCGAGATCTTGGACAAAGTAAGAACGCTGGATTATAGACTAGCTTTACCCCCACATCTGTCCCGGTACATAATGCTTTTCACGTATCAGCTTTGAGGAGATATGTTTCCAACCCGTCGCATATCTTAAGCTTCGAGCCAATCCAACTTGCACCAGATTTGTGCTATGAGGAACGACCAGAAAGAATTCTTCATAGAGAGAATAGAAAGTTAAGAAACCGTAGCATCCCAATGGTTAAAGTTCAGTGGTCTAACCAGTCTGAGCGAGAAGCAACTTGGGAGACAGAAGAAGATAAGCGTAGTCTCTACCCAGAGCTGTTTGGTAAGTAAATTTCGAGGATGAAATTTCATTAAGGAGGGTAGAGTTGTAGCGCCCCAAATAAAATCTCGAACCAACCACCGACTCTCCCAATCGTGGTGGCGTCAAGTATCTCAATCACCTGACTTTGGTGCAACCATAGTGAGTCATCTAGCTCTGGAAGTAAATCTACATTCCATGCCACTCAACTATAGCCCTCCAAACGTCATTTGCACTCTAGGCTATCCAGCCCTCTATGCTTTTCAAGGTAGAGCTCAAGATGAACGCAAAATAATCTTGATGCATTATTCTAAAATCAATCAACAATACATGCTAATCAAGAAAGTATAAACAAGTACATCACACAAAATCAGTCTTTCTTTTCTAAGGGTTGTTTTGAGATTTTTGAGCATTCAGATTCTAAGTTCGAATTTGATTCCTTCTTTTTTTTAGAATTGAAGCAACGGTCAGAAGATTTCGGAAGGATTTCGCCAAAGCACAAACCTGAAATAATCCAGAAATGTTTCCTTTCGAAAATAAAATGAGTTTTTAATGGGAGCTATGTTTTTAGTAAAATTATGTATCAAGTTTATAAATCAAAATAGTAGTAGGGAGCTTTTATTAAATCTTTTAAAGAGGACAAAAGAGTTGGCATGGCAGCCATGCCTACTCAAGTATTTTTACCTACTACTCAATCATTCTCCCTTGTATAAAATGATTTACGTAAGCCTCTGAAATAATTTTGGTTGCAGTTAAAACTTTTAGTTCTTTCAAAGTTCAGTAGTTTTCCAGTGTGATTGAAGAGACTTCCCGCCGCGATCATCTGCACGTTGCGATCTTCAGGAAAGTAAATCTGATTCTTGCTGCATTTGGAAAACGTATATTGTTTCGTTGTTTCCTGTGTATGCTTGCCAGTTTCAGTTTCAGTTAATGTTTGAGTTGAGCTATGGATTCACTGCTTTGATGCTTTAGTTTTGAGGAAACTCACCAAGAAGTTTAACCAGCAATGATGTTTTTAAAAATATACTGAGTTGTACAGATTCCAGGTAAGGATAGCCAATAGAAGTCCTCGTTTCCTAAGTACAGTGAAGACTCTGGACATTGAATCTGAATGGATAGGCAACGCTGGTTAGATCGGGATCAAGTCCTGGTTTGATAAGCGAAGCCAGTTTGTTTAGAATCTGTTTGAGTCGAAGCAGTATTTCGTGTTCCTAGCCAAGTGTTTTTACGTGTAACTTGTCTTTAACCCAAATCTGTTGTTGAGTTGCTCACAGCTGAGTACTACCAAATCTGAAACACTTGCTATAAGATTTCTGTTAGTGTTCTCGCAATAAGATCTGTTTTCGCAAGTAAGATCTGTTTCTACTATTCATAAGCCGTGTTCCTTAGGCTAAGCTGTTGCTCACATCTGTATGCCTATTCCGCACCTAAGAACTGTTTAGATAACCAAAAGCTGACCTTTGCGCATGACATCTGTTTTCCCAGTCAAGTCTGTTTTCCATGAAATCTGTTTTCTAGAGAGATCTATTTTTACACGGAATCTGATTTCCTAGAACCACGTCTGTTTTGCACTCTCAAGTTGATTTCTTCAGGGCTGGTCCTCAGCTTCGAGTCCAACTGTACACTCAGTAGTGCTTTTAAAATAAATGAGTTTCATAACAGTGAATCTACCAGATTCCAGTGATCGTATTTCGATCAAAAGCTAGTATAAAGCTATTTCAGAAGAAAGTAAAGTTCAGATTTGAGGATTTATGGCACAGAGGATCCGGTCACTTAAGGAAGGGACAGGATTACAGTAGGACCGTAATTTCTTCATGGAAGGGACATGATTATGGAAATATTGTAATCCCTTCACAGAGAGTTACTGATCAGTTAACATGCTTCATGCACAAGGACCACCAGAGAGCCTCTAGACCATAAATCATTCAGTATAAGAAATTCAGATTTGAGTTTCGAATTGTCTTTCAGTAGCGAGATTTCAGTTTTCAGTTATTCCTGCATTTACGTGATTTTGTTATCCTCAGTTTTACTTGTTGAGCCCCTAGGCTCACTAGTTTTCCCAATGCAGGTGAGGCAGCTCAGGAGCAGGCGGGTGGTGCAAGTTGATTCAGATTCGGGGGACTGTGTTTGTCAACGGCCAGCATTTTCCGCATCGACATAGCTTTTGTTGTTTTGGATCTTTTGACGAACTGTATGAAGGTCTGTTACAACAATAGTGAACTTATATAAAGTTCCAGTAGTTGTAATATCGCATTTTGCATCGTGAATCAAGATCTGTTTTGTCAAATCAGTTTACTACTATCTACCTTTGGCGCCATTAGCTTCGTTTCAGTTTTGTGTAAGGGAATACAGCTTACTTATTCGAATTTGGTCCTTCTATTTGTTCAAAAATTTCAATTTTCTCAAATTTCGTTGACTCCCATGGGTTTGGGTGTCACAATATCTATCTCTAATGTTCTCTCCCATCTTGATTGATGTCAATTTATACCTTTCAATATCGATTCTGAAAGTGCTTCAAATCTGAAACATATATCAACAACAAGAAGTTCATATCAAAATCTGCTCAAACACATATCAATTACAAAGGGTAGAAATCACAACAAACCTTGATCAAAACTTTATCGATTCGAATTCTAAAGTTCTCGAGTTTGATGACCTTCAATTCAAATCTTAAAGGAAGTATAATATGATCAAAATTCAAACTCAATCCAATACACGGCTCAATCATTTTCCCCAAAACTCATCAATTTTCAAACCGACGGCGTTCATATCAAAATCTGCTCAAACACATATCAATTACAAAGGGTAGAAATCACAACAAACCTTGATCAAAACTTTATCGATTCGAATTCTAAAGTTCTCGAGTTTGATGACCTTCAATTCAAATCTTAAAGGAAGTATAATATGATCAAAATTCAAACTCAATCCAATACACGGCTCAATCATTTTCCCCAAAACTCATCAATTTTCAAACCGACGGCGTAACGGATAAAAATCGGTAACCCGAAAATATATCAAGATATCAATCAAATACAATCCATATCACAACCATATCATCACTATAACAGCATAAGGAACTCGAAATCAGCAGTACCAGCAAGCTTCTTTTTCGAAAATAGCTCAAACAATCATAACTAATTCAAACGCCGAACGTTTATCGATCCGTCTTGGATATACAATCGTTGTATACTCAAGCCAATATATATACCATCATAATCTGATTCCATAAGCATCTCAAAATCAAAGCATTGTAGAACATAATAAAACTTACATCAGAACAAAGCCTTCGACGCGAGGATCACAAATATATGATCGCTTCAAAACCCTGACGGCCGGATGATGAAAATGGAAGCTTGTTAAATAACAAAAATGGCGTGAGAAATATTATGAATCTCTTACCTCCTCACGTGAAAATAGAGGTGAATATTAGATATATATAAGCCTAATTGCAGCTTAGTCCCTGAAAACTTCCGTAATTGAAATTCAAGCCCCGGAAAAGTGATTTTAAATCAATTTCAATCCTAATAATTCAAGAACATTAAATTTTAATTCCAAACTATAAATATTCTTGAATTAAATATTCTCGAATTATAATTAACTAATCTCGGATTATTAAATCAAACAATCCCGTGCCTTATAATTCTCCCCCTCTAAGAACTGATTTCTCCCTCGAAATCGCGCGCATTCGGCATAACCAACCTGAATACCAAAAAGATAAAGAATGCAGAAAATTGAATAAGAACACACATCAGTGTAATAGCTCTGGAAAACGATACTGCATATCTGACTCAGTCTCCCAAGTAGCTTCTTCAATACCATGTCGACTCCACTGAACTTTGACCAACTGAATAGTCTTGTTTCTGAGTTGCTTTTCTTTATGATCAAGAATCTGTATAGGTTGTTCAAAGTAGCTAAGCGTCTCGTCAAGTTCAGCTTCATCAAATTGAATAATATGGGAAGGATCAGGCTGATACTTCCGGAGCATAGAAACATGGAAAACATTATGAATTCCAGACAAAGATGGAGGAAGAGCGAGTCGATAAGCAAGATCGCCTATCTTCTCAATAATCTCATATGGACCAATAAAAACGTGGAGATAAATTTCCTCTCTTGCCAAATCGAACTTTACCTCTGAATGGAGAGATCTTCAAGAATACTCTGTCTCCCTGTTCAAAATATAGAGGTCTACGTCTGATATTCGCATATTTGGCTTGTGTGTCTTGAGCTGTTTTCATTCTTTTCTGAATCAATTTCACTTTTTCTGTCATTACACGGATCATATCAGGTCCAATGTGTGGTACATCCGAGATATCATCCCAATACAATGGAGATCTACACTTCTTACCATACAGTGCTTCGAATGGAGCCATCTCAATGCTTGTCTGATAGCTGTTATTATAAGAAAATTCCGCAAGCGGTAGCGAATCTTGCCAGTTAGTGCCGAAATCTAACACTACAGCTCGAAAAATATCCTCAAGAATCTGGATAGTCCGTTCTGACTGTCCATCTGTTTGAGGATGATATGCAGTACTCAAGTGTAATTTCGTACCTAGAGCTTGTTGTAAGCTATGCCAAAAGTGTGATGTAAATCTAGGGTCTCGATCTGAAACTATAGATTTAGACATACCATGTAATCTTACCACTTCTCTGATGTATATGTCTTCCATCTGATCGTGTCTATACGTCATTCTGTACGGAATAAAGCATGCTGATTTCATTAATCTGTCAATAATCACCCAAATGGAATCACAGCCTCTGGATGAATGTGTAGCTGTGTAACGAAATAAATGGAAATGTGATCCCATTTCCATTCTGGAATGGATAAGCTATGCAATAGACCACCTGGTTTATTTCTTTCAGCTTTCGCCTATTGACAATTTAAGCAGCGGGATACAAATTTAGTAACATCAGATATCATCTGTTTCCACCAATACTGAATTTCAAGTCATTGTACATATTTCTGCCACCAGGATGAATATTGAATCTACTTCTGTGAGCTTCATTCAATATCTGTTGTTTCAACTCGGACACATCTGGAATCACAAGTCTGTTATTCACGTATAAAATATCATCAGCACTGACCCGATATTTGAATTGATGTCCAGATCTGACCATTTCAATTGACCTCTGAATATTCGGATCCAACTTATGTGCTTCTTTGATTCTGACCGGATCTGTTCGGATAGCGCAAACTCGAATAGGCTTCATATCTGTCTCAAATATCAACCCAGATGTACAAAAATCTTCAATTAAGTTAGATACCCCTACAACAGATAGAGAGAGAGCACATACCTTCCTGCTAAGGGCATCTGCAGCTGCATTTGATTTTCCTGGATAATATTTAATTTCACAATCGTAATCCTTCAATAAATCAAGCCATCTTCGTTTCCACATATTCAATTCAGATTTTGAAAATAGATATTTCAAGCTCTTATGATCAGAGTAAATCTCAAATTTCTCACCATAAAGGTAGTGTCGCCAGATTTCAATGCAAAGACGATAGCTGCAAGCTCTAAATCATGAATATGGTATCGTGTCTCATGTGGCTTTAATTGTCGAGAGTCATAAGCAACGCCACGACCTCTCTGCATCAATACACATCCTATACCTCTATGAGACGCATCACAGTATACCACAAACTCACCTGTAACGGAAGGAATTGTCAAAATAGGTGCACTAGTAAGTCTCTTCTTTAGTTCTAAGAAACTAGCTTCACAAGCTTCAGTCCAGACATACGGCATATTCGTTTGAGTCAACTGCGTAATAGGCTTGGCAATGCTGGAAAAATCCTTGATAAATCGACGATAATAACCCGCTAAGCCCATAAAACTCCATATTTCTGGTACTGATGTCGGTCTAGGCCAGTTGATCACTGGCTCTACCTTGCTTAGATCCACCAAAATGCCATCACCTGAAATGATATGCCCACGAAACACAACTTTCTGCAACCAAAACTCACATTTTGATAACTTGGCATATAATTTTTCATTTCTCAAATCTGTAATATAATTCTGAGGTGTTCGGCATGATCATGCACATTCTTGGAATAAATCAAGATGTCATCGATAAAAATAATGACAAATTCATCTAAATATTTCCGAAACACTCTATTCATCAATCCCATAAATACTGCAGGCGCATTGGTTACCCCAAAAGGCATGACAATAAATTCATAATGACCATACCTTGTTCTGAAAATAGTTTTAGGGATATATTCATCACGAACCCTTAATTGATGATATCCAGATCTCAGATCGATCTTGGAATAGATAGCTGAGCCTTGCAGCTGGTCAAATAAGTCATCTATTCTGGGCAATGGGTATTTGTTCTTCACAGTCGCCTTGTTATATTGCCGATAATCGATACACAACCGCATTGAACCATCTTTATTTCGTACGAATAGTACCGGAGCGCCCCAAGGTGAAACGCTCGGTCTAATGTACCCTTTGGCAAGTAAATCCTCTAACTAATCTTTAAACTCCTTCAGTTAAATAGGTGCCATCTTGTAAGGGGATTTAGATATTGGTTGTGTACCTGACATTAATTTCGATACTGAAATCGATTCCCACACCGGAGGAAAACCTGGAAGTTCATCAGGGAAAACATCGGCAAACTCTTGTACACTTGTATATCTATCAATGCTGGACCACATTTCAATACATCTACTGCATAAATAAAAAATCCTTCTGCCCCTTTCTGCAACAGACGGGTTATATATAACACGGATATTAAAGGGATCTTAGCTCTATAACCCTTACCGTAGAATTTCCATTCATTAGCCATCTCTGGTTTGAATCTCACCGCTTTCTGGAAACAATCCACGGTTGCCCTGTACTTGGTTAGTATGTCTATGCCAATAATACAATCGAAATCTGATAAACCCAAGTACTATACAATCCAAATCTATCTCATTTCCGTCATATTGTAGGATACAATGTCTAATCACTCTAACAGATACCAGGCCTTCACCCAAAGGTGAAGAAATATCAAAAACATCAGGCAATGGCTCAGACGATAAATAATGCAACATAGCAAATCTGTCAGATATGAATGTATGAGATGCACCTGTATCTATCAAAACATAGGCAGGATAACCATAAATAAATCAATTACCTGCTATGACATCGTCAGGTGCTGCCTGAGCCTGTTCTTCAGTAAGTGAAAATACACGGGCCTGTTGCCTCGGAGGTTGAGTCACGGTCTGGCTTCCCCCTGGTTTAGTCTGTTGCTGAGGCTGAAATGAATGCACTAATTTCCTTTCCACCTGGGGTACTGGTCGAGAATCACTAGCACCAGTTGCTCTTTGAGGACATACTTTGGAATAATGATCGGGTTGACGACAAACATTGCAAATCCCTGATACTCCTCGACAATGATCAGTAGCATGTCGTCCACCACACTTACCACAATACGCTCCTGACTCACTGGATCTATGACTGGAACCAAATTGCCTTTGGCCACTAGAACTAGAAAAACTACTGCCAGACTTCTTGAAATGTTTATCTTTAGGCCGAAATCTAGAATCCTTTCTGCCACTGCTTCCACCCTAAAATCTGAAAGATGGTCGCTGAAGCGATGGAGGATTCCATGGTACAGATGCTGGTACTGACTGTTGAGGTGGTTGTGGAATGAAAGGTACTCCTCTCTGTCTCAACAATCATGCTTCCGCTCCCTTTGTTCTATTCAGTGCATCCGCAAAGGTATTGGGTCGTCCACTGTTTACCAATGTAACACATCTGGATTTAAGCCATTGATAAATTGATCGGCCATGGCTTCATCACTTACCGATACATGTGGGGCAAATTTCAGTAACTAGAAAATTTGGCCTCGTATTCCTCGATATTCAAGTGATTCTTCTTCAGATTTGCAAATTATTCTCCCATGTCTTTTGTGTAGGAGACTGGAAAGAAACGTTGATAGAATTCAGTTTTAAATATTGACCAGGTGATAGTCGTACCTCGATGTTCAAGTGCTTTCTTCGTAGTAATCCACCAACTTTTGGCAACTTCATGAAGTTGATGTACTACTAATCTGATACGACGATCATCAGAGTAGTCAAGTGAATCAAACAGTTGTTCAATATCTTCAAGCCAGTTTTCACAGTCAACTGAATTCTCCGTTCCTTTCAAAGTTGGCGGTTTGAATGATTGGAACCTCTTCAGTAAGGTCTCCTTAGGTGTAATGGTCACATCCATCACCGTAGCAGATGTACTACCTTGTTCCAGTCCAGGTACTGACACTGGTTGTTGTACATTGGTCTATTCTGTCGGAGGGACAACCACTGTTTGTCTAGTATTTGGTCGACGAGGTGGCATATCTGATTTTCAAACAGATTACTGCATAACAAAATATCATATTCAGCACTTCTATTTCCATCCTTTTCTGATGGGTTTCGCATATGAATGCCAATCCGGATCAAGGACAAATTATGGAAATATATCTCATATAAGCATGCATTGGCAATTAAGACACATATCTTGCAATAGTGGAGCATGCGTGCATGGAATTCACATAATCACATATTGAATTCAATCTTATGCAATGGAATCAATCAGACAGACTCAATCTACCCCGCTCATCTATCTCAGTCCGAGAAACTTAGGCTCTGATACCACCTGTTGTGGGGAATTCGGGTTGTTAATCTCATCTTAAGGGGAAAATAAATGTTAATCACAATTTTACTCATCTAATTTAAGCAAGAAGAAAAGAAGATACAATTTTTTATATATATATATATATATAGCGCGGGTGCACTTAAATGACCCGAAAGTTTTCTCAACTTGATCTCCTTGCTATCAAAAGAAGTTTGCTGTTGTATAACTCTTTCATTCAACTCAAAATGCATCTATAAGAGGTAAACAACCTCAAACACAATCTAAACATGCATTTAAACTTCAAACCTCATTATTTAGGATACATGAAGTCTCAAATATAAACTAGTACTCAACGAGTAGAAAACATATACATGTTTCTTGTTTTCGAACATGTTTGACAACCCCAAATATTACAAAACTTTTGATAAAACCCGAGTCACCACGTGCTAATCTTCATCTCGATCTATCATGGTTGTCTCTGACTCGATCCTGTCCCACCTATTGCCATGCACACATACAAAAAAACCGCAATAGCCGGATAACACCGGTGAGAATATAATTCCCAGTATAAAAAACATAACATGCAATATATCATGAGCATGGATGCAATGCATATGGAAGGAATAGGCTATAAAATCTGATAACAATAAATCTGAGTTCTTGGGATCCCGGGGAAGAAAATCTCAAACCAACCACCAACTCTCCCAATCGAGGTGACGTCAAGTATCTCAATCCCCTGACTTTGGTACAACTATAGTGAGTCATCTAGCTCTGGAAGTAAATCTACATTCCGTGCCACTCAACTATAGCCCTCCAAACGTCATTTGTGTCAGGCCCCGTGCTAATCAAAAAAGATTAACATCACAATTAAGCACGTAATCGCGGAAGAATAAAATAGGGCTTAAAAATTTTTCAAATAATTGGGCCTGAATAGTAAAATCATCATTCAAAATATTCATACTCAAAATAGGATTTACTCTGAATACAAACATGAAACAGGTAATCAAATAACTCAATACACTAGATCCCCACGTACATAGAAACTCAGGGCATCCCCTGGTTCGATACATAATATAAATAAACTGGGACTCAACCAAACGGGGATCTACTAGCTGGAGTTCCACTCTGCCCAGCCAGATTACCTGCAACTCCTGCAATGGGCAACGCAGACCCAAGATCACAAAAGAAGAAAAAGAATATGAGGTCACACCTCAGTATGAAGAGCACTAAGACAACAGCAAATCATAAACATGCAGTATTCTAAGTAATGAAATGCATGAGGGCTGTCAAAGAATCGGTCATCTAGGCCAATTGGTCAGCTGGCAAATCAGGTGAGCCTCTATACCACGTACATCCAATCAGCCGGTGGAAATCATCGGTCCGTGATATTCAGGGCTGGCCACTCAATTACCCATCACTACTTGGTGGCATTCAGACACGACGACTCAGTCGGTCACCACTCCGATGATAGCATTGTGCCTTTCAGGCGCGACACATCTGCCGGTCGGTCACAATGTGGCTCTCAATCGGTAATCAATCAATCATCAGGCTCAATATGTATGCATGAATGCCAAGAAATTCAAATCTGATTTCAGCATGCATAATTCACGTAAACAGAACATATAATTCGACCAGTGAGCCAAGCTGTTCACGTAAAGCACAAAATTCATGGAATACAAATCATGCCTCAAAATAATAACACGCTTATGCCCAAAGCTGTTAACAGAAGCTCAATTCGTACCTCAAATCCCAGATTCTACCTCAACAGATCTCACCAGAGCACGGCAACCTCAGTTTTCTCAAATCTGCTTCCTCGCTGGTCTCGACAAACACAGCAGGAACTGCCTGAGAGCTCAAATCTGTAAAGGCATCTCATATCTTAGCTCAAGTCTGAACTCCTATAGTTCACTGCCTACGGTCAAGAACTCAAATCTGGTTCGACCACTAATCAAAGGTTCTAACAGCTTAAACAAAGCTTAAACGGTAAGGAATCACTTACCTAGAAGCTTGGAAGAACTGAAGAACTCTCGGGTTCACTGTCGCGAAAATCTTCGAACACTATAAATCCTTTGCGCTCCTTCTACACGTCGACTCAGGTCTCCTAACTGGTAACAATCGAAAGAGCTAAGGGAGACGAGTTCAACGCCACCATTCTTGCTCCAAATAATGGCGGAAATCGACGGAAAATCGGAGAAATAGTGCTCGGTGAATAGTAAGGGTTTCGGGGAAGACGATAGGGAATATCGGGTTCAAAAATACGCTAAGTGCCGGGCAACACTTATATTTAAATCCTTGAATCGAAGTCTACAGTGAGAGTCAACACCGACATAATCAGATCTCAACATCAGATCCTAGCGCTAAGGCACAAGTCCTCGATTCTGTTCGCAGCGTTAACTCAAATCTGAGTTCTCAACGCTAACGCTAAACACAAGCGTAACTAATCAAAACGACAGCGCACTGCCTCACATCTGAAGCATACCCCCAGCGCTCACATCTGCTCATGCTCTGTAACGCCCCGAAATCCAGATTATGTAGAAATGGGCGCATGACTAGGGGAAAAATATTTTTAGATGATTACATGCCATCTTTTATGATTTATTTATGATTTTATGCTGCATGGTATGCATGTGTTATTTTTCAGCCTGCTTGAGCTACGGACGTGTGGACGAGATTAGGGTCGACCGGAAAGAAGATAATTGAGATTTTTTTTAAGTTATGAGATTTTAAGAATGAATTTATTTTATTTTAAGCAAATATTTTTGCAAATTAGGATTTTTATAATTATTTTGGAGGGGAACCCAATGATTACATGCCATCTTTTATGATTTATTTATGATTTTATGCTGCATGGTATGCATGTGTTATTTTTCAGCCTGCTTGAGCTACGGACGTGTGGACGAGATTAGGGTCGACCGGAAAGAAGATAATTGAGATTTTTTTTTAAGTTATGAGATTTTAAGAATGAATTTATTTTATTTTAAGCAAATATTTTTGCAAATTAGGATTTTTATAATTATTTTGGAGGGGAACCCATTTTTCACCTATACGGGCCGGTATATTGAGTTTTAAGGCATTTTAAATTATAAGGAGGCCTAGATTTCGAAAATTTATAACCAATAAAGCCCAAGTATGAGTTTTAAACACTTTTTAGTTTAATTAGAGGGGCAAGCTTGTAATATTTTTAATTAAAGCCATAGGTGTCATTTTAGGCACTTTGATTTCTTCTTAAACACAAATTTAAACACACCCTAGCCTCCATATGATGTACCAGCCATCTTCTCCCCTCACTTAGCACACAAAATTCGAAATTATACAGCCATTGAAGGAGTTTGGTGATCCAATTCCGACGGCGCCCCGATCTCGCACCTACGACGTCCGTACCTCGCAGATCAACGTTTTCTCCAACCCAGGCATGTGATATCAATCCTTTTTCCCACCATTTATACTATATTAGACTGATTTTGTGAATATTCATGTGAATTAATGATGATCATTTCAGATCTACTCATCCTTGTTCTAGTACATGCATGACTCATGGTCGGCTTCATGTTTCTTGAAAATTTTTCATGGTGTTTCGGTTCATGGTTGGTCCAGGGGTTACGGCTCATGGTCATGGGGTTGAGTGAGGATCCTAAGGTGGCCTAAGGTTAGACAGAAACTCAGTTTTAGGGATCTAACCAGCGGCTGCATGCAAAACACATTCTGCTGCGTGTTTTCTGGCCGCGCGGTGCGCTGCCTTCCCATCAATTGTGCGCCCTGTGTGGTCCACGACAGGGGTCATGGCTGGTACTGTTGGAACCGCCTGGACCTGGGAGTGTTCCAGACGGAAGGGCTCCGACAGTGGTGGCCGGATCCGGGAGAACGATCATGAGGAGTGCCTGCTGGTCGCGGCGGCAGCATGTTCGGGTGTGTGTATTTTAGGTTTAGAGCTTAATATGGTTCGGTATAACTGAATCGGTTCAGCTAGTTCTGTCAGGCCTCGTGTTCACAACAGAAAAACACATGCGGAAGCTATCAAAAAGTGGGTAAAATTTTCGCTTTTAGGCCCGACGGTTTTAAACATATAATTTAAAATACAACGATACTTAAATTAAGTTTCCCAAATCATAAAACATTCAACAA
>KV001734.1:46063-78536 GCA_001598015.1 Dorcoceras hygrometricum | reverse complement strand
CGGCCAGCAACATGCGGAACATATGCCAACAAAGCATAAAACTTGCGAGCGTACTCGCGTACCGACAACGAACCTTGCTCCAAGAACTCGAACTCCCGCTCACGGGCAGCTACATAGGAGTCGGGGAAATACTCCTGCCTGAAGACCTGATAGAAAGTGTCCCAAGTAATGCCAACACCAGTCTCCAGTAAGGTACTAGACGTACCTCTCCACCAACGCTCTGCGGACTTCCTCAACATTAGGGTCACCAAAAACTTGCGAGCGTACTCGCGTACAGACAACGAACCTTGCTCCAAAAATTCGAACTCCCGCTCACGGGCAGCCACATAGGAGTCGGGGAAATACTCCTGCCTGAAGACCTGATAGAAAGTGTCCCAAGTAATGCCAACACCAGTCTCCAGTAAGGTACTAGACGTACCTCTCCACCAACGCTCTGCGGACTTCCTCAACATTAGGGTCACCAACCTCAACCGGAGATCGTCGTCTTACTGGGCTCGATCAAACAGATGTATGACGCTATGGAGCCAAGAATCCGCGTCCTCACTCGACTCATCACCATTGAAGATAGGAGGACTCATCCTCTATAACCGAGCTATGACCACATCCATTCTCTCTACCGGAGCCGGCGGAGCTGCAGCCTCGTCCTCTCCACTACTCTCAAGAGTATGACTAGGCGCACTAGACTGATCCTCATTCTGTCCTCCTGATTCCTGGAAGAGACCCCTACTACGACCACGACGTCTAGGCGGCATCTAAAACACTCAACAGGATAAGGAAAAACAGAACAGATACAGCATAGAAAGCATATAACAGAAAATATGCAGCACGTAGTCATATAAGTCAAGCACATGCAACACGCAACACTGTGCCTAGACTCAAGTGTGATCAAAGGAATTGAGCTTATCCCAGTTTAAGCTCTGATACCAAAAATGTCAGGCCTCGTGCTCACAACAGAAAAACACATGCGGAAGCTATCAAAAAGTGGGTAAAATTTTTCGCTTTTAGGCCCGACGGTTTTAAACGTATAATTTAAAATACAACAATACTTAAATTAAGTTTCCCAAATCATAAAACATTCAACAACAAAGCATACATAATTCAAACATGTATCATATTCCCCTACGGGTACAACAACAAAGCACAGGGCATCCCCCTGGCTAACTGATACATATATATATATGCTATATGCTACTGGGACACACTAGCCACCTCCTGGGGCACCACAAGCTGGGTTGAAACCACGACCAGCTGTAGAACCTGGGTTTCCTGAAAACAACGCAACAAAGAAACAAACCAAGCCCCGGAGGGACATGGGGTCAAACCCCAGTACGGAGAGCAATAATACAACAGAAATAACAGCAAGGAATAAAATGCAGGTGCTATGCATGAGACTCCAAGGAACAATGGAAAGCTCGACCCACAAGGGAGCTAAGGAACTCAAACATAGCTCCAAGAATCATTGATAACGTATAGTGGCCACGGGATGTGTTCACAGTGTGGTAGTGAGCCACTCGCCATGATACTACACCCACTTACCGGATGCATCAAGCAACTCAACTTGCTGTTGCCTCGCCCATGAACTGTGGTAGTTAACCACTCGTCTCATGGTGGCTACGATCCCAGCAGGGAGATGAGAGTGCGGTACTGCCGCTCGCCCTCACATCCCGGTAAGAAAACAATAACAATGCAACAATGGTACAAAGACTACCAAAACTGGATAGGAATACCATGCGTTTATGCAACAGGCGGGAATGCAAGCATATAAACATATGCAACGTAGCAAATACACAAATAGCATACATAATTCTCAACAGAACACAACCAGCAGGCACGACAATTCCATATACCAGCGACTACAATTCATCCAAGCCATAACTTCGCTGTAAAACAAGCTCAAATCCGTACCTTATACTGAGCAACAACTAACCCTGCGAGAAATCTCGAAGACTCTGGTAAAAGCCTGTTAAACACACGGCATACAAAACGTAAATCTAACAGATTGCTAATCAAGCTCACGGCTGGGAGTCTCACTTCGACCAGCTACCCAATATACCTCAACAATTCATAGAAAGCTTAAAAACTAAAGCTAGGAACAAGGTCTCATCGAAAACCAGAACGTAGTTCTACCAAATCGACGCAGCACTCGAACGACAGCAACTTCGCGTTCCTCGACTAGCAAATTACAGCTTCTAAAACTGGTATGAATTGGAAGAGCTTCTCAAGAGGAGTCCAACGCTACCTCGCACGAGCAGAACAACCACCGGAAACGACGGGAAATCGCCGGAAAGCTCACGGCGGAACAGTGTTCTAGGGTTCAAAAGATAAGGAACGAAAGGCTGGAAATATTTGCTAAGTATGGGAAATGATATCACAATTCGAAGGCCAAGTCTTCCTATATAAAGCACTAGCAACGACTGGAAAACAAAACCAATAATTGTCTTCCGACAAAACTAGTCGACACTAACAATTCCCAAACCAGCAGATGCAAGAATCAACAGCTGATGAAATCTCAAGCCATGCTAAACAAAACCAGTCGCTAACTACAGTAGCAAAAAATCTCTCAAAGCTGGACAACCAGCCGCTGTTTCGAATTACAAAAACTGGACAACCAGTCGACCGGACGCTAAAATCACTCACAAGGCAAACCATCGACTGGTCCTCAAAACGGCGTCGCACCAACTTATCCAGACGACGTCGCATACTACCAGCAGCTGGGTATCCAGTCGCAAGACAAAAAAACGCACAATGCTTCCCTCGTCTGGTACCAGTCGCAACGTACCAACACAACCATTCACAAGCACAGGAGCGCTGACCCGCGTTGACCATAGCTCTCAACTGCCTATCCAGACGCAACAACTCCTTGCATAATACCAGTCGCAGCTACAGTGCACAACCAGTCGCAACATCTCAAACGACGGCGTTTCAAGCCTTGCGCTACCAAAACAAGCTACGACTGTTTTCACCACCGACCAGCTGCTAGTCCACAACTAGCTGTATTATTTTGGATGTGGACAGCAAGTTCCTGTAGCGCGAAGGAAACGGTGCCGTTTTGGTAAATGCTTGCGGGAGAGATCTGTTGCCAGCGATCAATGTTCAAGCGTTTAGCGTGCTGTCTTCAGACTTGCTGACGTGTGCGAAGCTACGTCATTTTAGTTAATTGAAACGCTGTCGTTTGGATAAGTTGGTGCGACGTCGTATTTGGTCTAGCGCTAGGGAGAGGTCTGCTCGCGTAAGGAGAGATCTTCTGTGTGTAGTGCCAGTTATGGGAACAGACGTCAATGCTGGTCAACTCTCCTGTAGCGATCGCTGTTGTGTGCATAGCGTGTTTCCAGCGTTTAGCGGTAGCGACCAGATTTGATGACGTGTCCTGAGCGACGCCGTTTTGTTAGCGCATGCGTTATCTTGTAGAGGGATCTGTTTTTGTCGGTGCATGATTTTTAACTAGATTTCAGCAGTCGTGAGATTTATTTAAGAAAGACTTGGTCTTCAATTTGAGATACCAGATCCCATACTTAGTAAAACTCCTAATTGTCGACCTCTATTTCTCGAACCCTAGTACTGTTCACCGTGAGTTTCTCCGACGAATTTCCATCGTTTCGACCGTTGTTTGGTACGTGCAAGGTAGCGTGGGACTCCTCTCGAGAAGCTCTTCCATTCTATACCATTCTTGGAGGCGGTCGTTGGCTATAGCGAGATCGTGAAGTTGCTGTCTTCGGTCGTGTGTTGCGTCGTTGAGGTAGAACTTCGAAATGTTATTGAGATCTTAGTTTTAGCCTTTGTTTAAGCTTCCTGTTAGTGGTATTGTTGGAATCAGCTGCTGGTGTGAGTGTATGACTCCCAGCCGTGCTTTATGTGTGTTAGCGTCCCTGCGATTTATGCCATGTGTGCTTCGACAGGTTGATATACAGATTTCTCGGGACCTTTGATTGTAGTGATTGTTGCACAGAAAGTATAAGGTACGGATCTTGAGCTTGTAATTCAGCGTGGAACCTGGCTTGGATAAATTGCGAGATGGCTTTGTATGGATTCCCGTGTAGTGTTGTTGCTCTGTGTGAGAGCGGTGTATGCTTACCGTGTGTAATTGTTGTGTTACATATGGTTATATGTTTGTTGCTCCAGCATGTTGCATACACGCATTCCATTCAGCTATTGCAGCCTTTGTTCGTTGTTGGTTCTCTGTTTTCTTACCAGGATGTGAGGGCGAGCGGTGATTCCACACTCTCATTTCCCCTATGTGCCGAGTGGCTAGCTACCACAGTTCATAGGTTGGGTTGTTGATGCATCTTGTAATAGCGGGCGAGTAGGGGTGAGTGGGTAGCGCCCACATGTCCTACACTCACCGTGGCCACATATTCTGTTGCAGATTTCCGTTGAGTTGTGCATTGAGTTCTTTGGCTCCCTTCCTTGGTTGTAGCCTTCGGCTGTTATCCCTGGTTGCATGCATAGCATCTGCATTTTATTCTTGCTGTTTACTGATGTTTTATATTTGCTCTCCGTACTGGGGTTTGACCCCATGTCCCTCTGGGGCTTGGTTGTTTTCCATGTTTGTGTTGTTTTCGGGAAACCCAGGTTTTACAGCTGGCCGTGGTTTTAACCCAGCTGGTGGCGCCCCAGGAGGTGGTTAAGTATCCCAGTAGCGTATAGCATATTTATATGTATCAGTACTGTTAGTTAGGGGATGCCCTGCGCTTTATCATTGTATTATGTTGTTGGAGTCTGATACATGTTGTTGCTGTTGTTATGCTATATTGTTGGTTGTTTTTATAAACTGGGATATATATTTTGAGTATTGCTCTATTTTAAATTATAATGTTTTAAACCGTCAGGCCAAAAGCGAAAATTTTATCCGCTTTTTGATAGCTTCCGCTTGTGATTGTATGATTTACTCTGTTTAGAGCACGAGGCCTGACATCTATGATGAGCTTCACTGAACTTCCTACCTCATTTTGGGGCTATGCGCTCGAAACAGCGGTAATGTTATTGAACAATGTCCACACAAAGGCAGTGGATAAACTCCATATGAGATGTGGATGGGCAAGCCACCCAATTACCCGTACTTGAGGATTTGGAGATGTCCTGCTTACGTGAAGCGGACTGAAACGAACCAGACTCTAGAAATATTTTTTTTTTCAAACATGTGCGGAATACTTAAACTTAATGTGTGGCTCGTTCCCTTTTAAAACATTTCTAAATCATTTTCTCATCCATACTTCAAACATAGATAAAGGAATATTTAAAAACGTTAAAACATTCAAATGGAATAAAAATCAACTGAGTAAAAAACTGAAAGTAAATGTTTAAAACCAACATCTAAAACAGTATCGTCTCAAAAAATAACATTGATGCGGACAAGGGATACTGCTGCAACAGGCTCTCAGATGTCCTCATCGCCTGTCGGTGTAAACACAGCAAGATCATCACCTGCACCATTTAAACCTAGTGAGCCTAGAGGTTCAGCATGCTCTATCGTATATCATAATAAGGTACATACTTATAAAAGCGCATGCAAGCACATACTTGTAATAAAATAACGAAAAAAAACATGAATGTGTGCATGATCTTAAAATATTGCTTCATACATTTCATATCATAACATAACATATAAAATATAATGCATGACATAACGTAACATGGAAAAACATATGAGTCGTATCCTGAAGTGTGACCATAGTCGATTGATCAATCTATAAACCAACGTACGTGGCGGTGTGTTTCACCCGACCTCGAGCCGGGATCCATATATGCCACATCTCTATGCTGACACTTCACCATGATATCAACACATGGATCCTACGTGGCGGTGTGTTTCACCCGACCTCGAGCCGGGATCCATATATGCCACATCTCTATGCTGACACTTCACCATGATATCAACACATGGATCCATAAGCTGCCACTTCACCATGTTATCAACACATGGATCCATAAGCTCATCATACATTAACAGAAGTTCAACGGGCCCAGTATCCCGCATCCCCTCATCATAAGTTGTCACAAATCATTCAATCCCTCGGGTTTTGTCTTTTAAAAGAACATGCCTTTAACTTTCATGATGCATGCATTTCGTAAAATTATGCAAGTTTAAAAGTTTAGCCCGTTAATGTATATTTAATCATTTCCTTTAAAACATTTACGTACATAACATACTACATATATAATTAAATACACTTTTACGGGCTTCTACATTTTTCTACTTCGGTCAAGGATTGGTTCAGTAGCCCGATCCACTACAACTAGACTAAACATCACTCAAACTTAGTCGATGAAACGAATGTTCACCCCTATAAAACCATGACTACCTTTAAATTCAATTTGACTTTAAAATCAAAGGACTAATTTTGACTAATTCAAAATCAGTTTTGACTAATTTAAAATCAATTTTGACCCCAATAGCCGATTTTGACCAAAATATCGATTTTGACCTAATTAAAATCCATAAATCAATTTTGACTCAATTAAAATTCCAAAGGCCTCCATTTGACTTAAAATTCAAAAATAAACACAACTCTAATTATTTTAAAGGTTTGACTCAATTTTAAAACGTCTGGTTGTTTTCTTTAAAATTGGACATTTGACTTAAAAGTAAAAATAACAGGTCCATAATTTAAATAACTCGGACCAACTTTAAAGAATTTTGACTAGACACGCGATGAACTGATCCGGTCCAACCGAACCAGTCAAACCGGTCCAAGAGATAAAATTAAACCTTTAAAATTTCTAATTTACTCCATATTTTGCTAAAAATTCAAACATTTAAAATTCGACTAAATAAATACCAATGACCACAATTTAACTTTAAAATTTGATAAAAGTATTAGGCCCATAAATAAAAGGATTTTAAGTTTAAAATTTTGACTTTAAAATATTCGGCCCAATACGCTAAAATTGTCCAAAAGTCCCATAAATCAAATAAATTCTAAAAAGGCTAGAAAAAATCTTAATTATGCTTAAAACATCAAATAAAACCATCCACGAACTTTGACAACCCCTAAGACTCGAAATCTTAATTCTCACAAAAATGACCCGACGAGCCTCACTTCTAGCGACAAAACGGTAAAATTCATTAAAAATCCATTTCTTAACCAAAACACTCCCTTTTTCAACCCACATCACCCTAACTCAATATACTAGTCATTGGAATAAATGAAACGCAAAAAAAGTCAATATAACCGACGGACTCAAGCCCACTGCCCGTGCGCAGACTGCAACCAGGACACGTTCTAGCCATAAAATTCATAACTAATTCGTTTCTCGACCAAATTGCTTCCCGTTTGGACCTACGTTACCCTAAATCAATTGGATATCTTATGCAATCAACCTCAACCACACAGACCGTATTGATCGATGTACCCGACCCCAAAAACTCTACTGTCTCGCACAGACGACAAGCCAGGATATGTGCTGATCATAAAATTCGTAACTAATTCATTTCTTGACCAAATCGCTTTCCGTTTGGACCTACGTGACCCCAAATCGATGGACTAAGTACCTGGACCACCCTTGTACCAAAATCTAGCCCCATAAACCGTCCATGACCGAAGCTTCACAAGAAACTAATGAACACGTGTTGAAAATCATGATTCATGCATGGATCTCAAACATTATGCATAGATCTAATCAAATCACATACAAGTCATGCGTTGAAAATTAAAAACAGTTTACTATGGCCTAAATGGTGTGAAAAGAAATCGATATTACGTGCCTGGTTTGGTTGGAGTAGAGATCTGTGAGTTACTGACGTTGCACACGCGAGATTGGGGCACCACCGGCCCCTCATAATTTAAAACACCTTAAAACTCAATATATCAGCCCGTATAGGCGAAAAACGAGTTCCCATCAAAAATAATCATAAAAACTCAAATTTTCAGTAATTGTTTCTTAAAATAAAATAATTTCATTCTTAAAAATCCAATAACTTAAAAATCTCAAATTATTTTCATTCCTGTCGGCCCTAATATCGTCCATGCGTCTGTAACTCAAACAGGCTGAAAAACAACACATGCATATCATGCAGCATAAAATCATAAATAAATCATATAAAATTGCATGTGATCATCTAAAATGTTTTCTCCCTAGTCATGCACTCATTTCTACGTTTTCAGGAATTTCTAGGCGTTACACAGACAGTGTGAGATAAGCTGGATAACAGATCCATCTTATGCTACTTCATTGGGTATCCAAAGAATTCTATTGGATACTGCCTCTACTATCCCAATGAAACAAAAGTGTTTGTTTCTAGAAATACCACCTTTCTGGAAAGGGAATTTCTACTTGATAGAAAAGGCAAGATAGTAGAACTCGAAGAGGTACGAGAACCAACTGAAGTACCAAGTGAATCTCCCGCACCTCAAGGGCCAATCCTTGATATGGACACACCTAAGAGATCTGAAATGGTTCATAGGGCTCCTGTTAGATATGGTTTCCTCCTTGACCATTGTTTGAAAAACATCGCGAAGCAATGGGACTGCGTCTCATGAGTAGTTGGCTTTAGGGTAAGTGGGAGATTGTTAGAGTAGGTACCCAAATAGCCAACTTGTGGCATGTGGGCTCTTGTTGACTCTATGTAAAACGATATTTATTTATGAAATTCACATTCCTTTATGGCATTCTTTATCTTCATTTTTATGATTAGAATTGTTGGATAAAGATCTTGAACGCACTATAGTGTATGTTAGATGTGATAGTGGATTTGATGGCTATCATGAAACATATCTAATAGTCACTGTGTATTCTAAACATGTTCCTGGGCGATTGGGCCATCCAAAAGAGGATCAAGGCCGCCCGAGCTTGAGACTAGGATTGTTAGGATCAAGCGCTTACCACTAGGCCAAAAGCTATAGCTGTTAGTCAAGGTGCAACTTTATTTCCTTATAATATGGCAGCGCAGAGTGCACCTATTATGTGCGTTAGGGTTGGGTTGTTAGGCCCATGAGTTACGGGAGGTGCGTGTATAACTGCTGGTTCTGTCTCAATTCCCTTAGAGATCAGTCTTACCCTTCCCCTACCGCCGGCCCTATCCCCAGCAGAGATAGTATTACCCGTTAAGATCTGGCATCACACTTTTACAGCCCACATGGCCAATCAGATCAAGCGACGCAACGTCAGCAGCTTGACGTACAAGAACTTCCCAGGAGGTCACCCATCCCAGTACTGTTCTCACCCTTGCACGCTTAACTCAACAAGTATCTACGATGCGAAGTACCACATTTCATTGGTAGGGAACATAGTGATGTTCTAAGCATGCAAATGGATAGTGACCTGATGATCTATCGAACTACCCTCGTTCGGACTTTCCAAGTGGTTACCATTTGTCGAGTGGATTAAGTCCGAGATCTTGGTGGTATATATTAGTCCTTATGAAACATCATTGAGACTCTACATGATAGGTTTCTCACTTTGACCCGTTTACCGACTCAGTTGGGTCATCGGTGGCGGGGTTGGGTGAGGTCCCGATGCATGTAGGAGTCGATGCTTCATTTTCAAGGATTCACCGCTCGCCCTTATGCATGTATATCCTATGCTATCTGAGGAGATAATAGTGTGACAAATCTCTGGCCAGAGTACTAGATGTGTTTTAGGTAAATGGGTTTACCTAGTAACACATGCGATGTCACTATTTGATCTCCAAGATGTATGCATGGTTGTTGGATCTCTAGCGACTCTCGATTTATCAATGGTCGTTGATCTGATCGGGATATTTGAGTTGAAAGGACCGTACTGTACGCTAACCATGACCGACTGGTTCTTGCAGGCACTATCACTGATACATAGGGGATCATGGGACGATGTTGTTAGACGCTTTACCATGATTCGATGGGTAAGTCCAAAAATGTGTTTTGGAGTCACAAATGTTGTGAGCTCACGGCTAGTTGTATCCCTGAATCATTTTTGGGTCACACAAGTACTGGTTTCCAAATTCCCGTAAGGATATGGTACTCAAAGTGTTGAGTATAGTAGGAGGAAGGTTGGGAGTATGAATTCCTAAAAGTATCTAAGGGAGTAGGACTTCCATATATTTAGCTAATGAGAGTAAACCTGTCATATATAGATTTAGTGGTCCGAAAATTAGATTTTGCATCATAATGATCAGTTTTGTAAACCGAGCACATCGGTGATATCTGATCATCGATCGGGATTATGGTGAGACCAAAATCGAGAGAGTTGAAACAAATGTTCACAGTTCGACTTGAACCGAATGTTCACTGTTGGAGTTGAACCGAATGTTCACTGTTTGAGTTGAACCGAATGTTCACTGTTTGAGTTGAACCGAATGTTCACTGTTTTGTTCAATCAAACTCTATCTCTCAATCTATAAATATGGCAATGAGGAGACACTTTCCAGAGTGAGAAAGAAAAACACCAAAATCTATTCAGCAAACTCCTCCCCTCTCCCTTCTTCCCTCGCCGTCGCCGCCTATCGTCGACGCCGCCGCCCGCCGTCGCCGTCGGAATTTGTTCCGACCATCTCGGCGAGGAGATCCGTTCGTGAAATTTTCGTCGGTTTTCTAGTGCAAACCGGTGAAGGAGTTGAGATTCTAGTCGTGGACCGGATTAGGCGGCGGTCCATCCGTTCAACCGTTGAAGTGCCAATTCCATCGTGGAATTGGTCGGAGCCAGGCGCATAGACGCCATTAAGGTACCTTCTGAACATTCTATGAATGTTTTGATTATTGATGTTAAGATAAAATTTAGAAGTTTTGGTAATAACATAAACAAGATAAATAACTGGATTTAAGAATCAGATCTTGTACAGAGCTTTGTCTAGATCAGAGCAGATTGGATACAGAGTACATAATGGGGAAGGATAGCTTATCAGATCAGATGAGAGCAATTCAGATCAGAACAGGGTATTTCAGATATGAATAGAGATAAGAGCTAGTGTTACGTGTAAAGGGAGAAACTTCAGATCTGACAGTGATACAATTAAAGAGAAGTAAAAGGGGGAAGACATGTAAAAAAGAAAGTTTTCAGATCTGTGTATATCGTTAAATAAAAAGGGAAGTTGCGCAAAAAAAAAAGAAAAAGTAAAGCTTTTATATATTTGAGAACAGATTGCAGATCTCAGTTCCGAAACAGATTTGAGTTTCAGAGCTTATCAGATAGTTATTCCAAATGATTCAACGATCGAGATTCAATCATATAAAGCCAGTTAGACAAAGTGGATGAAAGAGACTCAGCTCAGAGCTATTTGAAGCATACTTTGCAGGACGTAGAGTTGGTCTATACGATGTTTACCTATTTTGGGTATTAAAGTCAACAAAGCTCTGACAACTTTAGACAGACATTTGCATAGCATTAATGGAGCATTTAATGCGTTGATACGATGAAAATATGCAAACAAGGTTTGTGTCTACTAGCTCATTTATTGACCGTTGAGGATAGAGATGTATAAATAGCTGAAGATTTCTAACGAATAAGCTCTCTCAGACTCTCGGAAGTTTTACTCTCTCAAGCTCTCTAGGCTTCTTCACATGCACTCTCGCAAAAATATTTTGAGTCCCAGTCTTGAACATCTCGAAGAACACTCTCGTTCAGTTCATATTAGAAAAACTTTCGAGATTTCTTCTGGTTTACATTTGTAAACAAGTTTTGTAAAAGAAACCAGAAGATTTTACAGAACTCTATTGTATCGCATTCTTTATAAAATCATATTAGAGTATGTAACGAACGTGCTTTCTGAAGCAGTTCAAAAAATTCATTTGATTGTAATTAGCAGTGGTATCTTCATATATTGTGGTTGCTAGGAGTTCACTTGTAGCGTGGCTTGAGTGATCGGGTGCTTACAGAAGCTGTACACATCAAATCTTCTAGTGGAACCTTCTTAAAAAGGAAGATGGAGAGATGTAGGATATTCAAATCCGAACTTCCACAAACAAATTCTCAACTCTATCTTTTACTTACTTGCATCGTATTTATTGTTAACTGTTCACTGTGTAATCGGTTTCTTTCCGCACAATATTTGTTAACCGAGAAAACATATTTGGACTGAGAGCCTCAAATCTGGTCACTCAGATCTGAGTTAAGCGAGGCTTGTAAAAACAGTTTTAAGGTTTTGAAAAATAAAAATCAAAGGATTTCATTCAACCCGCCCTCCCCCCCCACCTTTCTGAACTCCTTAGCTTCTTTTAACTCTATTTTTGATTCCATTTATCCTATCAATTGGTATCAGAGTACGACGACTAGAAGATCAGGATGCAAGCCCATTTGGCCGCGCAAGATGATGACATGTGGTACGTCATTACAGATGGACCCATGAAGATTATGAAGGCAAATGTGATTACTACTGGTGCTCCACAGTGGATTGAGAAAAGTTGAATGGAGTACACAACAGAGGACAAGAAAAAGGCAAATTTGGATAATTTGTCAAAGGATATTCTATATAAGACGCTGGATAAGAAAATGTTCAGCAAGATGAAGACCTGCACCACTGCCAAGGAGATCTGGGAGAAATTGACGCAAATCTGTGAAGGAAACGACAAGACCAAAGAGAACAAGATGATGGTTGCCCAGCAGAAATATGAGTCGATAAAGATGCGAGAGGGAGAGACAATGGCGGAATTTGATGAGAGATTCAGTGCTGTTGTGATCGAGATGACCAGTCTTGGCAAAGAATACTCAAACAGAGAACTGGCCCTCAAAGTGATGAGAGCGCTACCGAGGCAGTGGGATGTTAAGACGATGGCGATGAGAGAGTCTAAGGGTCTAAACAAGCTTGAACTACACGTTCTATTCGCCAATCTAAAATCATATGAGTTCGAGCTGGAGAACAGATTTGAGGCTGGACCATCAACCTCCCAACCAACCAAGGCTCTTGCTGCAACAACATCTGAACAGTGCTCACCTAGCAAGACAGCAGAGCAATTGAGCAACGACGTCATGTCCCTCTTCGTCAAGAAGTTTGGAAAATTTATGAGAAGAACTCAAAACTCTTCTTTCAATTATAACAATGCTCATAAATATGACAAGACTACTACTGATCAAAACTATTATAATTGTGGCAGACCAGGGCATTTCGCAGCAGACTGCAACAGGCCCAAGAAGGATGACAAGAAGAAGGCTCATCCAACGAAAGTGAGCAAGAATATGTCCACTGCTTGATTGCCAAGCAGACCACAGAAGATGATGTATTTGACTTCTCTAATAGTGAATTTACACGAGAGGACCTCATCAATGCACTTAACGAAATGGTCCATGAGTACCAAAAGCTATATCAGACATTCGAGGAGATCAAAGCTGAAAACGGATGTTTGAAAAATAGTTCAGTTGAATCAAGTACTGCTCAGCTTGAGGATACTGACAGTTTACAAACTGAGTTGAGTAAGCTGAAGATTGAGAGTGATCTTTTGAGAACAAAGTCCTGTGAGCTCTAATCTAAAAATGAGAGATTAAGTCAAGTGATGAGCTCCTGTAATAAGTCTTATGTTTTCTTAGGCAAGCTTCATGAGACCCAGAAGCCATTGAATGACAAATCTGGCCTAGGTTTTAGCGTTGGTGAAAGCAGCTCTGAGGAAACCAGTACTCAGTCAAATCTGGTTGATGACAAGTTCAAGAAAATGAATTTTGTCAAAGCCAGTGTGATACACGATGCATATGAGTCGGTCAAGTATGATGACTAGACCACGGGAAAGCTGAATCATAAAGGCAAAACTGGTATTGGATATATTAATCTTGAGAACAACAAGCCCAGCTCGCTAACAAACATACTTGAGAAGGATAAAGCGAAAGCTGGACCTAAGTCGTCTGTTCCGAACCAGAAAAGACGTGGTTCAACGAAGGCCAAATCTGTATGGATAAAGGTTCAGCCCAAACGTGATCTGAATGGTCAAAATACAAAGAAAAATCTCAACATATCACATAAGATTTCGGCACAAACCCTAGTGGATATCCATACTGGGAAAATTATAAAATTAATTCAAGTATAGGTCCCGACAAGGGTAATACTATCTGGACCCAAGTAAATTGGGTGCCAAAACTTTATTTTCATGATTGCGGGATAATAGGTACAGAGCTTCAGAAGAATCAAGGATATGGTATCTGGACAGTGGCTGTGCAAGGCACATGACTGGAAACCCAAAGCTTTTATCAGATCTGACGCCACACAAAGGACCTAAAATTGTATTTGGCGACAATTGTCATGGTAACACTGTGGGTAAGGGTAAGCTTACCCATGGAGATCTTTCAATTAATGATATTCTAGTTGTTGAGAATTTGTGCTATAATCTGATTAGCATAAGTCAGCTGTGTGACAATGGTAACACAATTAACTTTCAAAAACACACATGCACAGTTCAGAATCCAGATGGGATGACAGTGTTAGTAGGAAACAGATCTGAGAATGCCTACATTGTCCACTGGTCAGAGCATCTGGGATCTGGGCAGATTTTCCTAGCAGCTGACTCTTCCAAGAGCTGGCTGTGGCATCAAAGGATGAACCATCTGAACTTCAAAACACTTACCAAATTGAGTAAGCTTGAATTTGTCTCTGGTGTGCCCAAAATAAATTTTTCTAAGGACAATATTTGTTCTGCGTGTCAACTGGGAAAATAGATTCGTTCAATTTTTAAAAATAAAAGCGGTATTCATTCTTCCCGAAGCTTAGAGCTTTTACTATGGATCTTTTTGGTCCAATACCCGTAACCAGGTTAGGGGGAACAAATTACGCCCTGGTTGTTGTTGATGATTTTACAAAATTTACATGTGTGTTGTTTTTAAATAAAACGATTAAACCGTTGACCAGTTGATTAAGCTTTTAAAACATTTACAAAATGACAAATCTTGTACTGTCAACTGGATAAAGAGTGATAGATGTACTGAGTTTTTAAATCATAAGCTATCCTCTTATCTGGAAGACATTGGAATAAAGCATGAGCTTTCAGCAGCTAGAACTCCTCAACAAAACGGGCTGACTGATAGGAGAAATCGTACTTTAAAAGAAGTTGCTCGATTTGTGATTGCATATTTCGGTATTTCTCAAAAATTCTGGGCAGAATCAGTTAATACAGCTTGCTACACTCAAAACAGATCTATGATTAACAAGATTCATGGCGTAACCCCATATGAGATCTGGAGTGGCAAGAAACCTGATATATCTTATTTAGGGTGTTTGGATGCAGATGGTTTATTCATAATAATGGAAAAAAGCATCTAACAGCTTTCAATGCAAAATCTGATGCAGGTTTGTTTCTTGGATACTCAGCTGTGAGCAAAGCATACAGAGTATTTAACAACCGGAGCTTGACGGTTGAAGAATCAGGTCACGTGGTATTCGACGAAACCAGCTTTCATTCCAACTCAGCTGCGAGCTTACATGAACTGTGCACACGTCTGGAATCAACCAGCATAGATGAATCAAGTGATGACGTGCCACAGATTCGACATTCAGCTGAGATACAACCAGCTCTGGACACACCACACGATAATGAGCAAACAGATCTGACAGTTAACATAGAGATCATTGATTTGACTAATGTTGACCCAGTGCAGGAACAGATCTCAACCAGTGTGCCAGCTACGGGGAGTGGAACAACTGTTGCACAAGATGCTACGCAAGAAGATTCTACAACACATCAATTGGTATCTGATCCAAATCTGGAACAACGTTCACATCAATTGGGTCAAGACCAGCTTCAGATACACAAGCTATCAACGGAAATCATCAATTGGTATATGATGAAGCCATTCAACCAGACATCTAAGCAGAAAAAGGAGCAAATCCAATCGGATCTGATCTTCGGTGGAATAGAAATCATTCACGCGAGCATATCATAGGTAATATACGTTCTCCTGTTCACACACGAGGCCAGCTTATCCATGAGTACTTCAATTCAGCATTCATTTTGCATATAGAATCAAAGCTGATAGAAGAGGCCTTAGCAGACTCGAGCTGGAGAGATGCTATGCAAGATGAACTTAGCCAATTTAAGAGAAACAATGTATGATAGTTAGTTCATCGACCTACTAATCATTCAGTGATAGGAACTAAATGGGTCTTTAGAAACAATCTGAATGAGGATGGTGTAGTTGTTAAAAACAAGGTTAGACTAGTAGCTCAAGGTTTTAGACAACTAGAAGGAACATATTTTGATGAAACCTTCGCTCCAGTATAGAAGCCTATCTATTTATTGCGGCTGCTGAAGTTTTGTCATCACCAAAAAGGGGGAAATTGTTAGGATAAAATTTATGCTTTTGGTGATAACAAAATAGAACAAGTCATATCTGGTGTTGTCAATAGGAAAGGAAGAACCAGTCGACAGGATTGCTATTCAGACGCAAGGAACAGTATATCAAGACGCAAGCTTTTGTACTAGAAACGACGGCGTTTTGAAGTAATCAACCAGACGAGAGCTTTCAAGCAGTTGTTTGCATCCAGTCGCAGTGAACAGTGGCTTATATCCAGTCGCAGTGAACAGTGAAGTATTTAACCAGTCGAGAGTTTAACAAACGATGTCGTATGGATGAAGTTAAAACGTCAGCGTTTTAACTAACCAGTCGCAAGATAGCATTGATTATCCAGACGCAAAGATTCAAACAGTAGCATGTGCAAACGACAACGTTTAAATTAGTTGTACGTCGTATTGAAACCAGACGCAAGCTACAGTGGTGCTATATCCAGACGAGAGTTACAAGGTTTTATTCAACCAGTCGTTGGTTTATATAAAGAACCAGCGCTGGAAAATCACACGTGGAAAACCAGTTTTTCTAGTCCTAGTTCTTCCAGTGATTCTCCTATGCATTTTACCGTCGATGATATTCCTCTGGATGAAGAGAAAAATGTTGTTATTTCTCAGATTGACCTTCCTCTCACAGAGCCTATAGAAGCCATTCCACAGATTTCTTTGCCACCTATTGTCGCTGTTCCTATATATTTTACAGAATCGTTCGCACAGCTTCGAGCTACTGTTGATAAGATTCATTTAAAGCAAGTTCAGACACTGGAGGATGTAGACGATCTCAAGGCCGTTCTTTCTTCGAGGATTTCACATCTTGAGACGTCGTTTCAAAACGATTCTACTCATCACGGACGCGTCTTTAGAAATATCATTCGTGATTTCCAACAGGAAGTCAAGACTTTAAAGGATGATCTGAATTGTCTGATATCATAGCCTACATCAATAGAGGCTGTGATGACAAAAAGGGGGAAGATAACAATAGTCTAGGTCCGCAGCCTCCTGACGATCGTAGCAGACCTGGATCTGGAGATAGTGGAAGAGGTAGAGGCAGCAGTAGTGAACCTTCAAGGAAAAGAGGAAGTGGATATAGAGGTGGTGGAAGTACTAGCTCTAGAGGATTTTGATATTGTCTTGGAGGAAGCTGAGCAGATTTTAGTTTTTCAGTTCTTTGTACAAATATCTTGTACTTAGCACCCTTTGAACATATATATAAATTAGACTTGGAGCAATTTATTTTTTTCTCTAATTAAGTCGTAGGCTGCTAAGTTTTTTCATCACCAAAAAGGGATAAATTGTTAAGATAAAATTTATAAGTTTTGGTGATAACATAAACAAGATAAAGAGCTGAATTTAAGACTCAGACTTTTACAGAGGCTTCATTTCAGATCAGAGGAGATTGGAGACAGAGTACATAATGGGGAAGATAGCTTATCAGATCAGATGAGAGCAATTCAGATCAGAACAGGTATTTCAGATATGAATAGAGATAAGAGTTGACGTTACGTGTAAAGGGAGAAACTTCAGATCTGACAGTGATACAGTTAAAGAGAAGTAAAAGATGGGAGACATGTAAAGAAGAAAGTTTTAAGATCTATGCATATCGTTAAAGAAAAAGGGAAGTTACGCAAAAGAAAAAGAAAAGTAAAGCTTTTATATATTTGAGAAAAGATTTCAGATCTCAGTGCCGAAACAGATTTGAGTTTCAGAGCTTATCGGATAGTTATTTCAAATTATTCAACGATCGAGATTCAATCGTATAAAGCCTGTTAGACAAAGTGGATGAAAGAGACTCAGTTCAGAGCTATTTTAAGCATACTTTGCAGGACGCAGAGTTGGTCTATACAATGTTTACCTATTTTGGGTATTAAAGTCAACAAAGCTCTGACAACTTTAGACAGACCTTTGCATAGCATTAATGGAGCATTTAATGCGTTGATACGATGAAGATATGCAAACAAGGTTTGTGTCTACTGGCTCATTTATTGATCGTTGAGGATGGAGATGTATAAATAGATGAAGATTTCAAACGAAGAAGCTCTCTCAGACTCTCGGAAGTATTACTCTCTCAAGCTCTTTGGGATTTTTCACACGCACTCTCGCAAAAATATTTTGAGTCCCAGTCTTGAACATCTCGAAGAACACTCTCGTTCAGTTCATATTAGAAAAACCTTCGAGATTTCTTCTGGTTTACATTTGTAAACAAGTTTAATTGTAAAAGAACCAGAAGATTTACAGAACTCTATTGTATCGCATTATTTGTAAAATCAGATTAGAGTCTGTAAAGAACGTGCTTTCTGAAGCAGTTCGAAAAATTCATTTGATTGTAATCAGCAGTGGTATCTGCGTAGATTGTGGTTGCTAGGAGTTCACTTGTAGCATGGCTTGAGTGATCGGGTGTCTACAGAAGATGTACACATCAAATATTCTAGTGGAACCTTCCTGAAAAGGAATAAAGGGAGACGTAGGATATTCAGATCCAAACTTCCACAAACAAACTCTCAACTCTATATTTTACTTACTTGCATCGTATTTATTATTAATTGTTCACTGTTTAATCGGTTTCTTTCCGCACAATATTAGTTAACCGTGAAAATAGATTTGTACTGAGAGCCTCAGATCTAGTCACTCAGATCTGAGTTAAGAGATGCTTGTAAAAACAGTTTTAAGATTTCGAAAAATAAAAATAGAAGGAATTCATTCAAACCCCCCCCCCCCCCTTTTGAACTCCTAAGCTTATTTAACTCTATTTTTTATCCCATTGATCCTATCAATTGTTTAGGTGTAATGACCGTTCCCGGGCTCCAATTTTTAAATTCTTCCGCTGCATCCCGGGAGCGGGATCCGGATCTGCCGCTGCGCCAACACCAACCTAGTCCCCAAGGCGGCATGTAAGCTCCTCCAGAACGCAGATGTAAATCTGATGTTCCTGTCTGACACTATAGAGACTGGTATTACATGCAGCCTGACAACCTCTCTGATGTAAAGCTCTGCGTACTGCATGAGGGTGAAAGTAGTCTTCATCGGTAAGAAATGTGCGGACTTTGCGAGTCTGTCCACAATCACCCATATCGCCGTGTAACCCCTGGGACTCCTGGGTAACCCAACCACAAAATCCATCATAATATGCTCCCACTTCCACTCGAGAATAGGGAGTGGCTGCAATAACCCTGCCTGTCGCTGGTGCTCTGTCTTGACCTGCTGACAGGTCAAGCCCTCAGAACGAATCTCCCAATATCCTTCTTCATCCCCGGCCACCAATACAGCATCTGCAAATCTCTGTACATCTTCGTACTCCCTAGATGGATGGGCACGTCGATGCATGCGCCTCTGCTAAGATCTCAGTTCTCAGCTACCCAGTACTCGGCACCCACATGCAACCTTTGAAACGTACAATCCCATCCTCAACTGTGTACAGGCCTCGCCCTCTGGCCTCATCTCGCTGTCTCCACAGCTGTAACTGCTCATCAGAGGCCTGCCCATCTCTAATCCGCTCTCGAAGAGTCAGCTGAACTATGAGCGCTGCTAAACTCGATGCACAGCCTCATACAGCATCTGCAAATCTCTGTACATCTTCGTACTCCCTAGATGGATGGGCACGTCGATGCATGCGCCTCTGCTAAGATCTCAGTTCTCAGCTACCCAGTACTCGGCACCCACATGCAACCTTTGAAACGTACAATCCCATCCTCAACTGTGTACAGGCCTCGCCCTCTGGCCTCATCTCGCTGTCTCCACAGCTGTAACTGCTCATCAGAGGCCTGCCCATCTCTAATCCGCTCTCGAAGAGTCAGCTGAACTATGAGCGCTGCTAAACTCGATGCACAGCCTCCTGAATAGAACTCCAGTTCGAACCTCTGTATCTCAGCCTGTAGTGGCCTCTCGACTGACAAACATGCCACTACTACAGTCTTCCAGCTCAAAGCGTCTGCCACCACATTAGCTTTACCCGGATGGTAGCTAATGTCACAATCAAAGTCCTTCACCAACTCTAGCTATCTGCGCTGCCTCATGTTCAGCTCCCTTTGGGTGAAGAAGTACTTAAGGCTCTTATGATCGGTGAAAATCTGACACTTCTCACCGTACAAGTAGTGTCTCCATATCTTTAGCGTGAACACTACTGCTGCAAGCTCTAGGTCGTGCGTCGGATAGTTCTGCTCATAACTCTTCAACTGCCTCGACGCATAAGCAATAACCTTGCCTCCCTACTTCAGAGCTGCACCTAACCCTCTCAGGGAAGCATCCGTATAAACTAAAAACTACTCGTGGTCCACTGGCATCACTAACACTGGTGCTGAAGTGAGGGCCTCCTTCAGCTGATCAAAGCTCCTCTGACACTCGGGACTCCACACATACTTCACATTCTTCTTGGTCAAGGCTGTCAAGGGCACTAAAATCGAAGAGAAGCCCTTGATAAACTTGTGGTATTATCCTGCTAACCCCAAGAAACTGCAAATCTCTGCTGCAATCTTTGGAATCCCCCAATTTTGCACTGCCTCCACCTTCGATGGGTCGACTAAATCCCATCTCTCGACACGATATGACCCAATAATGCCACATGCTCAATTCAAAACTTGCACTTGCTGAACTTGGCATACAACTTGTGCTCTCTCAATGTCTACAAAGCCATCTGCAAGTGTTGTCTGTGCTCCTCTAAGCTCCTCGAATAGACCAGGATGTCGTCGATCAAAACAATGATGAACAGGTCTATGTATTGTCTGAAGACCCTGTTCATCAGATCCATGAAAATCATTGGGGCATTAATCAGGCCAAACGGAATCACCAATAATGCGTAGTGGTCGTAGCATGTCCGAAATGGAGTCTTGGACACGTCCTCCTCTCTAACTCTCAACTGATGGTAGCCAGATCTCAGATCAATATTTGAGAAAACTGAAGCTCCCTGCAACTGATAAAATAAATCCTCTATCCTTGAGAGTGGGCATTTATTCTTCACTGTAACTCTGTTTAGCTCCCGGTTGTCAATGCACAATCTCATGCTGCCATCTTTCTTCTTCACAAACAGAACTGGCGCGCCCCATGGAGAAAAGTTAGGGCATATGAATCCCTTATCGAGGAACTCCTGAATCTGCTCCTTCAGCTCCTTAATCTCGGTAGGAGCCAAACAATATGGTGCCTTAGAGATAGGCATTGTACCTGACATCAGCTCGATCGAAAACTCCACCTCTCTCTCCGGTGGAACTCCCACAACGTCATCAGGGAAAACATCTGCAAAGCCCCTGACTACATCCAAATCAGACAATGAAGGGCCTGCTGTAACTCCTGCAGCGGTAACACTGGCCAAGAACGCCTGACATCCAATCTCAACTAGCTTCTAGCC
This sequence comes from Dorcoceras hygrometricum, assembly GCA_001598015.1. Lineage (NCBI taxonomy): Eukaryota > Viridiplantae > Streptophyta > Magnoliopsida > Lamiales > Gesneriaceae > Dorcoceras > Dorcoceras hygrometricum. The sequence goes on along the minus strand of KV001734.1, from coordinate 57,032 downwards.
TACAGAAAAGAGATAAATATGGGCTTCCGCGGTCTCCTCGCTGCCTCAAATAAGCAGGTCTCCTGCCCTAGCGTGTGAGGACTAGAAATGGTTAAGTATGATTTACAGACTAATCAGATTTGAGGAAGGATTTGTTAATTGAGTTATTAACTATCGGGTTTTCAGCTTTGAAGACTTGGTGATTTTTCAGAATTTCAGTTTTGAGCGGGATCTGGATGTTCAGATCTGTCCCTCACGTGTTTGATTGAATTGTCGCAAGTCGGGAGTGAAACGCTTTCGTTTTGGTGCTAGTTAGACATGACGTTGCAAGAGAATGCTACGTCGTATTGCTTATTCAGACTTGATGCTAGTGAATGAAATCTACTTATCGGGCGTGAGCATATGTGAGCTTCTACTCGAGAAAGTCAGCGATGGTCAGTGGTCCAGAGTTGTTCAGATGTCAACGTTGGTCAACGGTACTGTGTAGACCGGTGCTTTTTGGAGATTTCAGATGTGATCAAGATCTTAGGAGCATTAGAGGGATCTGTTCTGAGAGCGGACTCCGATGCTACGTCGTTTTGATAAGTAAGAGCGACGTCGTTTTGGTATCAGAAACGCGTGTTTGTTTGGAGATTGGATCTGAGTTAGCGTTGGCAGATGTGAGTGATAGCTGAGGCCAGATTTGAGGGACTTCTGCCTTAGCAATGAGATCTGAACTTGTCGGTGAATTGAATTTTGTAGCTTAGATTGGGGATTTAAATGTAAGTGTTGATCAACACTTAGAGTATTTCGAACCTTATATCCCCTATCTTCATTCCCGATAATTGGTACTGTTCACCCGAACCCTATTTCCGTCGATTGCCGTCATTTTTCGCCGTCGTATGGAGCAAGATTGGTAGCACTGAGCTCGTCTTCTCTAGGGCTTTCGATTGATACCATTTTGGAGACTGGAGTCGCCGGATTTGAGGAGCACGAAGTTGTTTTAGTGTTCGTATGTCTTCGCGATTGTGGACCATCAGTTCTTCTGTTATTTAACAGCTTTGGGTAAGTGGTTCTTTACCAATTTAAGCTTCGTATGAGAGCTGAGTAGTACTCTGTTGGATTTACGTAGCCGAGTCATGCTACTGGGCTTTAAATTAAGCTGTTTGAGTCCAGAATTGAGTTCATTGAGATATCTTAACAGATTTGAGCTGGTAGCGGCTTCTGTTGAGTTCGCCGTGAAGCTGCTTGGACAGTAGACTTGAGTTGGTTGCTGCTCCCTTGTTGTTGTAAGATCTGTTGAGGTAGAAGCTGATTGAGGTACGAATTGAGCTAGATTTTAGCAGCTTTGCTATCAGCTTTGGGATATTTCCTTCGTGAATTAGTTGCTGTGAATTGTATTGATTGCTGAATGATTATGTGCTCTTGTCTGTGTTGTGTGCGTGTGAGCTTTGTGCATTGAATTAAGCATGAGTCTGCTGTGCATTCACGCATACATATTGAGTCTGATCCCTTTGAGAGCTGAATTCTTGTTGAACGTTGTGATCGGCTGGCTGAGTCGTCGTGCCTGAAAGGTCCAACGTTGTTTTTGATGTGGTGGCCAGCTGAGTCGTTGCGCCTGAAAACCACTATGCCTTGTGATGGTAGGCTGAGTCGTCGCACCTGAAGATCACAAGATGATGATGATTGATGAGATCTGCACAGCTGAGTCGTTGTGCTATAATTGCCTACCAATGATTCTTGGTAGCCCTTTTCATACATTGCACGATTGAGATATTTCATTGTCTGATATGATAGATGCTTTTATTGTGCTCTTCGTACTGAGGTTTGACCTTGTTTATTTCCCTGTTTTTGGTTGCCTTGGTCTGTATTGGCATTGGCAGGTTCTTCAGGTAACGAAGCTGTACAAAGTGGAGCTTCAGCTGGTCGATCCCCTTTTTTGATTTAAGTCCCAGTTGTATTGATATTTATATTGAGCCAGGGGATGTCCTGTGCCTTTATTTATGTTGGGGATCAGTTTTTGTGTTATTGACTGTCAGGCCCCGTGCTAATTACTCACAATAAAGCACATAATCACGGAAGCGTAAAATCGGGCTTAAAAACTTTTTCGAAATAAAATGGGCCTGAACTCAAAACATACATTCAAAATATCAATACTCAAAATATGAGTTAACTCAAACTCATACAATACATGTAACATCAAAAACTCAAATCATAAATAGATCCCCAATACATAAAACCACGGGGCATCCCCCGGTTCAATACATAATAAAATAAACTGGGACTCAAGGGCAAGGGGATCGACCAGCTGGCGCTCCACTCGGTCCAGCCTGGTTATATAAAGATCCTGAAAATGGGCAACGCAGACCCAAAAAACACAAAAGCAGGAAAAGAAATACGAGGTCAAGTCTCAGTACGAAGAGCCATCAAAACAGCTAATCATGCAACATGCTATAAATCAATGCTATGAAATGCATGAGGGCTATCAAGGATCGGATAGCTAGACCAGCATATCGACTGGCAAATCATCTCAAGAGGCCTCTATACCACGCACAGCCAATCGGCCGGTGGAAATCATCGATCCGTGATCATCGGGGCCCATCAGCCCATCACAGCTCGATGGTAGACACTCGAATCCGGCAGCCACCACTCCGATGATAGCGTTGGACTTTTCGGGCACGACACATCTATCGGCCAGTCACAACGTGGCTCTCAATCAGGTCATCAATCAATCTGTAACATCAGGCTCAAGATGTATGCATGTATGCCATTCAGAAATCAATGCTCAATTCATACAAGTCACAGTACGTGAAACAGAACATAAATCAATCAATAAAACACATTCTGCTCACGCAAATACAGCCATCAAAATCAATCAGATTTCACAGCTTGAAATATACACATGCTCATGCATCAAAGCGGTCCAGAATTGCTCAAATTCGTACCTTCGGCAGCTTAAAACTACCTCACAGATTTCACCAGACGTTGCAAGTTCACGGTTAAAGCGAACAGATCCCTCAAAAGCACGGCGATCCTCAACACGTGCAAATCAGCTTCCTCCTGACCTCGAAATTCACGGTATAGGCTACTTGAAATCTCAAATCTGTGACAGAGCCTCGAAAATCAACTAACATACGACACAAATCTGGACTTGTACATTTTAACACCTACGGCCAGAACTCCATTCTCGTTCCATACACTCATGCAGGTATTAACAACGAATTCAAGGCTCAAATAGCAAGGGATGCTCACCCAAAAGCTCAAAAGAGCCGAAGATAGATTCTGCTCAATGGTAGAGGAACGAGAACGCAGATCTAACGGGATCCCTCAAATCGTTGTCTCAAGCTTTCTAGCTGGTAACAATCGAAAGAGCACGTCTCAGGGAGTTCAGCACCCCGTAAATCGTCGAAAACAAAGGCTGGAACTCGGCAGAAAATCTAGGGGAGAAAAACAGAGAAATATCGGTGTCTCAAATATTCTAAGTGTTGTCCAACACTTATATTTAATTCCCCAATTTAAACGCTACTGGACAATCCAATCACCGACGAAAACAGATTCCTGCTTCTCTTCGAGGCGCTAAACAGACTTCTCGATGCATCGCTTAACACAACAGATTCCAGCTCTTACGTTAAATGCCTGCTCTAACTAAACGATGCCGCACGCGTGAAGTCTGAAATGCACCAGCGTTACCTAATCAGATTTCTTCGTTCGCGCAATTCAAAACACTCTGAGCGTTCACAATTCAAAACGACGACGCAGCAACTTAATGGAACGACGTCGCACTGCAAAAGTCTGATACAACGCTAACGCTCCCATCAATTCAACAGATCTCTCACCAGCGGTCAACTCATCGGTTGACTGCCACGTGCCCTCTTCTCATGAATCCTCGCTTGCGCTCGCTAAACCAACCGATCCCTCGCGCTACGAGACATTCGAATACACCAAAACGACAGCGCTTAACACCGAGCGCTAGACTCGATCACCAGATCTCACCAAAACGACAGCGTTTCGTCATGTGTTCGCGGAAATTCACACAAACGCTCAGATCTCACCTGCAACGGCAGCGTTTCATCTCCGTGCCACAATCAACCATCAGACCTCACCCGATAACCTCCACGAGCAAATCTCGCTAAAACGACATCGTTCCACTACCTAATAGCGACAACACACGCAAACACCGGGGAATCAGATTTCATTCACCATTTCACCAGTTCAACTCCATTTCTCAAACAGATTTCACTCGAAAGAAGCTTACAACTCGAAGCACAACATCTCAAGGAGGAATCCGAAAATCATCAACCTGACTTCACCAAAATGTAAAGTCTGAAATCTGAAATCTGAAAATTCGAAATTACAAAATCTCATGACTAATCCTATACCAATCCGATTATTCACTATTTCGAATTCTCAATCCTCACATTCTCCCCACCTTAAGAGATTTCGTCCTCGAAATCAAAGGCAAACTCAGGGAAGAAAAATAATCAAAGCATTCAAATCAACACAAACATCTAAACAAGCTCGAATCAAAGCTTAGAAATTACCTGAAATTCTCACAGTCAGTGCTCAGACAGATGAGGCCAGTCTTGTCTCATCTTCTCCTCAACCTCCCAGGTAGCTTCTTCTCGTCCATGCTTACTCCATTGGACCATCACCAACGGAATTATCTTGTTCATCAGCTGCTTCACCTTCCGATCCAGAATCTGCACTGCATATTCGACATAGCTCAAGGCAGAATCCAGCTCAACTTCGTCGGTTCTCAAAACATGGGAAGGATCTGGCTCATATTTTCTCAACATTGACACATGAAAAACGTCATGTATCGCTGCTAACTCGTCAGGCAGCCTCAATCTATAAGCCAACTGTTCAATCCGCTCAACGATCTCAAAGGGACCAACGAATCTAGGAGCTAATTTGCCTTTAAATCTGAATCGCATCACGCTCTCAAAAGAAGAAACTTTGAGAAATACTCGATCGCCAACCTCAAATTCCAAGGGTCTACGTCTTTTGTTAGCATAGCTAGAGAAACGGTCCTGAGCAGCTTTCATTCTACTCCGAATAAAATCAATCTGATCCTTCATGTGCTGCACAAACTCAGGGGTAGAAAGCTGTCTCTCACCAACTTCTTCCCAACAGATTGGAGATCTGCACTTGCGACCATACAAAGATTCAAATGGAGCCATCCTGATAGTCACCTGGTAGATGTTGTTATACGAAAACTCAACCAAGGATAGCGAATCCTGCCAACCACCATTGAAATCCATCACTATTGCACGCAGCATATCCTCTGAAGTCTGAATGGTCCGCTCAGACTGACCATCTGTCTGTGGGTGATAGGCTGTACTCATAGCCAATCTCGAACCCATCGCTACCTGCAGACTCTTCCAAAATCGAAAGGTGAATCTCGGATCTCTGTCGGACACTATCGAAACAGGAACTCCATGCAATCTAACCACATGGTCGATGTACAACTTCGCCATTTTCTTCATCGAGCACCTCACATCATAGGGAATAAAATGGGCTGACTTCGAAAGTCTGTCAATCACCACCCAAATCGCATCGCATCTCCTACTAGATCGAGGTAGATGAGTCACAAAATCCATGGCGATGTGCTCCCAATTCCATTGGGGCACCTCCAAGCTCTGCAGCAATCCAACAGGTCTCATCCTCTCAGCCTTGACCTGTTGGCAATTCAGACATCTAGCAACAAAACCAGAGATTTCGCTCTTCATACCTGCCCACCAGTAGTGAGACTTAAAGGCATGGTACATCTTTCTCTCGCCCGGATGCACACTGTACCGACTACAATGCGCTTCATTCATGATGGTCTCTTTCAAATCAATCAGGTTCGGAACCACCAATCTCCTTCGAAATCTCAGACATCCATCCGAAGAAACAGAGAAATCATTAGACTGACCATTCTGGGCCTTAATCCTCAACTCATGGATATAGGGATCAGTTCTCTGCGTTTCCCTGATGTCATCACAATCTGCGGCTCCACCTGAATCGAAGAAACCATGAGGTACTGATCACCTGCTGGAATCGCCAACCAGAAGTACTCAACTGCTCATAGACTTTCGAGACACTAAAAAACGAAAGCATCGTAGGCTGGGTCTTCCTACTCAAGGCATCGGCAACCGAGATCATCCGCCCAGGCTGATACTGAATCTCATAGTTAAAGTCTTTGAGCAATTCCATCCAATGTCGTTGCCTCACCTTCAAGTCTGACTGCGTGAAGATATATTTCAGGCTCTTGTGGTTGGTGTACACCACAAATTTTTCACCATACAGGTAGTATCGCCAAATCTTCAAGGAAAACACAATCGCAGCCAATTCCAAATCATGAACGGGGTACCTCGTCTCGTGGGGCTTAAATTGTCGAGACGCATGCAATCACGTACCCGTTCTGCAACGCATCCCAAACCACTCAGAGAAGCATCGGAGCATACAACAAATCCTATAAAAACACAATCGCAGCCAATTCCAAATCATGAACGGGGTACCTCGTCTCGTGGGGCTTAAATTGTCGAGACGCATGCAATCACGTACCCGTTCTGCAACGCATCCCAAACCACTCAGAGAAGCATCGGAGCATACAACAAATCCTATAGATCCAGACGGTAGAGCCAAAACAGGAGCAGTAATCAACTTCTCCTTCAACGTCTGAAAACTATAATCGCACTCATCAGTCCAAACGAACTTCTTATCCTTCTGAGTCAACTGAGTCATCGGCCTGGCTATAGAATAGAACTCTTCTATGAAACGCCTATAATAGCCAGCCAATCCCAAGAAACTACGGATCTCAAAAACATTTCTAGGTCTCTCCCAGTTAAGAACTGCTTCGACCTTGCTAGGATTCACCGATCCTTGCGTGGAAATCACATGACCCAAAAAGATAATTCTATCAAGCCAAAATCACACTTGCTGAATTTGGCGTACAACTGCGAGTCTCTCAATCTCTGCAACACCAATCTGAGATGCTCCTTATGCTCTCTCATTCTCCTCGAATACACTAAGATGTCATCTATGAAGACGATCACGAACCGATCGATGTACTTGCTAAAGACGCGATTCATCAAATCCATGAAAACAGCTTGGGCATTCGTCAACCCAAACGGCATGACAAGAAACTCATAATGCCCATATCTCATTCGGGAAGCTGTCTTTGCCACATCAGCGTCTCTAATCCGCAACTGGTGATAGCCAGATCGCAAATCAATCTTCGAGTATACGACCGATCCTTGCAACTGATCGAACAAGTCATCAATCCTCGGCAAAGGATACTTGTTCGTCACCGTCGCTTTGTTCAACTGTCTGAAATCCACACACATTCTCATAGACCCATCTTTCTTCTTCACGAAAAGAATCGGAGCTCCCCAAGGCGATATACTCGGTCTGATGAAGCCTTCTTCAAGAGGTCTCTCAACTGATCCTTGAGTTCTTTCAACTATGCTGGCGCCAACCGATGCGAAGTTCTAGAAATCGAGGCGGTACCGGGCACCAACTCGATAATGAAGTCAATATCACGCCTCGGAGGGAATCCAGGAATCTCATCTGGAAACACATCGGGAAACTCTCGGACGATCGGGATATCGCTCAACTCCAAACGTGGCTCTTGGGAAACGTCCAGCGCCTAAATCATGAATCCAGAATTACCTAGCGACAACGGGCTAAACATCTCCATGGCAGAAACTAGTGGAATCTTTGAGCGCAAATCAGTACCATAGAAATCCCACTTCTCACCCGAATCAGGTCGAAATCTCACCACACCATGGAAACAGTCGACAGTATCCTTATAGATATACAATACATCCATTCCCAAGATGCAATAAAAATCTCTAATTCCCAAAACAATCAGATTGGACACCAAAACATGCTCATCAAAGCGAAGCACACAATCCAACACTACTTCGCGGGATCACAGACTCACACCAGCAGGGGTGGACACGGAAACAACATCACACAATGGGGTTGGACTCAACCACGCTCATACACAACAACTCATAAAAAAAAGAGTGTGACGCTCCTGTATCGAATAAAATTCTCGCTGGAAAATCAAGGATAGAACATGTACCTAAGATAACTATATCAGGCGTCTCCTCAGCCTGCTCTCTCATCGAAGTATCCACCTGGGCCTGCTGCGAAGGAACTGAAGACTGTCCCCTCACCAAAGGACACACACTCCGAAAATGTCCAGGCTGTCCACATTTATGGCAATTACCTTGCACCCCACGACACTGCGAAGTCATGTGCTTCCCTCCGCACTATCCGCAAGTCACTCCTCCTCCGGAGCCACTGCCACCAGAACTCACTGAACCCGAAGAACTCGAGTTTGATCGCTTCTTAAAATGTTTCCATCGAGGCCTATAACTCTGGCTATTCGATTGTTGTGATCCTTGAGGAGACTGAAATGAGTGCGACATGTCAAGTGCAGGCTGAAAAACACGTCCATTCGTCGGCCGAAATATTACTCCTCCTCCGGAGCCACTGCCACCAGAACTCACTGAACCCGAAGAACTCGAGTTTGATCGCTTCTTAAAATGTTTCCATCGAGGCCTATAACTCTGGCTATTCGATTGTTGTGATCCTTGAGGAGACTGAAATGAGTGCGACATGTCAAGTGCAGGCTGAAAAACACGTCCATTCGTCGGCCGAAATATTTCTAGAACTAACTCCATCCCACCTATCTGTCTCGTCATATCCTCAACCTGCTGAACACCCTCTTCACTAACCGAGGCCCTAGACCCCTCAACGGAACGTCTAACAGTCCTACCTCTACCTCTCCTCGGCGGAATCTGCACAATCTCAGGGTAAGATCTCACAGCAGATATATCACAAAGACAGATAAATGAATCATGTAAGCCACAGAGTCAATCAAAATCAAATTCAAACTCTGTGCCTATACTCGAGTGTGATCAAAGGAAAACGAGCTTATCCCAGTTTAATCTCTGATACCAAAAATGTCAGGCCCCGTGCTAATTACTCACAATAAAGCACATAATCACGGAAGCGTAAAATCGGGCTTAAAAAAATTTTCGAAATAAAATGGGCCTGAACTACATACATTCAAAATATCAATACTCAAAATATGAGTTAACTGAAACTCATACAATACAGGTAACACCAAAAACTCAAATCAGAAATAGATCCCCAATACATAAAAACACGGGGCATCCCTCGGTTCAATACATAATAAAATAAACTGGGACTCAAGGGCAAGGGGATCGACCAGCTGGCGCTCCACTCGGTCCAGCTGTTAGAGTAGATGCCCAACTAGCCAACTTGTTTTGTGTGGGTTTATAGACTCTTGTATGAAACAATCTTTATATATGATATTCGCATTTATTATATGGCATTCTTTACTTTCATTATATGTATGATGATTTACAATTGCGTTGAGTAAAGACCTAGAATGCACTAAAGCGTATGTTATATGTGATAGTGGGTATGACGGCTATCATGAAACACATCTAATATTCGCTGTGTATTCTGAACATGTTCCTAGTCGATTAGGCCGTCAAAATGAGGATAAGGCCGCCCGAGTTCGAGACTAGTATCTGCGATGCGAAGTACCATGTTTCATTGGTAGGGAACATTGTGATGTTCTGAGCATGCAGATAGATAGTGACCTGGTGATCTATCGAACTACCCTCGTTCGGACTTTCCAAGTGGTTACCATTTGTCGAGTGGATAAGTCCGAGGTCTTGGTTGTACTGATTAGTCCTCACGACTCGAAACGTCATTGAGACTCTACATGATAGGCGTCTCACTTTGACCCGTTTGCCGACTCACTTGGGGTCATAAGGCGTCGGGATTGGGTGAGACCCCGATGCATGTAGGAGTCGATGCATCATTGTCGAGGATTCACCGCTCGCAGACATGCATGGATATCCTATGCTATCTGAGGGGATAATAGTGTATAAATCTCTGGCTAGAGTACTAGAAGTGTTTTAGGTAAATGTGTTTACCTAGTTACACTCGCGATGTCACTATTCGATCTCCAAGATGTATGCATAGCTATCGGATCTATAGCGACTCTCGATTTACCAATGGTCGTTGATCTGATCGGGATATATGGATTGAAAGGACCGTACTGTACGCTAACCACGACCAACTGGTTCTTGTAGGCACTATCAGTGATACCTAGGGAATCATGGGGCGATGTTGCTAGATGCTTTACCATGATCCGATGGGCAAGTCCGGAATTGTGATTCCGGAGCCACAATGGTTGTGGGCCCACGGCTAGCTGTATCCCTGAACCATAGAGGGTCACACAAGTACTGGATTCGAGATTCCTGCACGGATACTCAGCTCAATGTGTTGAGCATAAGAAGAGGATTTTGGGAAGTGCGACTTCCTAAAAGTCAACTCGGGTCAAATCGAGATTTCCCGACGTTGAGGGGCAAAACGGTCATTTTGTACTGGGGTTCTGAAAAATGGTTTTTCAGATCATAGTATTCAGTTTTGGAAACTGAGTCGATCGGTCCGATCTGATCAACGATCGGAGTTATAATGAAGTCTCGGTGATGGGGATGAACTGAATGTTCATCCGTTGGACCCGGGCCCATTGGGCCGGTCCAAGTCCACCTTTTAATTCTACTTAAGGTAGAATTAATCCAAGACTTAATACACTTAACACTCACAACTCAACCCTAAACCAAGATTGGCCGCCGCCCCCTCTCCTCTCTATAAGCCGCCACCGCCGCCACCGCCGCCGCCACCGCCGCTTCGCCGGAAAATTGTTTCCGGCCTAGTTTTTCGAGGAGATCCGTCCGTGCAGATCTCATCATGCCTTCTAGTGCAGGGTGACGAAGGAGTCTCGTATCCGGTCGTGGACCGGATTGGCGATATCTACCGCAATCTACCGTGAAGAGCCGACGTTATTGTAACTACGGTTGGAGCTAGGCACAAGTGCCAGCAAGGTAGTGTTTTGAACACCCTATGAATGTCATAATTGTGAATTGTTATTATCGTATTGATCGTCTCCCGGCGTCTATTTTTCTATTCTTCAGCT
>KV001734.1:0-21339 GCA_001598015.1 Dorcoceras hygrometricum | reverse complement strand
GCCTCCATGCGAGAGGGAGGCGGCCATCTCTCGGCCGCCATGCGCATCCAGTGCGCATGTCGCGTGCACACATGCGTGAGGGGAGGGGCGGCGCCGAAGAGTTGTCGCCAAATTTGTTTCTGAATTCTTAACGTGTCAAGTGGTGAAAGCTGAACACCAGCGACCCGCAGGAATGTTGAAGCCGTTGCCCATTCCAGATTGGAAGTGGGAATGCATTGCCATGGACTTCGTAACTGGTTTGCCTAGAACTACTCAAGGTTATAATTCTATTTGGGTCGTTGTGGATAGACTTACGAAATCTGCCCACTTCCTGCCGGTGAAGACAATCTACGATGTAAGCAGATATGCGGAGCTGTATGTGAAAGAGATTATCCGACTTCATGGTGTTCCTGTATCAATTGTATCTGATAGGGATTCCAAGTTCACGTCTGCATTTTGTAAAAGTTTGCATCGAGCCTTGGGAACCAAGTTGACATTTAGTACAGCCTTTCATCCCCAAACCGATGGCCAATCAGAAAGAGTGATCCAGATTTTAGAGGATTTACTCAGAGCATGTATTACAGATTTCTCAGAAAGTTGGGATTTGAAACTACCTTTGGTGGAATTTGCGTACAACAACAGTTTTCAAGCTTCTATCCAAATGGCACCATACGAAGCTCTTTATGGGCGCAAGTGTAGAACGCCTCTTCATTGGGATGAGATAGGAGAACGAGATGGTCTAGGACCAGATTTGGTGGAGCAAACCGTGAGTGTTGTTAGAAAAATTAAAGAGAGGATGAAAGCTGCTCAAAGCAGACAAAAGAGCTATGCGGACAATATAAGAAGAGAGCTAAGTTTTGACGTTGGTGATCACGTCTTTTTAAAAGTGGCTCCAATGAAAGGGGTGATGTGCTTTGGAAAGAGAGGGAAATTGAGTCCCAGATATATAGGCCCCTACGAGATACTGGACAAAGTAGGAAAATTGGCCTATCGATTAGCACTGCCGCCTCATCTATCTTCAGTGCACAATGTGTTTCATGTATCAGCCTTAAGAAAGTATGTCCCCAACCCATCGCACATTTTGACTGCTGAACCAGTTCATTTAACGCCAGATTTGAGCTATGAAGAGAGACCTGAGAAGATTCTTCTTAGGGAAATTAGAAAGCTGAGGAATAGAAACATTCATATGGTTAAAGTACAGTGGACAAATCAAACCGAATGAGAAGCTACGTGGGAGACAGAAGCTGATATGCATGGTCGATACCCAGATTTGTTTGGTAAGTAAATTTCGAGGACGAAATTTTTATAATGTGGGTAGAGTTGTAGTGCCCCAAAAATCCATAGGACCACAAATTCTAATATTTATCTATTTAGAGTCCTTTTCTAATTTCAAGATTTCATCTTTTGCTACTTGTTGAGCGACTGATTCCACATTTCTTAGATTTCATAAGGGCAGAGGCCAATGAGTTGTTAGTTTTACCCGAGCGCAGCCAAACAATTTTCAAACTTTACAAATAAAATGGTTTTGGATGGGAGAATGGTTAAATTTCAGATTTTGTGTAGTGCATTTACAAATCAAAACATTGACAAGGAATTTTATGTAAAATTTTCGTACGCCTGGTTTGCCATGCGTAAATGAGTGTTTTCCCCTGTTAATAATCAGACTCCCATGCCCCTGTCCTTGTGAACTATAAGTTCAATTATTTGCAAGAAAATGTTCATTCTGGCATCAAAGAAATAGATAACACATTGCTGCGCTGGGGAAAACTCTCTGTTAGTGGCCTGCTGTATCTTGTGATTTCCTTCTTATCAAGGCAAGTAAATTTGATTCTTGCTACGCCATGAAAGCTTACATGTTGTTCTCATTTTTATCTCATGATTTCGCTTAGCTCTGTTATTTATCAGCCTTTGCTCATGTTTTGGTTGATATTATAGGTTGTCCAACTATAGGGCCTCCGTGAAATGTTTCCATGGGATTGTTCGTTTTAGGCCTTTGTCTGGCGAGAAGTGAGACTTCTACGGCCGAGATTCTCGATCGAAGATCCCGTTAGTCTCAGCGATGGACATGTTCAGTTGTTGTCCTTAGGGAATGCTGGTTTCATGATCTACTCTTTGGATGCGTCTTCTTCTTCCTGTGTGCAGCTCAGTGACGTTCCCGTGGTGCGACATTTTCCCGATGTGTTTCCGGAAGAGATTCCTGGTTTTCCTCCGAGGATGGAGATTGACTTCAGCATAGAGCTGGTGCCTGGCACAGCTCCGATTTCTCGTGCCCCGTATCGTCTGGCGCCTGCGGAGTTGAGATAACTCAAGGTGCAGTTGGACGATTTTCTGGAGTATTTATATATATACCCATCGACTGATCTACTGTTCACATCAGCTGGTTTTCTTGCCAACAGCTGAACTTATCCAACTGCTGATTTTTACATGTCTCTGCTGGATGCTCAGTAAAACGATTTTCGAAGGGAGTATGAGTTTTTAAAATAGAGTGAACCCCGATGCTAAGATTTCAGTTCGTTCATTATGTGTTTTAAAGAAGAAAGTTTCAGTTTATGAATTTATGGCTTAGATAACAGACGGTTCATATGGGAAGGGTGAGCAGCAGACGAGAGGGTCAGTTGCCCCTTCATATTGGGTGTGATTTCACCACATTGAAACTGATATCAGTAGTCATTCGATCGAGTGCAATGGGACCTAAGTAGAGCTTCTAAGCCATAAGTTTAACGAAAATGATAACGCTGGAATTTGAATTCACTTCCAGAACAAAAGTTGCAGTAATTGGTATATTATGTAATATCATCTGCATATTGTGCTTGTTACCTTCAGTTTGCTTGCTGAGCCCCTAGGCTCACTAGCTTTCTTGGTGCAGGTGAGACGGCGCCGTAGCAGGCGGGAGGTGGAGTTTGAATCAGCAGCGACGTGTGAGTGTTTATCGAAGGCCTACGTTTCCGCGATGTTCATTTTGTATTTTGCTACTTTTGTTGTCTTTGATCTTAGTCACAACTGTATTGAGATCTGTTACAACAAGGATGAATTCAGATAGAGTTAAGTAGTTGTAATATCGCGATTTCGCATTTCGTACTTTAAATTTGTAATGACAGCTGGTTCATTGTTATGGCGCCAATGGTTGTAATTCGAATTTTTTTTTACGAGCAAGATAATACAGCTTGTTCTATTTGCTTTCCAGCCCTTATATTTCCTTTTCTTCGATCTCGTGACTCCCATGAGGAATGGGGCGTCACAGGATGAGACCTGGTGGATTACTACAGAGTCTAGAAGTGCCTCAATGGAATTAGGAGCACATCGCCATGGATTTTGTGACTCATTTTCCTCGATCGAGTAGGGTATGTGATGTTGTTTGGGTTGTTGTTGATAGACTTTTGAAGTCAGCCCATTTCATTCCCTATGATGTGAGATGTTCGATGAAGAAGATGGCGCGACTGTACATTGACCATGTGGTAAGATTGCATGGAGTGCCGGTTTCAATAGTGTCTGATAGAGATCCAAGGTTTATTTCCCGATTCTGGAAGAGCTTGCAGGCATCGATGGGTTCGAGATTGGCTATGAGTCCGGCCTATCACCCACATACAGATTGTCAATCTGAGAGGACCATTCAGATTTTAGAGGATATGCTGCGAGCAGTTGCTTTGGATTTCAGTGGTGGCTGGCAGGATTCCTTGTCCTTAGTTAAATTTTCTTACAATAATAGCTACCAGGTGACTATTGGGATGGCCTCTTTTGAGGCTTTATATGGTCGTAAATGTAGATCACCGATCTGCTGGGAAGAGATTGGTGAGAAGCGGCTGTCTACTCCTGAGTTTGTGCAGCACATGAAAGATCAGATTGATTTGATTCGGAGTAGGATGAAAGCTGCTCAAGATCAACATGCTAGCTATGCTAATAAGAGATGCAGACCTTTGGAGTTTGAGGTTGGCGATCGAGTGTTTCTCAAAGTTTCTCCTTTCAAGAGTGTGATGAGATTCAGATTGAAGGGTAAATTGGCTCCTAGATTCGTTGGTCCTTTTGAGATTGTGGAGAGGATCGGACTGTTGGCTTATAGATTGAGGCCACCTGATGAGTTAGCAGTGATGCATGATGTGTTTCATGTGTCAATGTTGAGGAAATATGAGCCAGATCCGTCCCATGTGTTGAGGACTGATGAGGTTGAGCTGGATTCTACCTTGAGCTATGTTGAATATCCAGTGCAGATTCTAGATAGGAAGGAGAAGCAGCTGAGGAATAAGTTTATCCCATTGGTGATGGTCCAATGGAGAAAGCATGGTCGTGAGGAAGCTACATGGGAAGTTGAAGAGAAGATGAGACAAGAATGGCCTTATCTGTTTGAGCTTTGACAGTGAAGTTGTGTTGGTAATTTCTGGTGTTTTGTTGATTTCTGCCCTATGTTTTCCTTTGATTTCGAGGAAGAAATCGATTTCTAGTGGGGGAGAATGTGAGGACTAGAAATGGTTATGTATGATTTACAGACTACTCAGATTTGAGGAAGGATTTGTTAATTGAGTTATTAACTATCGGGTTTTCAGCTTTGAAGACTTGGTGATTTTTCAGAATTTCAGTTTTGAGCGGGATCTGGATGTTCAGATCTATCCCTCGCATGTTTGCTTGAATTTTCACGAGTCGGGAGTGAAACGCTGTCATTTGGGTGCTAGTTAGACATGGCGTTGCAAGAGAATGCTACGTCGTATTGCATATTTAGACTTGATGCTAGTGAATGAAATCTGCTTATCGGGCGTGAGAAGATGTGAGCTTCTACTCGAGGAAGTCAGCGATGGTCAGTGGTCTAGAGTTGTTCAGATGTCAACGTTGGTCAACGGTACTATGTAGACCGTTGCGGTTTGGAGATTTCAGATGTGATCAAGATCTGAGGAGCATTAGAGGGATCTGTTGTGAGAGAGGACTCCGATGCTACGTCGTTTCGATAAGTAAGAGCGACGTCGTTTTGGTATAAGAAACACGTGTTTGTTTGGAGATCGGATCTGAGTTAGCGTTGACAGATGTGAGTGATAGCTGAGGCCAGATTTGAGGGACTTCTGCCTTAGCAATGAGATCTGAACTTGTCGGTGAATTGACTTCTTCGGTAGCTTAGACTGGGGATTTAAATGTAAGTGCTGATCAAAACACTTAGAATATTTCGAACCTTATATCCCCTATCTTCATTTACGATAACCCTCGATTGGTACTGTTCACCCGAACCCTATTTCCGTCGATTGTCGTCGTTTTTCGCTGCCGTTTGGAGATAAATTGGTAGCGCTGATCTCGTCTTCTCTAGGACTTTTGATTGATACCAGTTTGGAGATTGGAGTCATCGGATTTGAGGAGCGCGAAGTTTTTGCAGTGTTCGCATGTCTTCGCGATTGGGGACCAGAAGTTCTTCTGTTCTTTAACAGCTTTGGGTAAGTGATTCTTTACCGATTTAAGCTTCGTATGAGAGTTGAGTAGTGCTCTGTTGGAGTTAGGTAGCTGAGTCATGCTACTGGGCTTTAGAAATTAACCTGTTTGAGTCTAGAATTGAGTTGATATTGAGATATCTTAACAGATTTGAGCTGGTAGTGGCTTCTGTTGAGTTTGACGTGAAGCTGCTTGGATAGTAAACTTGAGTTGATTGCTGCTCCCTTGTTGTTGTAAGATCTGTTGAGGTAGAAGCTGATTGAGGTACAAATTGAGCTAGATTTTTGCAGCTTTGGGATATTTCCTTCGTGAATTAGTTGCTGTGAATTGTATTGATTGCTGAATGATTATGTGCTCTTGTCTGTGTTGTGTGCATGTGAGCTTTGTGCATTGAATTAAGCATGAGTCTGATGTGCATTCACGCATACATATTGAGCCTGATCCCTTTGAGAACTGAATTCCTGTTGAACGTTGTGATCGGCCAACTAAGTCGTCGTGCCTGAAAGGTCCAACGTTGTTTTTGATGTGGTGGCCAGCTGAGTCGTTGCGCCTGAAAACCACTATGCCTTGTGATGGTCGGCTGAGTCGTCGCACCTGAAGATCACAAGATGATGATGATTGATGAAATCTGCATAGCTGAGTCGTTGTGCTATAATTTTGCCTACCAATGATTCTTGTAGCCCTTTTCATGCATTGCACGATTGAGACATTGAATTGTCTGATATGATAGGTGCTTTTATTGTGCTCTTCGTACTGAGTTTTGACCTCATTTATTTTCCCTGTTTTGGGCTGCCTTGGTCTGTACTGGCTTTGGCAGGTTTTTCAGGTAACCAAGCTGGACATAGTGGAGCTTCATCTGGTCGATCCCCTTTTTTTATTTAAGTCCCAGTTATATTGATATTTATATTGAGCCAGGGGATGTCCTGTGCCTTTATTTATGTTGGGGATCAGTTGTTGTGTTATTGACTGTTGTTGTTTGAGTTTAGAATTAAACTATTATTTTGAGTATGAATATATTTTAAATGATGTTGGATCAGGCCCATAATCGTAAAATTTTTAGCCCATATTTTTATAATGCTTCCTTATAATTGTTATCTTAGCGCACCGGGCCTGAAATGGCATCCTGATCGTCACTGACCTCCACTGAAAATCAATCACTGCTCTATGCTCCGTCAACCAGTCCACTCCTAGAATGAGGTCAAATCCTGACATCGCCAACACGGCCAAAATTGCTCTGACCGCATGATCCTGGAACATCATCGTCAATCCCTGCACAACGTTGATCGTTGTCAACTCATCTCCTGACGGAACCATCACGGCAAGAGCTACTCCAAGCTCTCCGGAATAATACAAATCCCCTGTGTGAACGTACTCTAAATGAACGAGTGAGTCGCCTCTGAATCTAGCAATGCGAGGGTAGTGACACCAAGCACACGAATCTCGACTGAAACAGAAACGTCACACAGGTACGCTTTTACGGTCAAACTGGTTCCAAATAAACAGTTTAGATTCCTAAGATATTTCTAAGTTCACTAGTCCTATCCATGTAAGTTCTCAAGGCAAGTTCTAGAAGATCTATAGTTATACTTAGATTAAACCCAACATCCTAAGGCATAAACCTCCTAGCGGTGCTTTACTCAGCAACTAGCGGATCTGTAGTCCCTAAAAACTCCTTAGTTCTGTTGGATCTATTTATGCGAGACCCTCTGTTAAAGTGCAATGACTAGTTATTCGATCAATAACCAGTGCTAGAGGGTGTAACCAGATCGAATGACAAGACGCAGGATTCAGCCAGAAGTTGAAGCCGGGTTCACAAAGATCAAGCTGGTTTCAGCTGAAGGTTGAAACCAGCCCAATATAAGGCGAGTGCTAAACATGCCAGTTCCAGCTGGAAGACTAGAACCAGCTCGACACTTCGGTCGAAGGATCTGGTTAACTTAACTTGAGCTGCAATAGCTCAGTGTTCTTGAATACTTTGTGCACCGAGATACAGATTGAGTAATGTAAATAAAACATGCGGAAATAACTCAAACTGCACTCTATCGTTCGAAGCCCAAATAAACAGTTATAAACGCGTAAGCAAATGTGTGATGCGTATAAATGTAAATACTGAAAACAGTAAAGAAAGATACGATGAATTTGTTTCTGGAAGTTCGGAGCTCAATCTCCTACATCTCCCCTTCTTCCGCCACGGGAAGGATCCACTAGAAGACTTTGATTACAACGACCCCCGCTACAACCCACTACTATAACCCGCAGCCGCAAGAACTCCTAGCTTCTACCAATTGCACACCAGCCCGCAAGCTGTGTCACTAACTTCACTTCTTTAACGCCTCAGTGAGAAAGGCTACAAGGACTTGTTTAATGTCTCTGTCCAAAGACTACACACACTTCTTTAACGTCTCTGTGCGAAAGACAACTAGACTTGTTTAACGTCTCTGTCCAAAGACTACAATGGAAGCCGTTTTGATTCGATTCACTCAACTATTCTGTTTAAGCTCACTGATCTCATATGTGAGTGAATCTGTGTGTGAGAAATATACATTGTAAGCTCTCTCTCTCAAGTGTATTCTCACACCCTGGAAAGTGCTCCTAGATCGAGCTGGTTGTTCATTGTCTATCCAGGTTCAGTGTTGTGCATTTTTCTGATTTCATCATTTTGGCTTGCACAACACTGTTAAGACTTCATTCTTCTCAGCGCTGCTTCAAATCGCTGCATGTGCTCTATTTTATAGCCTTGCATGGAAATTTGTCCATTGGACACAAAGTCTTAGACATTGAAAGGTCTTCTGACACTTTTGTACTTTGCGTCCTTTGCCAATAAATGCGTTGCAGGCTTTTCTTCACTTTAATCACGTGAGCACTGTTCTGAGAAGAAAATACAAGCAAGTCGATTTGAATACTAAACATTGTTTGTCGTTTAGCATTTGTATTCAAATCTCCTTGCTTGTAGATTTGATGGAATCTGTCCTGCCATCTAGCTGGTTTGTCCTTAACCAGCTAGCCAGCTTGTTCATCAATCTGATCTGCATCGAGCTGGTCTTGTTCGAGCTGGTTGCTTCTTCAAGCCGTTCAAAGATCTCTTCGTCTCCTCTTGTTTGCAACCACTCTTGAGCAACTCTTCTAATTTGCTCTTGTCAGCTGATCTTCTTTGAGCCGACCTTCATCATCTTCAGAACTAAGGTCTTCTTTCACGATCTACTCCTGAAGATTATGCCCAGTTGGTTTGTCCTTAACCAGCTGGTTTTAGTCTGCTCATGTATCTAAGCAGACACTGGTTTTGAGCTGTTCCCTCAAGCTGGTTTTCTTAGTTGAACCATCTTGAGTTGAAGAAGACTGCTCGAGTGCCCCACCAACATGCAGATTCTTCCTCATCCAAGGTGGGCACCTAGAGCTAGTCTTTCTTCTCGTTGAAGCAGCTTTTCTGCCCTTGCTGACTTTCCAGCTGGTCCTTCAGCTGGTCGTTCAGCAAGGTATATTGTACATCGCTGGTGATCGGATCTGCACTCAATCACTACGCTTGTACCTTTCTTCGCACTCAATCACTGCTCTTGTACACTGCACTTTATCTGCGCTTGAGATATTCTGTACTTGAGCATTCTGTGTTTCAACTCTGCACTTCTTATCTGCTCTTGATTCTGCGCTTGAACTGCTCTTCACACTCTGCGCTTGATCTTCATGTTGCTCCAACATCCAGCTGATGCACCAGCTTGATGTACCCTGCACTTCTGGAAGTAAACTACCGAACCAGTTTAGGCGTCCCCTTACTGTTCCAGCTAGATATCTTTGACGAGTCCAGCTCAGGCGTCCCTTCACTGTCCTAGCTTGGATATCTTCACGTCTACTCCAGTCTAAGCAAGCTGTGCATGTCAAGTAGAGAGTTAGTACAATAGAAGCAGATTTTGTGTGAATCAAAATTTAGATTCTGATTTGTAAAACAGATCCAACAAGGTCCCTGCTTGCAGAACCTCTCAGCCACGTCCTCCTCATGCGACTTCTCGGGTCGCTACGACTGACGGTCCAAAAGTCTGGTGATCCCGGCTAGAATATCCACACTAGCCCTCTCATAAGGTGTCAACTGAGGAGGTGGGGGAGGAGGAGGAGGTGTATCATCATCCTGCTGATCCCTAGCACGTCTGGGAGGCATACTGGCATTCAAACCCCTAACGAAAATCCAAGTGCATGACTAGGCGTCTAAATCTTAAACTCCTAAGATAAAACTCATGCAGAAATAAAACATGCAGCATGCGAAAATTAAACTTGAATCGTAAAAATCTTATACTTACAAACTGGCAGTGTGACTTTCGAGCTCCACGCAGCAGACTGATACCCCATCATAACCACCTCTTTGATATTAACTGAACCGAACCGTACTCTAGAAATTTTTTTTTTGAAATCATGTGCGGAATAAATAAACTAAAAAGTATGGCTCGTTCCCTTTAAAACATTTCTCAACATCCTTTAAAACATAAATAAATGAATATCTTAAAACATCAAATCATCATGTTGTTTAAAACCAGAGTGCGTAAAAGTTTAGGAAACTGAACATGCTGAATAAAATATCTGAAGAGTGTATCATAACATAGATAAACGTCATAGTGGCCACGGGGTACAGCTGCAGCGGACGCTCAGAGGTCCTCATCGCCAGTAGGGATGTACTAATCAGCAGTCTCACCTGCACCATTTAAACCTAGTGAGCCTAAAGGCTCATCATTCTCTATCTTTTAAAATAGCAAAGTACATATAGTAAAATCACATGAAAACACATACGTGATATAAAATAACTTTAAAACATGCATGCATGGATGGTCGTAAAACAGGTTCGTAACATAGTCTAACGTATCATAATAATATAGCATACATAATAAGGCATGACGTAACGTAACATAAAACGTATGAGTCGTATCTGTGAAATGTGAGTGGGCATATGATTGATCAATCGAAAGAACAAACGTACGTGGCGGTGCGGTTCACCCGACCTTACCTCGGGATCCCAAGCACCTCATATGCCACTTCACCATGTCGTGATCACATGGATCAATAGGCTCGTAATACATTAAAACAGGGGATCCCCAGGCCCGGCTACCCGGCTATCTCCCATCATTAAATTTGGCCACAAGTAACTTCAATCCCTCGGGTTTTTCTCAAAAAGAGAATATGCCTTAAATGTTTCATAAAATCTCATGATACGTGTATTTTTTAAAGTCATGCAATTTAAAAACTTAGCCCGTGAATATATATTTAATTCTTTTCTTTAAAATATTAACATACATAGAATATTACATATATAATTAAATATATATTCACGGGCTTCTACGTTTTCTACTAACGGTCAAGGACTGGTTCAGGAGCCTGGCCCAGTACTACTAAGTCCAAAAGAACCTAGAATTAATTTTAAAATTGAACTCGAGCCCTACACCTGACTTGGCCCATAACTTGAAATTAACCTTTAAAATTTGACAAAGTAATGACCCATTGACCAATTTTGAATAAATAAAATTCCATGACAAATTTTGACTTAATTAAAATCTCAATGACCTTAATTTTGACTAAATAATTTAAAATTAAAATATTAGGTCCAACAAGAATTAAAAATTTGACTAAATATTTGACATTAAAACATTTGACCAAAAAATTCTTAAAATTGGACCTTAATCTTTAAAACTAAAATAACCGGTCCAAAATTAAAATAAGTTGGACAAAACTTAAAAAATTTTGACTCGACCCTCGACTAACCGACCCGATCCAGCCATCGCAGTTTCAAAATCACACACGCTAAAAAACAATTTCTAGGCATTAATTTGTCATGAAAATTGTCAAAAATCTCATAAATCAAATAAATTCTAAAAAAACTGGAAAACATCTTAAAATATGCTTAAAACATCAAATAAGGTCTTCCACGAACTTTGGCAGCCCCAAAGACTCGAAATCTAAATTTTCACAAAAATAGTTGGCGCCAAAAGTAAACAGTAGAAACAGATTTGGAATATAATAACTTCGGATTTTGATTACAAACTAAGATATTACAACTATTGGAACTCTATATGAATTCTCTATTGTTGTAATGGATCTTAATACAGTTCTCGTCAAAAGATCAAAAACAACAATAGATCTAGCTTCACGGAGACGCTGGCCTTTGACAAACACACGCAACCCCCAAATCTGGTTCAGCTCGCGCCACCCGCCTGCCCCTGAGCTGCCTCACCTGCATCAGGAAAACTAGTGATCCTATGGGCTGAACAAGTAAAACTGAGGATAACAAGATCACATAATGCAGGAAAAACTATTCATAATACATAAATTAAAGGAATTCATCTGTACTGAAATCTTGCTACTGAAAAGACAGATCGGAACATCATATCTGAATTGCTTATACTGAGTGAATTATGTCCTATAGGCTCTCTGGTGTTCCTAGTGCATGAAGCATGTTATCTGAATCAGTAACTTCAAAGGGATATTACAGTAATACCATAATATCTTGGTCCCAAACTGGGTGACCGGGTCCTTTATGCCATAAGTCCTTAAAACTGAAACTTTACTTCCTTTAATTGAAATAGGTAACACATTTCTTTTGATCGAAGATCGATTACTAAAATTGGTTGATTCACTGCTATGAAACTCATTTTGTCTTTAAAAACATTACTGAGTGTACAGCTGGGCTACGAACTGATGATAGCAGAAACCAGCTCAGAAGAGAAAAATGTCTTATGGACGCGCAACAGCTTTGGTTAAAGAAAACATATTTCAAGAGTAAAGAACAGCTTTGGCTACATAAAACAGATCCCGGGTGTGAAAACCGATCACAGGTGTGAATAACAGCTTTGGCTAAAGAAAGTATCACACTTATAGGAAAAATAGATCTCGTTCTACGAAAAACAGCTTACATGTAGTATAACAGATTTGGTTCAAAGGAAACAGCTTACACGTAGTAAAACAGTAACATAAGCTTTGGAGCAATAAATTCAGCTTGGAAGGTCACTCAACTTTGAGAAACCATATCAGTTTAGAAATGAATCACACAGACCGACGAAGAAAATAGGCCAGATCTGTTAGCTCAGCTTATTCGACCAGAACATAGTCCCGATCAAACCAGCATCGCCTATCTGTTCAGAGTCGATGTCCATAACTTTTACAGCACACCAGAAAACAGAGCTTCTCTAGGCTTATATTATCTGAAATCTGTACAACTCAGTATTTTAAAAAAAATACATCTGCTTGCTAAAAGATAACTGGTGAGTTTCCTAAAACTAAAAACAACAAAACAGCTTAAACATGAACATGAACTGGTTGTATTGAAACATGTTGGCGCAGTGGCGGATCCGGATCCCGTTTCCCGGGGCGCAGCGGAAGTTTTCAAATTTTTGCACCGGGAATCGTTCAATACATAATATTAACAACAAGCAAACATCCATAGGGTGTTTGAATTGTTACCTTGCTGGCGTCTAGGCGCCTGGCTCCGACCAGATTCACAGGGAATCCAGCACTTCAAGGTAGGCGGCGGTAGATCTCCTTAATCCGGTCCACGACTGGAATCAGGACTCCTTCGTCAGTCTGCACTAGAAGAGCTGACGAATTTGACACGAACAGAATCCCCTCAACAAGGTGATTGGAACAAGTCCGATCACGGCTAGCGGCGGCGGGCGGCGCGGCGCGGCGGCGCAAGGGCGGCGGCCGTGATGTGTTGTGGATAGGGAGGGGCGGCGGCCAACTTGGAGGCTAGGGTTTGTGGGAGTTGAGTTGTGTTGTAATGTCATACATCAACCCTAGACTCAAGAATAAGTATAGGTGTGATGGGCTTGAACCGGCCATTGGACCTGGGGCGGGCCTAGTCCAACGGGTGAACATTCGGTTCATCCTATCACCGTGACTTCATCATAACTCCGATCGATGATCTGATCGGACCGATCTACACAGTTTCCAAAACTGAGTATTATGATGCGAAAACAATTTTTCAGACCACCTAGTCCAAAATTGCAGTTTAGCCCCTCAACTATGGGAGATCGCAATTTGACCCCTGTTGACTTTTAGGAAGTCGCACTCCCTAAATTCCTCCTCCTATGCTCAACACATTGAGCTCAGTTTCCGTGCGGGAATCGTGAATCCAGTAATTGTGTGACCCTCAATGGTTCAGGGATATAGCTAGCCGTGGGCCCACAACCATTGCGACTCCGAAATCACAATTTCGGACTTGCCCATCGGATCATGGTAAAGCGCCTAGCAACATCGCCCCATGATCCCCTAGGTATCACTGATAGTGCCTTCAAGAACCAGTTGGTCGTGGTTAGCGTACAGTACGGTCCTTTCAACACATATATCCCGATCAGATCAACGACCATTGGTAAATCGAGAGTCGCTAGAGATCCAATAGCTATGCATACATCTTGGAGATCAAATAGTGACATCGCGAGTGTTACTAGGCAAACCCATTTACCTAAAACACATCCAGTACTCTGGCCAGAGATTTATCACACTATTATCTCCTCAGATAGCATAGGACATCCACGCATAAAAGCGAGCGGTGAATCCTCGACAACGAAGCATCGACTCCTACATACATCGGGACCTCACCCAATCCCGCCACCTAATGACCCCAAATGAGTCGGTAAACGGGTCAAAGTGAGGTGCCTATCATGTAGAGTCTCAATGACGTTTCGAGTAGTGAGGACTAATCAGTACAACCAAGACCTCGGATTTATCCACTGGACAAATGGTAACCACTTGGAAAGTCCGAATGAGGGTAGTTCGATAGATCACCAGGTCACTATCCATCTGCATGCTCAGAACATCACAATGTTCCCTACCAATGAAACATGGTACTTCACATCGCAGATGCTAGTCTCAAGTTCGGGCGGCCTTATCCTCATTTTGACGGCCCAATCGACTAGGAACGCGTTCAGAATACACAGTGACTATTAGATGTGTTTCATGATAGCCATCATATCCACTATCACATCTAACATACACTATGGTGCATTCTAGGTCTTTATCCAACACAATTGTTAACATTATAACATAATGAAAATAAAGAATGCCATAATAGAAATGCGTATTTCATAAATAAAGATCGTTATACACAAGAGTCAATAAAACCCACAAGCCACAAGTTGGCTAGTTGGGCATCTACTCTAACAAAACATGCATCAGGCAAGCATACAACAGAAAACAACGAAGCGAAAATATATGTTTTCCAGATGTAGCAAGATCAACTTTACTTGCATGAACTGAGAAACGTAACGAATAGATGGCCTTGGCTGGAAATCTTCTCAAGCACACTCTGCGAGCTTTCTGAATATTTTGAGAGAACTAAAATATTTTCTTGTAACAAAATGAGCTCTTGAACTCACGTAGCAATCATATATGGGATTATGATTTGTAGTAGGTAAACGTTACAATGATTAGGCATGGTTAGCTCACCAAATCCTTGAAAAAATTGATAAAAACTCCCTACTACTATTTTAATTTATAACTTTGCTACCCCATTTTTATAAAACAAATATCCCATCCGAAATCATTTTATTTAAAAGAAAAACTGCTCCAGCACGGGGTTGTTCATGGGGCGAAATCCTTCAAGAACCCATATACCCGTGCTTTTAAGCTGGAAGAAAAAAGAAATCAGCTTAGATAACTAATACTAGCTGGAACTGAAATCTGGATGCTCGAGTATCAAAACAGCCCTTAAAATAAAAATGCTGACAATTGTGGTCATATGGATTTTGGTGCGCTACAATAGGATTAGGGTTTTCGAATTTGGGGTGAAGGGGAGAATGAGTTGTGCCAAAAAGACCCCTACCAATGGTTTAAATTAAGAAAATTAAGAGTTGTTCCCATACTAACCCTCCTCCTAATTAAAATATGTTTTAAAACTCCTCAAAGCAAGACTCCAACTTAAATTTTCGTAATAAAGGGGCTCCTCAATTTTAAAATACTATGAAGTCCATTAAAACAGCCCGTATAGGCGAAAAATGTGTTCCCCCTCAAAATAATCATAAAAATCCCAATTTTCGGAATTTGTTGCTTAAAAAATACTAAATTTGCTCTTAAAAATCTAAGGGCTTAAAAATCTCAAGTAATTTTCATCTCGGTCGTCCCTAGTCTCGTCCACGCGTCCGGAAATCAAACAGACTAAAAATGGAACATGCATATCATGCAACATTAAAACCATAAATAAATCACATAACATAGCATATAATTTTCTAAAATAATTTTCTCCCTAGTCATGTACTCATTTCCACGTAATTAGGATTTATAGGCGATACATTCTCAAACATTCTCTCACACGCTGGAAAGTGCTTTTTCAAAATTGATATCATCATCTTCTTCCGTGATTGTGCAGTCGACTATAATGATTCTACGTTTAAGCTCTTGGTTGTGCACCAGATCACACCTGGGCACAGCTCTCAGCCTGTACACCAGCTGCCACCTGTGTATACCAACTCTCGACTATTTCACATGCTCTCTCTCTTTTCTGTGCACGCTTGTTTTCTTCGTTTGAATCTTCTGTGTATATGTAGCCTTTGACGAATTATTACCGTTGGAGATATCCCTTAATTTGTGCCTATCAATCTGATCTTCAGCTATGACATAAGGCTCTTTCATCTTTTGGCTTTCAACGTCTCTTTCCTCTTTTGGGGAAATTTGAAGGCTCTTTCAGCTTGGACAAAATATAGTTCTGTCCTCTCTTCTTTTGTTCATTGCTCGTACGGTTTGCTTTTTTCTTCGTTTGACCAGCTCTGGTCTGATCTTCTACGCTGTTCCTCTGAGCTGGTCCCTGAGCTGATCCTCTACGAAGCTCCCTCTAAGTTGTTCTTGCACTAATCTGCTTTGTTCTGCTCTAATCTGCTTCGTACAGCTCTGAGCTATTTCTTTCTGCACTGTACAGCTCTGATCTGCTTCGACCTTCTTTGTACAGCCCTGAGCTATTTTTTTCTTCACTGTACAGCTCCGATCTAATCTGTTCTAGGCTTTGAGCTTCTCTTGAATTCTCTAATCTGCTCTAAGCTGATCGATTCTTTGCTGAATATATCTGTGCCGTTCTGTTCTGTTCTTCCCTGAGCTGATTCTGTTATGTTAATCTCTACGCTGATGTTTTCATTTCTCTCTATTCTGTACTGTTCCAGCTTAGGCATTCTCAGTTGATCTTACCGATTCTGCTCTGAGCCGTTCATTCTGAACTGATATAAATACTACGATGATTCTTTCTGAGCTTCTTAACTGATCTGATCTCCCGATCTGATATGTTCTGCCCTAAACTGCTCTAAGCTGATCTCTGAACTGAATAGTTGTTGGATCTGTGTGAACAGATCCAGAATGTGTTTTGAATTACACAAAACCTATTATTGTGTTATTGACAATTCTACGTAGTGTGCGGAACTTAAGTAAGGAGAAGAAGTCTGAATGAAGAGCCGTGCGTTGCATTGCCTATCAAACAGTAGAAATCTGGTAACTATAGAAGAAAGCAGCAATGATGACGTCACTAAATCTGATACATAAAGAGCGAAAGCAGCGATGATGACGTCACTAAATCTGATACATAAAGAGCAAAAGCAGCGATGATGACGTCACAGAAATATGGAAGCGCAAGGGAGGAAGTCGTCGTTTTGTATTTAGCGCTGGAATCTGGTGAAGAACTTCGAGCAGATTTGATGACGTCATAGAAATCTGGTAAATGAGAAGACGTTCAAGGAAAACAGATTTGCTTACGTCATATTTACATGATGGACAGCAATGCTTATGTAAGCAAATCTGATAGACAGAAACGCGTGAAGTCTGAAATGTCGAAGAGGAGAAATTTGGAAACAGTAACGACGTCGATATAATTAGAAGCGAAGTATTCAGTAGCAACAATAATATTCGATGGACAAGAGATCAGAAGAAGTCGGTGCACTATAATATCAGCAGATAAATCGATCAGTAAGAAGTCGGGGGAACAACGAATCAGCAGAAGATATTGAACCAGCTGGAGTAATCAATCCAAGGAAGTAAAAAAACTGATGATGGCTTGAATTCTATAAGATGATGAATCAGTTTATATGAAGCGCAGCAGATGATGAAGAGCAAAACAGCAGAGATTAAATAAATTGAATATTGAACAAGATATCAGCAGTAGATAAGAAGCAAAGAAGCGTGAGCAAATAGAAGACTTCAGCAGTTGGACTTTGAGCAGAAGATGAAACCAGTTGAAGCAATTGAATAGCAGAATATTTGAAAATATATCAGTTGTTGATATGGAAGAAAACCAACAGCAGCAAACAACTGGTGTACATATTTATTGGAACGAGAAATTGAAACAGTTGATGAATCAAAGATACAACCAGCAGTTGAACAACTGAAACAGAAGAAAGATTGCAGCGTTGAAACAAAAAGAAGAAGATTGAATTAATTGCCGCAACGAAATTAATTGTGAGAGCAATCAGTAGTTGCAAACGGTTGGAACAAAAAGTTAACAGCTGTTGCGCACTAACAATAAAGAGATAGAAGAGAAGCTGTTGTAATGGAATCAACGCTCAAGATGGAAAGAATCAATGGCTGAAATAGAGTCGTACATAATGCCTCAATTCAAGGGAACAAGATTTGTACTATTATGGGAAATAGTACAATTTACAGAGGAGCGTTGCACGGAATTGGAAAGAAGACAGATTTAGCCGTAACAAGCGCAGAAGAGATTGAATTTGTCTAACAGCCATATTTGAATCAAAGGGTGAAGTAAATCGACATATACACAAAATCAGAGTATATAAGGTGAAGAAATTAAAAATAGAGAACGAATTCTTCACAAACACTATCTCTCGCATCTATTACTGGGATTTCTCACACACTCCATTGAAGAACAGTCGAGTCCCAGTAACACATCTCGAAGAACATTCCTTTTGTTCTTAACAGATTTCATCTTCGAGATATATCTTCTGGTTTACTTTTGTAAACTAATTTGATTGATTCAAAACCAGAAGATTACAGTACTCAATTTTATTAAGCTCATTGTATATCCATAATTGAGTCTGTAACGAGTTGCTGTGTGTAGCAATTCGAATAGCCAAGTCATTTGGTTTTCGCAATGTATCTGCGCAGGTGATTGTATTGCAGCAGAGACGTCTGTTGCAGTAGTGTGTTGCTAGGAGTCCATACAGGTGCTGCTTGTGTGGGTGGGTGTTTGCAGATTGCCTGTAACCATCAAAGTCTTCTAGTGGAATCCTTCTGAGGCGGAAGAAGGGGAGACGTAGGATTTTGATATCCGAACTTCCAGAAACAAATTCTCGACTCTCTTTTACTTACGTGCATTACATTTATATTACTGTTCACTGTTC
This sequence comes from Dorcoceras hygrometricum, assembly GCA_001598015.1. Classification (NCBI taxonomy): domain Eukaryota; kingdom Viridiplantae; phylum Streptophyta; class Magnoliopsida; order Lamiales; family Gesneriaceae; genus Dorcoceras; species Dorcoceras hygrometricum. The sequence goes on along the minus strand of KV001734.1, from coordinate 2,656 downwards.
AATCGGTTTTATTCCGCACAAACTTTTTAACCGAGAAAACAGAAGTGACCGAGAGCCTCACAAATCTGGTAACACAGATTTGTGTTTAGCGTGACTTGCTAAAAACAGACTTTAAGGTTTTCGAAAATAAAAATCGAAGGAGTTCATTCAAACCCTCCCCCCCCTTCTGAACTCCTATTACTTGTTTTGATCCTATTTTGGGACCATCAATTGGTATCAGAGCGAGGCGCTTCTCAGTCACTGAACAGTTAAATTTCTTGCACATATATATTTCAATATGTCATTTTCTCACAATGAAATTCCTATGTTGTCTAAGGAAGAATATTACGTATGGAAGATAAGGATGCAAGCCCATCTTGCTGCTCAAAATGATGATATGTGGGAAGTTATAACTAACGGACCACTAAAGATTATGAAGGAAAATCCAGATTTTGCTATCACAGGTGGCGCTCCTGAATGGATAGAGAAGAGCAGAGTTGAATATACTACAGAAGATAAAAATAAGGCCAACCTTGACAATGTAGCGAAGGACATCTTATATAAAACACTGGACAATGACATGTTCAGTTACATTAAAACATGTGCTACTGCCAAGGAAATATGGGAGAAGCTCACCCAAATCTGCGAAGGCAATGATAGAAAAGTCATTGTTGCAGAAGAAAGCAACAAACATTGGGCAGACTCAGATTCAGACTACACTTCAAGCAGTTCATCATCAAGTGATAACGAACAAGAAGAAGTCAACTTCTTGATGTCCAACGTGTTAGAGTAGATGCCCAACTAGCCAACTTGTGGCATGTGGGTTTTATAGACTCTTGTACAAACAGTCTTTATATATGATATTCGCATTTACTTATATGGCGTTCTTTACTTTCATTATGTGTGTAATGATTTACAATTGCGTTGAGTAAAAACCTAGAATGCACTAAAGCGTATGTTAGATGTGATAGTGGGTATGACGGCTATCATGAAACACATCTAATAGTCGCTGTGTATTCTGAACATGTTCCTAGTCGATTGGGCCGTCAAAATGAGGATAAGGCCGCCCGAGTTCGAAACTATTATCTGCGATGCGAAGTACCATGTTTCATTGGTAAGGAACATTGTGATGTTCTGAGCATGCAGATAGATAGTGACCTGGTGATCTATCGAACTACCCTCCTTCGGACTTTCCAAGTGGTTACCATTTGTCGAGTGGATAAGTCCGAGGTCTTGTTTGTACTGATTAGTCCTCACGACTCGAAACGTCATTGAGACTCTACATGATAGGCGTCTCACTTTGACCCGTTTGCCGACTCACTTGGGGTCATAAGGCGTCGGGATTGGGTGAGACCCCGATGCATGTAGGAGTCGATGCATCGCTGTCGATGATTCACCGCTCGCAGACATGCGTGGATATCCTATGCTATCTGAGGGGATAATAGTGTATAAATCTCTGGCCAGAGTACTAGAAGTGTTTTAGGTAAATGTGTTTACCTAGTTACACTCGTGATGTCACTATTCGATCTCCAAGATGTACGCATAGCTATCGGATCTATAGCGACTCTCGATTTACCAATGGTCGTTGATCTGATCGGGATATATGGATTGAAAGGACCGTACTGTACGCTAACCATGACCGACTGGTTCTTGCAGGCACTATCAGTGATACCTAGGGGATCATGGGGCGATGTTGCTAGACGCTTTACCATGATCCGTTGGGCAAGTTCGGAATTGTGATTCCGGAGCCACAATGGTTGTGGGCCCACGGCTAGCTGTATCCCTGAACAATTGAGGGTCACACAAGTACTGGATTCGAGATTCCCGCATGGATACTCAGCTCAATGTGTTGAGCACGAGAAGAGGATTTTGGGGAGTGCGACTTCCTAAAAGTCAACAGGGGTCAAACCGGGGTTTCCCGCTGTTGAGGGGCAAAACGGTCATTTTGCAATCTAGGGTTGGATGATCTGAAAAATTGTTTTTCATATCATAACATTCAGTTTCGGAAACTGAGTCGATCGGTCCGATCTGATCGGCGATCGGAGTTACGATGAAGTCGCAGCGATGGATATCGTCATTTGGACCAGGGCCCGTTGGGCCGGCCCAAGTCCATCATTAAGTCTATTTAATTAGACTTAATGACTTCATTGTTGATGATTGTTACAACTCACAATAAAAAAAACCCTAACCCTAGCAAACCTAGCCGCCTCCCTCCTCTCACACACACGCCGCCGCCGCCGCCTTGCGCCGTCGCCGCTGCCGCCTCGAGTCGCCGGAATTCGTTTCGGCCGATTCGACGAGGAGAATCCATTCGTGCAGAATTCGTCAGTGCTTCTAGTGCAGCCTGACGAAGGAGTCTCGGTTCTGGTCGTGGACCTGATTGGCATTTATCTACCGCAATCTACCGAGAAGAACCGGGTTCTTGTAATTCCGGTTGGAGCCAGGCACAAGTGCCAGCAAGGTAACCGTCTAAACATCCTATGAATGTCGTAGTTTGATTTTGAATTTTTCATATTGATCGTCTCCCGGCTGTATATTCTTTGTTCTTCCGCTGCCTTGCCGGGGGGCGGATCCAGATCCCCAACAGTGGTATCAGAGCCAGTGTTTTTCGGATCTGATCATACGAATTGCCATAATTGTATCTAACATCTTAATTTTCAGATTGGAAACCGAAAAT
>KV001733.1:165876-197813 GCA_001598015.1 Dorcoceras hygrometricum | reverse complement strand
GTATTGTTATTTATATCGAATTTTTATTTGACATAAACTAACTATTCTTCCATCGTCTGTGTATTTATCTCGGAACTGGAAATATTCATTTATTTGATGAGGGGATTTCAAGTAAATTTTTCACATGTATCTCAGTTCAACCGCATTAAGTCAAATCCCTTTTATTGCTTCTAGTTACTATTTGATTGATATATTATGTGATCAATATATAATCTGATAGATTATTCACACAATTTATTTTAACATTGAAACTATATTAGGAGTGCCTAATAATATGAAATAAACTTAGGAAACCGATTACGAATATATTCATTCTATATATTTCTCTACGCGATTTTAGGAGAAACCCCGCAATTTCATAAAATATTAATGTTATTTTGTCTAACTAGAAATTACTAAAATATATTATGTGCAGTTATATAAAATATTTAAATTCATCACTTGTGAAAACAGCCTATAAATCATCAGAAAAGTTCGCATGATTTGAGTAACACCTTGGATTTTGCTATTCTAATTAAGCTGTGATCAGCATAAGTAGACAGTCGCTTGCCGATTTAGTTTCTCGTCTTTTTTGGAAATAGTTGAGCATATTAGGTAGCATTTGGTTTATTGTATAAGATATGATGAGTTGAGATGTAAAAATATGGGGTCATTAATGAAATATCTGAGTTGGATGTGAAATAGTATTTGAAAACTAGTAATATATTTGATTTGATTGATTAAATTTGAGATAAGATATAAAATTATATTTTTAACATTTTAATAGTTAATAATGTGAATAGAAAAGGATATGAGACAATATCATAATTTATATGAATGATTTGATCGATAAGATAAATAATTAATATTGATTGGTGTGAATAATTTAAGAAGAACATGGTATGATACCTCAGTATTTTTTGTTCTTTCTATCATATTTTATTTTGCTAGTTTAATAAAACTCAACTCTTTAGTTTAATTTAAGTTAATTTCAAATTTACTTTATCTAACGTAGGCTGACTAATTAAACATTGATAGATGTGGAAATGATTAGTCTTGACTTAAGTGTACTTTATAATATTGGACTCTTGGCTAAATTACATACTTGCAGTTATAATCTACAAATGAAAATATGAGAATACGTAGTACTAAGTTAAGCGTACAAGGGTGAAAATAATGCAACAAACTCCAAGTTATGTCCTGCTAATGCAATTATGCCCTATCATCCTTTGACACGAATTATGTATAGTGTAATTATTAAGTAGTGGGTATCATGCAACTATTGTGTGTGGCAAGAATGTTTTCTAGGCAAATTACGAAGCAATACTTTTAGGTATGTTTACGTATTGTCATAAATGGATCCAAGAGACAAGTAACTTGCAAGAAATGTAATTTTATCCTTATACTTTAAGGGCTTTTGTGTATGCACTATACATTGCTCCAAATGAATCAAATTCTCTCACTTTTGCTCCTATCGGGGAAATATTGAAAAATGAGTCCTAGAGCCCTTTGTCTCTCTATTTTTTCTGCGTTTATTGCATTCTTAGCATCCACAAATTTCTTAGAACAAAACATACTATCCATCAATGATCTTGTACATTTTCGTTCGAAAACGTTCTCCCACATGCCCTTAACGTCCATACTACGTTCATGTTCGCATCGACGTCATCACAAAAAAACCGACCAAAACAATAATACCAAGGTTTCTTGCTCCGATTTTCCGCCTGATTTCCCCCCTTCGGACACTAATGTGTCGTCGGTTTTCTGCGTGGATCACAACGGTTGTTGCAACTTCACCACGGTCCAATCTGCCGTCGATGCTGTTGACGTATCAAGCTTAAAAAGGACTATAATCTGGATTAATAAAGGAATTTACTTGTAATCCTAAGTAACAAAACTTTTATATTTTTGTGTATATTTTTTTTTCCAATTTATTTGATTCTATGGGTCCGTGATCTCTTTTGTGTGACCAAAATGCAGTGAGAAAGTTATAATCCCAAGAACCAAACCTAACATCACCTTCCAAGGGCAAGGGTATACAACAACTGCAATTGTGTGGAACGACACAGCCAATTCTTCTCATGGCACCTTCTACAGTGGATCAGTTCAAGTCTTTGCAGCCAATTTTATTGCCAAAAATATAAGCTTTATGGTACGCTATATATGCGCCATGCAAACCTCCTGTTAAGAATTTTGTGATAATCATATATATATATATATATATCTAGTCCATAAAAAGATTGTTGATTTTGAATGAATCAGAATGTGGCTCCAATTCCAGGGCCAGGAGCCATCGGAGCCCAAGCGGTGGCCATTAGGGTCTCCGGCGACAAGTCGGCTTTCTGGGGCTGCGGTTTCTTCGGAGCTCAAGATACTTTACATGACGACAGGGGTCGCCATTACTTCAAGGAATGCTATATTCAAGGTTCAATCGACTTCATCTTTGGAAATGCCAAGTCATTCTATGAGGTACTAATTAATGGCTATTTTCAATTCGTCAACTAGCAAGCTTCTTTATTTATATATATAGTTTTAAGATTTAAGACAATCATATTATTCATGCACATTTAATTACAGGAAAACTCTATGATATATCGGGACCCCATCTTTTTTTTATCCATATTAATCCATTTACTTTCCTAGATATTATTTAGAGATTTATCATTGGTGAAGACAGAAAAGACCATACTGCATGGCCCCAAAATCAGATCAGAAGTCGATGATCCATTTTTACCCTAATGAAGTGTGATGGAGGTTGACTTTAGGACTTAGCATTAATAATGGGATTTATGAATAGCTTCATTAGCTATTACCTGCTTTAAAGGAGTAGCTGGAAAAAATAGAGTTGCATAAACAAATTTAAGCGCCCCTGAAATAATTATAATAAAGCTATTCATATTGTTTTATTGATAGAATTGCCATATAACATCCATAGCCACCCCAGTACCAGCCGGTGCTCGGAACATAAACGGGGCGGTGACGGCTCATGGCCGAGCCTCGAAGGAAGAGAACAGTGGCTTCGCATTTGTGAACTGTAGCATCGGAGGGACAGGAAGAATATGGCTCGGCCGAGCTTGGAGGCCATTCTCCACTGTTGTGTTTTCGTTTACAAATATGTCAGATGTTATTGCCTCCGAGGGTTGGAACGATTTCAATGACCCAGCCAGAGATCAGTAAGTTTTGTGTAAATTACATTTTATTTTATATAAAACAAAGTGTGATATTATTGTTATTTTTGAAATACATGATGTTTTATAATAAATTTTCGGGATCTTTAGAATTAAGATGATAGTGATAAAATTGATTTTTGGGATTTAATTTGCAGGACTTTGTTTTATGGGGAGTACAATAACACAGGCCAAGGAGCAAATACAACACTGAGGGCTCCTTATGTCCAAATACTGAACGACACACAAGCCTCTCCATTTCTAAATCTTTCGTTCATTGATGCTGATCAATGGTTACAACCTTACGCCTGAACAAATCTCTACAAAATTCAGATTGTAGAAATTGTATTCCTTTTGTCCTCTTGACCAAATTTAACCATATTAATTACTTTATCCTATAAATTTTATCTTTTTATAGCTAGATATGAAAATCAAAGAAATCTTCCTGTGGTGTTGAAACCAAGAAACAAATTTTGTCCGATATAACATAGGCCAGCGGATGAGCCTATATGGGTAGCAGTCAATATGAACATCGAAATCAATCGAGATATTAGAACTCGTTTTACTACGATTCAAAAGCAGAACCATGTTAACCGGTGAAAACTGATGAGATGATAACCAAAAGTGCTGCGTAAAGGCAAGTGTCGTTTATATCATATAGACAGACTCCCAATTGGTACATCAGTTTTCATTGTCCAACTAATCATCAAATTAATCAAGTTAACCAGAACAAAGCTTCTCAAGTGCCAAATTTTCGTCACCACCAACACTGTCTAGAGCACTTCGCACCAATGTCTCCGGGAACCCCATCTCCACAAGTTTTTTCACCTGTAAAATCAAGAGTAATCGGGATATGTATCTTCGAAAAGGTGCCAACTAATGCAAATAATACTCTGGATTACCGTCAGAGAAAGTAGGAATGTATTTCGTTGTACATACATGTGTTTTTTCTTCACGGTTTTTTATTATTATAGGTATGATAAAGAAAAGAGTGAACATCCAAATTCGTTGAATGTAGCTAACCTTCTCCTCGACATCAAGAGACGATGTCATGGCAAATGCTTCAGTCCAGTAACGAGCGGTGCCCAAAAAAGTGTGATGTTCTCTAAGATACTAAAGAATATATAAACAAAACTAATCAACGACTGTTGATAGCAGTACAGACAACAAAATCTTGGAAAAAAGTTTAAAATGGGGAGAGAACTCCATGCGAAGAAAATCACCTGTTGTGCTACCACAGCATCTTGAGGATCGTCAGGTTCTGGAGCAGAGAGCAATGCCTGTATAGAAAGAAGTGCTGTTTTCAAAGTCAGGGCTGGGCTCCATTGATCTTTTAGAATATCCAGGCATATTGCACCACTTTGACTGCTTATATTAGGATGCCTTTGATTGGGGAAGAGACATAAAAATACTAGAATGTAAATAATTTCTTGAAGCATATGAAATAAAAATTATATCAGAGCTATGAAGAAAAAAGAAGTCAATGCCAACAGATGACAGACAAATACATAAAGAGCAACATAAAAAAACGATGAGAAATTGGCTTGTGAGATGGGCTGCCCTTTTTCTGTCTCCACTAATATAAATTAAGAGGCAAACATGTAAAAACGGGATAAAACCCGGTTCAATCCTCAATGTTTTACCATTTCACCAGTTCAGTCCTAAAAGTTTTAATGTTACCGGTTCCATCCAAAACGTTTCAAAGAAAATTTCGGTTTGGTCCTTCCGTCTATGTGCTTGTTAAAATTGACAGAAGATGCTGACATAGTAAAAACCCCAAAATCTCATAATGAAATCCCTAAATTGATTCCGTTCTCAATCTTCTTCCTTTTTCTCCTTGCATCCGGCGACGACATGCATCACATCTTGCTCCCTCTGTCATCGTAATCAAGCACCAATTCATTGAGCCCTCCAAATATGTTTTCAACAAATCATTGAGCCCTCCAAATCTTCAGCATACAAGTTAGGTATCATGTCTTTGAGTTGGTGCACTCTCTTTCCTTCGCCAACGTCCGAGCTGCGCGCAAGTGATGCAAAGCCATGTTTAAGTTATGGATTTAAACCCATTAAAAGGCTTTTTTTCCGAATTTAGGATACTTACTGGGAAGAATGAACAGCAAGGTCGACAAGAGAAACAACAAGATCCCTTCTGTTTCTTTTGATTAGCATGGCGGTCAGCCAACATTAAGGCGTGCTCGGGTGGAGGGGCGCGGTAGATTTGATCTTTGGGAACTTGAACAACTTATGTTGTTGGTTGAATAGCGGGTTGAGATGATACAGGTAGAGGGTCGTCATAATCCGGTGTAGGCAAATTGTTTCTGGTGAATTCGGCTAGATCAGGCGCAGGGTCATCTTTCATATGCGAGATGGCTGCTTTTGTAGTTTCATGATCTTGGATGGTATCTTTAATGCCATTTCCATTGTAGAGAAGTCCATTTTTTTCATCTAAAAGAGACCTCTCCCGCTCCTCCATGGATGTGAGAAGAGGAGAGAAGGAAGATTGTCGGTGAAATGGTGGAAAATGATGGGTACTAGTTACTAGGAAAAGAACATGAGGAGGAGAACAGAATTAGAGGTGTTTAATGTGAGACCAAAAATGTTGAAAATTGATGTGCCCAATATGGGTACCACATCAGCATCTTCCGTCTATTTTAACGACCACATAGACGGAAGGACCGCACTGGGATTTTTTTTGAAACGTGTGGACTCAACCGGTAACATTAAAGCATGTAGTACTAAACCGGTAACGGGGTCAAACAATTAGGACTGCACCGGGATTTCCCCCGTAAATATTATTGTAAAAGGCCACCGTAAAAAAAATGAAAATAACACAAAGAATTGATGCTGCCAAGCTATCCCTTCCCTTGCAACGTGTATATTCCAAGTACAATGACAATTTTTTGGAAGTCCCATAAAGTCCAGAAACTTCACTTCAAGGTTCGATATAAAACTTGCCAGAGCCTTAAATGGGTAACATCAGCATTAATTGAAGGAAGACTACAGAAGTTACATATGAACAATGAATAGGAGACAATGTCAGCAGAACAAATTTTTTCAACGTACCAAACTTTTGTAACAAACTTCATCTTGGGAGGCTCGAATGGGTATCCATCTGCAGGGAAGAAAAACGAAAACATATGCCACATGAGACAAATAACTATTGATACTACATTACCCTCTATGCCCGCTTATAACAAAAAACAAATCCCTTTGTTGAAAAGAAAAACAATTTAGAATCAAGATATCACTGCTATTCACTGACAGAACATAAGGCATCAAAAACATAATAAGCTCTTAAGCTTGTAGCTATCTAAGCATTTCCATCTTTCGTCATAATTTCGAAAGACCTTAAAAAACATTGTTCTTGATGGCAGTCGATTCCTTCAATGCTCCTTAAGACCACTTTTTAGAGCCAAACATTATGTAAGAAAATATAAGAAGACTCTTTTCTGGGATCAGAACTTACTGCTTTTGAGTTTCAAAAAAGCATATAATGATCAGAAAGCAGTAATAAAGAACCAATTTAGTGGTAGAAAGGTTGGCATGACTAAAAAATATCAAAATAATCAATGCTCAGATTTCTCAACATATAAAACACATATATAAATCAATGTCCATCAAGTCGTGCAAAGCAATTTGATTTCATTCAGAAATGTGAATTGTACTTTGCGGTATTAAAATTTTATTTCACGTATATTGTAACTTAAGTCTCCAGCTGAGATTGTCATGCACATACATAAATCAATTTTTCGTAGGAATTTCTCAGAATACAAGAAGCATCTCAACTTTCATGTACAAAACAGGCTCTGGCTCGATTGTGTGACAAAAGTGGTATCCCATTATGTACTTTCCATTTGTTAGTTATTTGAATCTCGGAAATGTAGTGTGCTACTTTAGTGGTATCACTATGATAAAGAGAGAAGACAACGCACTCCAGGTCTAGTAATCAACTCATAGAAGCAATTATGTTTATTTTTTTCTAGATTGTTTTCAGATTAAGGAAGTTTTAGTTCATTAAACATTAGAGGTTGTGTATATCTATTTCTTCATGCATTCAACTTATATGTTTAAATGACAAGAAATCAAGGATTGGGCAAGAAGATAAGGGTAAAGGTACATCCACTCATATAATACAAAATTCTTTAACTATAAATTACCACTTACAATTTACAATGCCATAATCCCAAAGATATAATGCAGGATTTTGTCACAGCAATTAGAATTAGAATCCAATTTGAAGAGCTTGATACAGGGAATGGGTATCATGATTACAGCCAAATCCAGAAAGATGCAACTCTTCCGATATACAAAACCACAAGTAACTCGTTCTGTTACTCAAAAAGAACGGAAGAACTAACAAAAAATCCAACATTTATACGCAAAAATAATTAAATAAATATCAAACCTTACACAGATAGATTTACAGTTGAAAACAACTCAATCCCCCACTAAATCGTTCCACGATTCAGGAAAATTTAATTTTTGTACCCTGTGAAACCTCCACGAAATTAATCAGTTCACGGAAATTATGAATGCAAAAACGAATATCAACGAATTCTTCGATGAATGATTAGCGACAAGACCCAGAAGAACGACAACTAAACAAAACAGAAAGCACCAAAATTAAACAACAAAGAAGAGAGAGCAAAGCACGAGAAAATCTCGATCACCAGTCAAATTGATATCGATCTTGAAAGTTCCGCCCTCATAGGGAGTGCCAAGAGGACCAGGGATTGTGCCGAGCAAGTGGGCAAGATTTGCTTCACTCTTTGGAACAACTCTTATGCCAGACACCTCGAAATCTCGATTGCACTCTTGCAATTCCTTCTGCACTCTAGCGAAATCCACCATATTTGCAGCTTCGATAATTATCTGGCTACAATAATCGGATCTCTTGGGCAGAGAGAATCGAATACTTCGTTCAGGGGTTGGTCTTTCTTTCCCAGGCAGCTAAGTAATCAGACTTTTTGTTTTACAAAAATCTTTTGTAAAGGTTTATGCGAACAGTTTGGTGCGCCGTTCTACATGTCTAGTGAAAACACACAGTGGTGGTAATTAATTCATCAGTAATTATAAAGGATGCTTTTTTATATATGTAAATCACTAATGATGATCAGCCATTGGGATTTTATTATTGCAATGGTTTTGAAATTCCATTTGCTAGGGATTGGAAACATGAACAGACTCTTTTAACGCTCAATCCAGGATTATAATAAAGGTTTTATACATCCATGAAGCCACGATAATGGCTTAGGTTTTCATGTTCCAGTTTGAGTAATTTCGATATTGGCATGCCCCCCTTTTTTCTTTATATGTTAATTTCTACTTACCCTACATATGAGGATTTTTTCATTCATCTCGATTTGTTTGTTTATGGGTGTTAATTTCTACGTACCCTAATTGCATGAGATTGACTTTTGTATGTGTAGGTAGATGTATTTTGGTTTCAAATGTGTCTTGTCTCGAGAAATGCGTCCTATCTACCGATGGCTATTCTCCTCTAGGTCAAGAAGAAACTTGTGGCGTTAAACTCTTTGTGAGGTCAAACGAATAGCCGGATAATTGAAATTTGAGATTGGATCATGAGATGGATATCGGAATTTTTTAAGTGAAAAATTTCTAAAAATTATTATGGTAAATAGCACGGATAAAGATGAAAATATTATAATTAATATTTTGAGAATTATACAATCTCGCTATTTTTTCAAAAACTTATCTCATAAATATTATAAGATACATGCTAGTATATATATAAATATTAATATATATTTGAATATATATATATATTAGAGAAAGAGAAGAAAGGAAATGGGATGATGTAACTTAGAGGAGCTCTACTTATAGAGCTCCCTAATCAAAGGAGCAGATTTTAAAATGAAATATGCAACGAAGAAATATGAGCAGTTCATTTTTGTTGTCAAATGCATTGACTCATGTGCTGACATTTCTTTCATTTGAAGATTTGATTGAAAATCATGTACATCTCCACACATTTTTTAAATCTTGAATGCATTTGACAACATACTCATGTGTTGGCATTTCTCTCACTTGAAGATTTGATTGAAATCAACCACATCTCACACAGTCACACATCCTTTCAATCTTGTCGTTCCATGCTGCTTATGTTTATGGTAGGCCGCATGAAAATCTACACCACTTCACTTATCAATATTTACTGGCTTGGTCAAGAAATCTATTGTGTTATCCTTTATATGAATTTTCTACATATCCACACTTCATTCCTCTACTATTTCCCACTCAAAGTAAATTTATACTCCAATGTGTATAGTACTAGAATGAAAGGCTGGATTCCTTGTAATGTACATGACACTCGGACTGTCACAAAACAAAGTGATTTTCTCTTATTTGTGCCCTTCCTCCAACAATCTTTGAACGATATAGCCTCCTTGCAAGCTTGAGTAGCTGTCATGTATTCTGCCTCCATTAAAAAAAAAAAAAAAAAAAACCACAACTGTTTGCAATTTTGAAACACAGCATAATGCACCTCCTGCAAGTGTAAACATATAACATGTAGTAGATTTAATCTGAATCAACATAGCCTTTGAGTGACAAATCTGATCCTCCAAAACATAATACAGCATTTGAGGTACCCTTAATGTATCTAATAATCCTCTTCACCATGCTTCAATGCTCTCGTCCAGCATTCGTCATGTACCGACTAACTACTCCCACTACTCGCAATGTCGATCTAGTACAAAAAATCATCGCAAACATCAAACTCTTCACTGCCAATGCATACGATTCTCAAGACATCTCGTCCTCTCTTCTTCGTTTCTATGACAAATTTCAGAGGATAACTTGAAGTTAACATGAGGGGTTGAGATTGATTTATAGTCTTGCATGAAGCGGTACAAAACTTTCTTCAAATAATTGTTCTAGGAAACTCAAATCTTTCTGTTACTTCTGTCTCGATAAACTTGCATCCCTAGAATCTTGTTTGCTTGTGACATCCCTCTCACTTACCTACTAATTATTTATATTTTTAAAAAGGGATTTAAATGCGGAAAATGCTAGATTTTTTTTTTTAGTATTTAAAAATTCTAATTCATATATGGCATGGAAAATTTTAAAAAGGAGAAAATAAAAAATAATCCGATAACGCCATCTTTCTCACATAAATAAGATCTTAAATATTCAACTGTGCAACTCTACTAAAAATAAAAATCGCTATAAGTCTCATGCAGAAAACGAAAGGTCGCTGGGCAGGTGTCAAGCCAGACTGCAATCCCCTCAAGAATCCTGCCCCTCAATCTCAGTTTCATCTGCATCAATCAAGTATAGTGAATCAAAATAACGAGTACTAAATAATACAATCACAGGCATTAAATATTACTACTCAAAATAATTTTCTTTACTTAAAATGAATAAAATATCGTATCCTCAAATAATTTCTGGAAATTTTATGCATGAAATTCTTTACATACATAGAATAATCTTTCTGAAATATTTTCCTCACGAATTTCGTTCCTCGACTGTGGTCCCTCAACCTCAAGTCGCTTGATCAAGCTAAATAAACACTAGTACTAGGTTGGAAAGGCACCCCCGCTCTCATCTAGAGCCCAGACCCGTCATGTTCGTAAGGCACTCCAGTACTTATCTAAAAACCATTACGCTTCAGTTTGGCATGGAAAAACGAAACATCTCTCGGCCCCATACACGTCGTTTGATATGGCAAAACAAAACGTCTTCTGGCCTCATATCCGTCATGGAAAAACCACAATCAAGTCCCTTCTTTCAAAATTTTAACTTTTCTCATCTTACCTCAAAATAAAACCTCAAGTCCTCGAAATAAATTTCTTTTCTAACTTCAAAAATTTTATGTTCTTAAAATTACTCACAAAGCTCATCAATATCATATAAGAGTCAAACATGCTGAAATTCGTTTTCTAGGCATAAAATATCATAAATAAATCCCAAAAATCTCATAAATCACATAAATTCTCAAAATGATGAAAATCATCTTAAAATATGTTTAAAACATTAATAAAAGTCATTCATGAACTTTGGCAACCTCTAAGACTCGAAAACTCAATTTTCTCAAAACTGACCCGACGAGACTCACTTTGAGCATAAACGGGTAAAAATCATTAAAAGTCCATTTCTCAACCAAATCCCTCCCTTAATGGACCCATGGGACCTAACTCGACGTACTAGCTACTGGAAAAAACCCAGACTCAAAAAGGATTCGCGACGCGACCAGCTGGATGCCCGTAAGGCCATTGCTCGCGCACAGAGGCGAATTGGCATAGGCTGAGACTTCATCTAGAAACGCCTCACTTTTCTCCACTACAGGACCCGACAGCCCCTAGTACAACCCATGGACGACCCATAGACTCCATCCTAACCCCTCTGGACCGAAACTTATGCCATGCTATACCTCTCCTTGCTCAAAACCCTAGCCGACGCATACACCCATCACCCAAAACTCGACCTGGACCTCCCTCTCTCAGCCTCTAAGGGTCTTCATGCCCCATCCAGAGGTTGTGTCCAGCCTTGCCTAGACCATGCACATCTAATCCCGAAGCCAAAAGAGATAAGGGAATCGAGACTCCATATATACACTCTGATCTCCTTCCTCACGACACCACACCCCTCTCTCACGTCTAGATCTGATCTAGGCTGCAAAGTTCCCTAAAAATTTATGTTGACCATCAATCAATGCATCAAATATAGATTTAAAACAAAAAAAATCCTTAAATCTACGCACATGAGTATATATCGCTTGAAGGATGCATCAAAAAAACGTTTTGTACTTGCCTTACTCTTGAAAACTTACTACACAAACGTTGCTGGCTTTGAGGAGGACGAAGGAGACCAACCTTATCGCAAGAGAATGAGACTTGAAGCTTCAAAATGGAGGAATTTTATGGGAGAAAAGTGGAGGGGAGGTGGCGGCTCTTTGAAGGGAGGGACTAGGGTTTTTTTGTAACAATGAGGTGAATTCTAGACTAGCAAAACCTTCTGATTGGAACATATAGATTTCTTCTTTAAGATCTCCAATGAAAAAAGCCGTTTTCAAATCTAATTGTTCTAAATATAGGTCAAACATCATACACAATGCTAACACCACCCTGATTGTATTAAGCCCAAAACAGGAGAAAATATCTCACTGAAGTCACTGCCTTCTTTCTGAGCATACCTTTTCACCACTAATCAGGCACGGTACCGCTCACTTGGTTATTGCCGTCAAGTTTGATCTTATAGACCCATCTATTATCGATGTCTTTCCTTCATCGTGGTAGGGTAACAAGATCCCAGGTTTTATTTTTGTCTAAAGCCTTCAATTCTCCCTGCATTGATGTCATCCACAAGGAAACATCAGAGATTCGAGTAGCCTTTTGGGAACTCGAGGCTCATCATCCTCTATTAATAGACAATATGCAATATTCAGTGATATAATCTGAAAGCACACCTGGTGGTCTTCTCTCTCGAGTTGACTGTCTCACTTTGGAAACTCGTGACTCAACTGTTTCTTGTTCCTCGTGCTCTGATACTGCTTCACAAGAACTTTGATCTTCTTTTGTCTCATTTTCCACCTGAATTGTAATAGTTTCTAATTGTGCACATTTGTCTCCCTTCACTTTATCTTTTGTAAAGATAATATCCATGTTGATTAGAAGCTTATGAGCAGTAGGATCCCACAAGCAAAACCCATTTACTCCATCAGTATAGCCCAAGGAGATACAATTTCTAGATTTAACATCCAAGTTTGATCTTTCTTTTTTATTGTACAAAATGTAGCATCCAGTGGCTTTCCCGTCCATACCTTCATTGGAATTTTCAAATCAATCATACTGATGGAGATCGATTGATAACATAACAAATGATTTTTACTGGTTCTGCCCAGAATGACTTGGCTAGCCCCGTAGTACTCAGCATAGCTCTTGTTCTATCCAACAAGGTTTTGTTCATCCGCTCTGCCACTACATTTTATTGAGAAGTATACATAAGCCATCATGAATTGTATTTTTGATGTCCTCAAGTTGGAAAATTGCATCAAACTCATCAATGATTTATTCTCCTCCAATGTGAGTCCTCAAACACTTGATTTTATTTTCAAAATCAAGTTCAAGTCGTGCTTTGAGTGATTTGAAAACTTCAAAAACATCTGATTTCTTTTTTATTGGATACACCCGACATCTCCTAGAGAAGTCATCAATGAACGAGACAAAATATCTTACTCTTCCTAGGGAGACTACCAGTGCTTGCCCTACATCTGAATGAATCAGCTCCAAGATGCTTTTACTTTGGTAGTATAAGTGTCAGACTTCAATCTGTGTTGCTTACTAATAACACAATGCTCACAAAAGGGTAAGTTCACTTTCGTAAGCCCCGACAATAGCTTCCGTTCAGACATATCCTCGTTCTAACATATGTCCGAGTTTTCTATGTCATAACACCGATAACTATTCTCCTGAACCACTTGATGCAACATCTAATTCTGTCTCTTTGCGTGTTTGCCCCAAAAGAGCATACAGATTTGCTGTAACTTTTTCCGCCTTCATCACCACAAGCGCACGTTTCATGATTTTCATGATCTCATTATCGATACGAGTACACCCGACATCATCCAATTGCCCTAAGGACAATGGATTCTTCGTCAAGCCCTTCACATATTGTACCTACTTTATTGTACGAATAGTGTCATCAAATATTTTTATTTTGATGGTACCAACCCCAGTGATTTCTAAGGCATGATCATTTACCAGAATTCGGACCCTCTTGAGACTGGTTCATATTGATCGAACAATTCTCTCCGAGACCTCATGTGTCATGTCTCTCCAATTACATAATCTATGCATCGTAGATCTTTTCTTGCCTTCCGCAATCGTTGTTGCTTCGCTGAATAATATTTTAGCACAGCCTGAAGTACTTGCCACATTTCGTTGAGAAGTCTTCTCGATATTTCTTGTACACTCTTTTCTTGAAGTGTACTTTACCGTCATATATATAGCAGTAAATGTTTTTCTTCTTACTTCTTGACTTTGATATACCATTCACGTAACTCCCATCTAAGTCACATTATGTTTATCATCCTCTTATCATTGGTCAGGCATTGGCTTGCTTTGAAGATATCAACCTATCTACCTTATTCTTGAGCCGACTTTCTTCGCTAAGAATCGCATTTAAAACATCATTGAAGTTTTAAACATCCGTAAGGATTTTGTTGGTTTATGTTGATGATAAACTGATCATATCAATTCGATAGACTCTAAAGTAGAAGCTTCGCACATTATTTTCCTCTCTTATATACCCCATAGAGGTGAGCTGGATAATAGAGTATTCAGTGTGGTTATATGGTCGGTCATCGAGTTCGTCATCCGAAGAATATACAACTTTCTCTTTTGGAAAATTTTGTTCCGAAGTGATTTGACCTCGTACATTTTGACCAAAGTATCCGAAACAATTTTTGCCGATTTTATTTCAGCGATACTCGACAAACTTCACCTGCTACTGTCAAGTGTATATTGAAAATAGCAGCACCATTGATCTCATTTTACTTTTCATCATCCATGAAGTCACTCGGTCTATCTCCAATAGCAGTCAATTAACATTTTTCGTTAAAATTGCTTTAATATTCTATTTCCACAACATAAAATTTCTATCATTAAACTTCAGTTATAGTACTTGAATTTTACCTTTTGACATAATTAAATATTATGATTGCAACCATAACCAACATTTATTACTAGGTTGAATTGTTTAAAAATAGGAAATCCTAAGGGTGGAGGAGAGAACATTACTTTCCCAGCCTTAATTCCACCTAATCACGTAAAAAGAATAATCGGTTGAGTTTCTACCAAACAAATGATAAACAGTCCACAATCCCTGATTACCAAACACAGGATTATATATGAATGTGTGTGCTCGTCGTGTTTCTTGATCCCTTGTTTGGGGAGACGTGTTAGCCATAAAAGAGTTCCAGGATTGTACTTTATTTTATCATTGCAAAGCAAAAAGTGATACGGTTGCGTTGTAACGTCAGCTAGAACAACTTCAAAATCCCAGTAGCTAGCTTTCAATGCCTTTCCACCAAATGATAAAAAATAACCTTCTGTTATAAATGTTTCTTGTACTATATGGTTTTAGAAACTGAGTTTAGAAATGTGCAGACAAACAAAGTCCTCTCAACCAAGCATAACAAAATTTATCAAGAAATAAATATCCTAGTCTATTTTAGGATCTTACATGCTTAATCTCAATATCCAGTACAAATAATTGATTGATTGATTTTTTTCAATAAAGAGTTTTTTGTCTCATGTAGGACATATACCAAGATATATGAGAGAAGCTAGACATACATACTAAAATACTAATACTGTTAATTATTTACAAGCGACCAAAAAACCTGAACTCAACCAGTACGGTATTTTTAACATAATTACATCCTCGGTCCTCACTTAAGCATACGGTAGTTTTTCCACGACGAAATCAGTTGCGGTTCTGAAAATAGTTTTGCTCCTCAAGTTTCTGGAGCAGAACTGCCTTCTCTGAGTCAGGCAAAGCGTTGAAAATGAAAACAGATTTATCTCCAATATCGTCCTGCGAAACAAGAACACATTTTTTTACGTGTAGGATGAAGCTAGTAGCAAAAATAATCCATTGCGTGTACCTTAATCGGCTGAGTGAACTTTCTGCCAGCAAACACCACAAAAAGCACCATCCAAACGCCCAAGATGGTCGATTTGGTGCCATCGTCCATCAAACCGCTCTGAAATTGAACATAAGTTCGCCGTTGAGAGTGATATACAAACATTGACCCAAACTAAACAAACATCCAGACTCAAATTCCCCCATCTGATCATACAGGACATCAGTGACAAACCGTGAAAGAAACATCAATTGATGTTTGCACAAACGCAATGTGAAGCTAGCTATTGAATTACGTACGGATTTTAGATTTACGGGTAAATGTTATTTGATCCTACATATTGGCCAAAAAAGGAAAGAAGTAGTAGTACGCAGTACCAAATGCCCAAGCAGAAGCGTTGGAATGACGAATGTTAGCACGCCAGCTTCCAGCTTTCCATAGCAGAGCCCTGTATAGGTTATTGATTCAGTGATAAGATGAGAAACACAACACAAAATTACCGAGATCTTAAAAAACCAGGGCAATAACCTTCTTTGAACACAAGGCCAGTTAGAGCAGCAAAGAGTGGGCCAACAAACCATACAGCAGCTGGATTCTCCACAACATACTCCACTAAACTCGTGCCCGATGGCTGTGCCAAAAGAGCATATGTTGCAACAGATCCCAAAGCACCAACCAACCACAAGGCTTGTAGTGCCTGCTTAATCTCTTTGACATATATGTGAATCAAGTACAAAGACAGCCCCAATCCACAGCCTCCCAAAGCATAAAACAAATCCAAATTTCTTGATATCAAATCGTGCAAAGTTCCTGGATCGCGGAAAAGAGCTGTTGAAGATGCAATTACAAAAGAAGTGGCAGCCGTCACGAGTCCTGTCCTATACAAAATCACTTCCTGAATATCAGAGGGCTCGACTTTCCATGGTCCATAGGCACCTTGATACGCGATATCACTCAGTGTCTCTGATGGTTCGGATGAGCTCCCACCCTCTCCAACAGCTCCAAGTTCGGTAATTGACCTGTTGCCTGAATTTCGCCAGTCGAAGAGCGATCCTGCTGAAAATTCTGAGAGGAAAACCATGAGATTCGGTTAAGGAATCGAAATCAAGATGTTTATCATGATTATAACCAACAATCACCTCGCAAAACAACTGTTTTATCAGCAGTTGATAATATTTTCATCATCTAATTGCCATTGTTCAACTCATGGGCAAGATTCAGTATCAGAAACCAGTGAAAGTCATTACAACATAAATTGCTTTTTCAACTCACAAAATAGTGTAGCCTATCTAGCAACGAGAAAATCAGTACTTTCGAAGTGTTCCGATAGTCTACTGTGCTTCCAAAGTTGCTTTCTCAAAACGAAAGCACAAACATTAACAACTACCAATCTTTAAGCTTAAATAAGAACACTAGTTCCAAACAAAATGATCGATTTAGAGTTCAAAGAGCAGAAAAAAGGATTTTCATTCATTGTGAACAAGGACAGAAACGACAAATTCCACAAAAAAACCAATAGAAATAGTACGATCAAAAACATTACTGTCGGGATATCCAACTCTGCGGCGGCAACGAACAACCACCGGCGATAACCCGTTTAGCAGACTCGGCGACGGGATTCCAAATCCTGGCTTCTTCAATTACATGGACAAAATATTAAACTCCAAGAAAGATCTAATAAGTAATCGGAACTACATACGATGTAGGAGATTGAAGAAATACTCTAACCAGGAAGCTTAATGGGTCCCACGCGGAGCTCCGACAGGCAACCCGCGGGGATGAAGACGGAGAAATCGGCCTGCACGACGGTTTCCGGCCACAGGAGTTAGTCGGGAAATTTCTGCAGGGCAATCCACCTGTTGAAGTTGAAGCCATTGTTCCTAGACCGGTAATGATGATGGATGATTTTGAGGTGTCTAGAAAAAATCTACTTTTCTTGACTCTTGAGTAGTGATTTGAGTAAAAAATATTTTAAATAATAACAAAATAGATTCATATATTATTTTAAATATATATTTATTATTGGTTCAGAACAAATTACTTTTTGTTTTTTAAAATCTTAAAAACACTTAGCAGTTTCTCGAAATATATTCCTGTAAAGATTATCCGGTTGTCGGGGAAAGTTTGTGTGCTGTGAGAGAATGAATTCTATGTCAAATATCTTGTAGAAATCTTTAAATATTTCATTTTAGGTATTATTAAACTCTCGATGTTGAAGTCATTTTCAAGTCATTTCTTCCAACTCCATGGTATACTAGAGAGCATTTAATAAATTAGCAAAAACGGTTCTTAAATTAACATGCAGATGACTATATCGGGAAGTCGATATTTCTTAAAATATTAGTGTATATATAAATTCGTATATATATAATTATGGGGATATCTTATGTGAATACCTAATGATGTGAACATTCTGATGTTAACACATTCCTATATATATATATATATACACGGATATGATATCCTGCATAACTAACTTCCACATCCCTTCCTCGACTAACACGTGTCGCCATATGATTGGACCAATATTTTAAATTCAACATTTTTATTATGTTTCTATAAATTCGCACCAAATACATAACGTCATGTTTGTTATATATATATATAACAAGTGGGGAACGTAGCGTCAACTCTTATACGAGTGGCACCTGTTTTCGGTGTATCTGAAATGAGATGGGTCCGAAAACTAGGTGGACCAGTTTCTGGTCCTTTTTCTTGGTGGGTTGGCAGTCAGGTTTCATCGAACCAGCCCACTGCCATCCCTGTTGGGACAAAATTCATATGCTATGCAGAAGGTACATAGTTCAATACCTCATCAATCACTATAAGTTCAGAATTCCGTCACGCCATACTCTAACATCATATGATATACGCCCTTTAACTAAGCTCTAGATCAGTCCCTGATTTACTGTGGAAAGCTTTAGAATCTATTAATTTAGTTTAAACGACACATTTAAAGGAAGAAAAATAAAATCTATTAATTTAGTTCCATGTTCACACATTAATTAACAGCAACAAAAAATCATTTATAAAATGCAAGAGTTAGAAACCTGTCCTAATACAGTGCCTACTTCGGATCATATTTTCAGGCAAAAATCTGGTTGTTAATAAATGTACGCCTGTTCTTATCAAATACCTTATTATTGTCGAATTTTTGCATCTTCATTCACGAATGCTAATTTTGTATGCAAATATCATTTTTGTTTTCACTTCTTGTTTATTTAATCCTCCACTCCTTCTTCTTCTTTTTAATATTCAGGCTGAGGTTATCGCATCCTTGAACATGCTGGTGTAGTTAGTAATTTTGTTTTTCAATTTAAGTTAAGTTACCAAAAAATTAATAATAATTACTATATATACATTTGAGTACATATATTCTTTTCCACACACATAATAACTGTTCAAAAATAGATTAAAACATGTAAGAATAAAGTATTTACCGCGGTTTTGTCTATAAGGGTGAATATTTGTACTAGTGATAGTTCATTGCAACATCCATATTCTGTTATGATTTAGCCACCACTGAAGAATAATTCACACATATAGAATCTATGTGTAACTTTGTATTATTTTCCGAAATATTTTCCTGACATCTCGAAAGACTGTACGAATTCGAAAGAGTTACCCTAAGGATACAGGTAAGTTGGTTAGACTTGGGGTAATCTGGAGTACCTTCTTTGGCTTCACGGGTTCGATTCTATTGTGGAGCATATTTCTCACTGAAAAATTATGGGGTTCTATGAAAGTTATTTCTTTTATATAAGTCATCTCCCCCAACCACTGTCTACTTGTGCATATCTCTCGATTTAAAACATGTATGGGTCAATGAGTCTATAGCCTATATAGGGGGTTAGTCCACTGTGACTAGAGCATATTCCCCACTGAAATATCGTGAGGGTGTCTGGGAGTTAGTTATTAATTTATATAAGTCATCTTCTCTGTACCCCTGCCTACTCGTACATATCTCTCGATTTAAAATATGTATGGGTCAAGGGATCTATAATCTATATAGGAAATTATCCCATTAATAACGTGATGTTTAGTAAATGAAATTCGAAAGAGTTACTAGCAATTTAAATCATGTCCTCCTATTTAAAATCGATAAATAACATAGGACATAACATCGATCGAGTACTGTGTTAGGTGGATAGCTTCTTTATGAACATACTAGGTAAAATAAAAAAATCCCGTTAATTAATTGACATTCAATGTTTCCGGACAAAATAAAGCCACATTTCCAGTTCCTTTTTTCCGCGACAAAATTATATTCATCAAATCTAATTAAGTAAATCTTACTATTTACGTATTTGTTTTTTAAGGGAAAAAAAAACGAAGCCAGAAGTGAAACATACATTTAATCAGATTATATATGGGAACTGTTCTAAATTATGAGTAAATCTCTGCATTAATCTCTCTACCATCTTGCTGCTCTTGCCAGCGACACTTAATCAATTCCTAAACCACCTCTTTTTCTCGATCTTGAACAATTCTCCACACTCTTCCCGATATAAATAGCCCCAAACCCTCCGCCATTTTCCAAATCCTTTGGCTCACAGATCACCAGAGATTTCAAGAAAACACTCGTAAACAATGGCGGAACTGGCTGTTTGCCCGCCCCAGAAAACAAACAAAACCTTCTTTCTGACACAGATTATCCTCAGAAGTCTGGCTTTTGCGGCGTCCTTGGCCGCTGCATGGATGATGCTTACCAACAGGCAGAATGCTCTGGTTTACGGTATCGGGGTCACCGCAAGTTACAGCTACTCTTCCGCTTTCAAGTGAGATCTTGTCTTGTTAACTTGAGGGATCTTTTTATGGGTGTTTTTGATTGATTACATCACTGTTTTCAGGTTCTTTGCGTACGCGAATCTCATTGCTTGCGCTTTGTCCGTTGTGTCTCTCTTTATGGCTTCCATCTTCTGCCACACGGCGATAAATCCGACGAGATACTTCGGCATGTTCATACACGATCTGGTACTATTTATTTGAGAATATTATCGATAGTTAGCCCACGATAATCCCACTATATATGCTAACCGGAAAGAAATCTGGCAGATTATCACTGTTCTATTGATGGCGGGCTGCTCAGCTGCGACGGCCATCGGCTTCGTTGGGAAATACGGAGTCAGCCAGGCGGGTTGGCTGCCACTGTGCGATCACTTCGTTAAGTTCTGCAACAGAGGCTCGGCTGCCACCATGCTTTCATACCTGAGCGTCGTTTTCTACATGGTTCTTACTGTAATTTCTGCCAACAAATCGCGCCAGATACAAGTTTGATCGCAGATCGGGTGGCGAAGAAGATGGAGAAAACACAGGATTTGAGATATTTAATTTTTCTTTGTTTAAACCATGGCGTGATATAGTGGTATGTCTGGTTGTGTTTGTTGTGCACACGAGGTCGTGTAATGGAGTTGATGGTTTTGTGATTCTGTGTGAAAAGGACAACACACGCACATATACTTAAAAGTTTATCATTATTACCGACTTAACACCTTCAATATGTATGGCTCTACTTTATAATCTATCTCTCGAACTTTTACGTCGCCCCAAGATGGATCTCCGATATTATTCCGATAACTTGTAAGTTTTATGACATGTTTGGCCAAATTAAGCTAAAGACCTTTGAAGATATTAACATGTGAAAAAATGAGATCCTTTTGCTATGATAATTACAAAAGTTAAAAGTTCATAAAATAAAATATAAATTTAAATTTAAAGAGCAAAATGTAAATAGAATAACAACTATGAATTAGGATAAGCAGCTATCATCATAGATGATATTTAAATCAATACTGAGACATTTTGATATACGGATATAAATAAACGATAGATTTGTACATAAGTTATTGTAAATGGACTTGGTTGGTCATGATTAATGATTATGCTAAAAATTCACTTTCATCCTTGCACTAATTGTTTTTAATCCTAATTAGTTTTATTAAATTTAAGGAAGTACACATTTCTATTTTCAAGATTATTTTGAAGACTACTATTTTTTTAAAACAAAATATGATACAAACTTTAAAGTTTATATTATGGTAAATAAGTATCATACTCTTTGTCTTACATGGTTTATGTTATTCGTGGAAATTGATTAAATAACTCAAGATGATGTCGAAGTAATCATTTTCTCTTTTCGCAAATGATATCCATCAAAATCCTTTTTATCTTCCCTGAATCGTTTCATTATTCTAAACACGGAAAAATTAAAATTAACTGACAAGAAAATATACGCAAAAAATCATTTATTTCGTCATACGACAAGGTGAATTTAACTGAATTATTCCATAACGTGATAATATATTTTTTATAATATGCACTCACGTAGTAATAAATGATATTTATTGTGGGAGGAATAATATATATTTCTTTACGCCACAATATTTGTTAGTTTGCATGAGAATGACATCCATTGATGCAAAGCCAAATTGGTGTCGTCCATGGTCCACAACTAACAATCTCAACGATATATGTGGGTGTCAAAGATGTTACGTTGATAATATTATCGGATGCACTAGCTACTTTCATAACTTTTAAATTTGAAAACAAAAATCAAATTAAATATCTTGAAATGACTAAAATACGTATGGGGTGTATTCAATCAATGACTTTTAATGATTTTTATAGATTTCGATGGATTTTAAAAATCCAGAGGTATTCAATTGACACATTTATGAACTCCATAAAAGTTTAGGTGGTATCCAGAGTAGATTTCCATAAATTTTAAAAAGTCAAGTGATATTTAATCTCAACTCTTTAAAAATACATAAAAATCTGTAGATATCCAAAATTACTATAAACTCTATGTCATTTTTATGGGATTGATACGATTATCAGATCATAAAAGTGCTCTAATACCACTTGATAGATCGAATAAGAACATCACAGAGTTTGGGGGTGAATATTTTTTTTAAAAAAATTGTTTTCTAAAAGAAATTTTAAAAACAGCTCGGTTACAAGCTGGTTCCAGAACTCAATCTGATCTGCTTTCTTGAAAAATAAATTTTTATTCGAAAAGATCTTAATTAAGCAATGAACTGAAATGTCAACGTATTGAAAATGAAATAGTAAGAGCACAAAGAAGGAATCTGTTTCTGGAAGTTTGAAACAATGATTCTACTTCTCTCATTCTTTCAAACTGAAATGAATTTTACTAGAAGGTTTTCAATAGAATACAATGTATCCTAAACCACTCAGTTAAGCTGCACCCGATATGAACTCCTGCTATTTCAATTCTCAAACAGCACGCATGCTGTGAATACAATTATGATGGTTTTGAAGTAATCTGATATGCTCAAATACTAGCATTATTAATTCAGTACACATGAATTGATTTACAGAAGAATGATTTGAATACAACAAAGAATTCTTCTGTAAAAATGAAAGAAGATGAAGACAGTTCGTGGTAAGATTTTTGCTTCGTAAAAAAAATCAGCAATCCAGCAAGAACCTATCAAAAAAACTCTCTCCGAACTACTCTTCACTTCTATTTATACCATTAGAATTCAATGGCAAAAAAACTATATCTGGTGGCACAGACGATGAATTCCAATCTTTGTATAACAGGCATTGAAAGATTGTAATATCTCCGCACAACGTCACTGTACTGCTCCGTTAAAATGTTCCCCCTTTTGGTTGCACAATAGTGATCCTCGTACATGACCAGACTCTGACGTAATCTAAATTATGCAACAAACGTTTTTGTCGCGTCATGGCCTTGAAGTTTACTGATCTGATTAATAGGAAGCTCTAGACCAATATGTTCTAATTTTGAATTCTGTTGATCCGTACTGCGCTTTGCACCTTATCTGATCTGTTATAAACCAAAACCTGATATCTAACACTGAGTTGTATTGACTCAACTTTTTCTCTTGATCTGATTATATGAAGCTCCAGATTGATGTGCTGAAAGCTCTTCAAATCCGGTGAGACTTCTATCTCATAATCAAATCCATCCATCCATCTCTCTCTTCAATATTCGTTACTCCAACTATATAAAAATTTCAACTTTTTTGTTATTTATATAATTAAAAGTTTATAATCCTAAAGTATAATTTATTATTAAGTTTATATATAATATTAAGTAATAATAAATATATAATAGTAAATAACATATATAATATTTGATATATTAGAAGTGAAGATTCGATAAGAATATACAAAAATATTATATATATAAATATTACTATAAATATAATAAGATATAATAGTAAATAATATATACATATTATTAATATATTATAAGGGGATGTGGATCCCCGTCCTCGAATCGACCCCACGGGGATGTAGATGAAAATTCTCGATTAACTCAGGACAGAGATGAGAATGGCAAACCCGTCCTATCTCATTTTCATCAATGTACGTGCATAGATATTAAAATTATCATTTAAGACTAATTTCATTTTTTTTTCTCTTTTACATTATTTACTTTTCTTAACCATTTATTCTGCAAGATCAAATATTAGTTTTATTTGTTAATTTCTTCCAGTCATAACACAGTCTTTGAATTTTTGTTGTTATGAAGTATGTGCATATTTAAAAGTTCATAAAAAAATTTTCAAAAATTTAATGAAGTAAATAGAATTCTTTGCACACAATGAGATTACATAAAAGTTTATAAAATTTATCTACTTTACAAAAGTCTTTAAATTATTATTATTATTGTCGGGCGGGTGTGGGTATAGAGATGGGGATAATGTCCCTATAACCACCTTGAGTTCCCGTAAAACCAAACAAAACCGAAATTGATAAGTAATTCTAAAATCCGTTCCGCTTATGTTTTTTTTCGCAGATCTCGAATCCATGAGGAAAATTGCTATAGGATAACAATGGTCATATATCTATTCAATGGTTCACACTATACAATGAGTCAAAATTATTATTATTATTATTTTTTTTGGATTGTGGAGTATAGTCAATTGGGTTCATAAAATATTTAATTTTGATTAAACAGAGAATTGATCCTATAGAGATTATTATCTCGTACACAGGACCAATATAAAATCAGAGCAAAAAAAATTCTGCCCATAAATGAAATAATAAACTAGATTATTAATGGAATCAAATTGGATAAAGTGGACTAGAAATCGAATAATTTTGGAGTTAGCTATAAAAACTCGAGAACCCATAGTACTTTTGAATTTTGCTATCCAACAAATGCATTTGGATTTTGATTAGTTATCCTACAGTCTAGCGCAGATTATGCAATCCGGCTTGGGTTGGGTGTCCAAGTGGAAGGAACATAGAGGGTGACTGGTCAATCTGAGACCCATTCCCCGCTCCACTTCTCTCTCATCCGCGGATCTCAGCGAACGAGGCTCCTATCGCCGCCACAGATTCGAAGATGATCACGATTCCCTACGTCACCGCTCTCACAACCTATTTCAGCTACGGCCTCCTCTTCGCCTTCGGCCAGTTCCGGGATTTCTTCCGGAAGATTGTCGATCGCTTGTCTCACAGCACCCTTCAGGTGACTTTAAGAGTTATCGATGCTTCCTTGCGTGTCGTTTAGTTGTGTTGTGAGATCATTTGTACTCGTTCTTATGGAAGGGTTATGCGCCAATCTGTTTGGGCCTCGAGGATTTCTACATTCGGCGGCTGTATTTACGGATTCAGGTTTGTGTTTTCACATTTCAGCTTCATCATCTGGAGTTGCTTTCCTTTTTGGTTGGAACTCGATTATTTTGTCCTGATCTGTGTAAAAGTTCGTGTTTTTGATTGGTGGGACTTGTTAGTCATACTTTCTGTCATTGTTTCTTCGCCATTTTAGCGGTAGTAAATTGACGAATGGTTACTCTGTCCTCTATCTTGAAACTTTTGTTTGGTGCTCCAAGCCTCTAATTCCTGTTGATGAAAGGGCCTATTGTAAAAAATGGAAGGAGTAGAACGGCACCATATTTTGATCCTTCCCATTGCATTGCTTTCTATGAAAAGGGGTGGAGCTATACCAAGGGGTAGCAAGAGTTCAAAAAAATTGGCGGAGGCAGCCTGATCAAAAACATAGTTTCATCTATCTTAGATATGACTAGACATCAAGATTAATCATTCTGGGAATTGTGAATATACTTTTTTTTTTCAATAAAAAGTACCAAGGTTGACATGACACTTGATACAGGATTGCTTTAACAGACCAATATCAAGCCCTCCTGATGCTTGGTTTGATGTGGTGGAACGTGTCTCCAAGGACAATAACAAAACTCTGCAGTAAGTGTTTGCTTCTGCTAAAAATCAAATATGGAATTTTGTGAATTTTTATCTTCCTGATATTTTGACACTCGTTAGTGGGTGTTAAATAGTGGGGAAACTAAATATGAGTTCCTTTGAAATTAGAGCCTCTGTAATTGGAAATATCATCCTAATTAATGGTATTCAATGAAGGCGAACTACAAGAGTCACTAGGTGCCTCAACTTGGGGTCATATAACTATCTGGGATTTGCTGCAGCTGATGAATACTGCACACCACGGGTAATTGAGTCCTTGAAAAAATTTTTCCCGAGCACCTGTAGTACTCGGGCTGATGGAGGTAAATGTGTTTGTTGGTGATAGCTATCCCCTTTCTCGGACATTCCCTGCTGCAATTTTTGACCTTACATTTGAGAAACATTGTAACCAGGTACAACCAAATTGCATGCTGAGTTGGAGGCATGTGTAGCAAATTTCGTAGGAAAGCCAGCTGCATTAGTTTTTGGCATGGGTTATGTGACAAATTCTGCCATTCTTCCTGTATTAATTGGGAAGGTATTGGCAGTTGATGAGACTGATATCGACTTTTGATAATTTTCAATTGTGCTATGTTCTAAGTTTCAGTTGTTTGCAGGGAGGCTTGATTATCAGCGATTCATTGAACCATAACTCTATAGTTAATGGTGCACGGGGATCTGGGGCAACTGTTCGAGTCTTTCAGCATAACAGTTAGTTAAATCTTTCTTCTTTTGTGGAGCTAAATATCATATAAATTATGAAACAGTTATTTTTAAACAGTTAAATGTTACTTTTCTGTAGCTCCATCTCATTTGGAGAAGGTTTTGAGGGAACAAATTGCGGATGGACAGCCCAGAACACACAGACCTTGGAAGAAGATAATTGTTGTGGTGGAGGGAATCTATAGCATGGAAGGGGAACTATGCAAGCTCCCTGAAATTGTTTCCATATGTAAGAAGTACAAGGTAGATTCTTCGTTTTGCTAACATAAGAAAAGAAGAAGTACAAGATTCCATGCTATATATCATCTCTCGAATTCTTTCTTATCTTGTTCTACTCGTATATTCTGTGACTTGCATAGAACTGATGAATACATTTGCATTCATTAGTCCTGATGTTTGAGAGTTGTTTGGCATATGATTCTGAACTAGCCTGTTTATGAAAAGTCTGACCTTGTTTTTCTGGTGTTCCTAATTTTTTTCAGCACTCATGTGTCCCTAATTTCTTTCCAAAACAATAATAGAAAATAAATAGAGGAAAAAAATTATTTCATTAGACTTCAACTAGGTCAAGTTTACAGCTTTACTTACATACATAGCGCAACAATCATTATACAAAATAGCCATTCCCTGAACTAAAACATCTGAGGCCAAATAAAAGCAGCCACATTCGCTGAGCGTCGTCAATTTTGGACCTGGAGACTTGAATTATGTTGTGCAGTGACAATTTTTGCAATTTAATCTTATGTTTCTCAGTATTTCCTGTCTTTTGCACAGTGACAATTTTTGCAATTTAATCTTATGTTTCTCAGTATTTCCTGTCTTGTGCCACCTAATTTTTCCTTCCACGACAGGCTTATGTTTATCTGGATGAGGCTCACAGCATTGGTGCTGTTGGGAAAACTGGGAGGGGTGTTTGTGAGCTACTGGGAGTTGACACGGCAGATGTGGACATTATGATGGGAACTTTCACTAAGTCATTCGGGTCATGTGGTGGTTATATTGCAGGATCTAAGGTTTGTATCATGTGTAGTGTTTGGTATGTGGTTGTAAATATCCCTTCATCAACAGGCAAATATCTCTCTGTGTTAAATTGCAGTGTGAGTTAGTACTGGTAAGCAACTTTTATTCATTTTGTTTTTCTTGGAAGTTTCTATTTTTATGCTTGATTTTGTGTTTAATTGGAACAAATGACCTTACGTACATGACCTTGGAAGTGTGGAAGAAAACAATTGGTCTGTGCGCAGATAAGGCAACATGGAATGTGGCACAGAATTTTGTCAAGACTACAATTCTGCAACGAGAATTATTTTTATGACAAACAACTTTCACCTAAATTATGTGGGAAAACCCTATTCATATTGATCCATATGTTGCTAGCACTTACTCATAGTTTCTATCTTTTACAACCACATGCTTGCAAGCGAAAAGTCAAAGCATGATTTCATTTTCAATCGATCTATTAATTGCCTTGTAGTATGGTTCACCCTAGAGAGAAATTCATGTGTTGCTTAAAATTGCATGTGAATTCATAGATCTTTAGTATCTTGATAAGGTTTTGTCGAAGTAAAACAATAATCCTTTCTCACATATTTGGATTAATATCATAGAGAACTATGGTTTTGCTTCACCTTTTGTCAATGGTTCACTATAACATGATCATACTTCTTCAGGATCTTATTGATTACTTGAAATACACATGTCCCGCTCATCTTTATGCGACATCAATATCACCGCCAGCTGCACAACAAATTATTTCTTCCATTAAAGTTATTCTTGGAGAAGATGGTTCTAGCAGAGGTGAAAGTTTGTTGACTGCTATGTTACTAGCAAAAATATGCTGTGTCATTGGTGTCTAGCATGTTCTTTCAAGTTTTTCTTACACCTGGTGCATTTTGTTTTTGTAGGGGCTCAGAAGCTGGCAAAAATACGCGAGAACAGCAACTTTTTCAGGTCAGAATTGCAGAAAATGGGTTTTGAAGTTCTCGGAGATAATGATTCCCCCGTAATGCCCATAATGCTCTATAACCCCGCAAAAATACCTGCTTTTTCACGAGAGTGCCTCAAACGAAATGTAAGCATCTCTATCCCACTCTCCCCTCTCCCACTTGTTTATTTTCACTTGACCAACAGTCCATCGTCAAGCTTAATATTTGTTTTGTTTCACACTATAAGTTCTTGAACGTTTTGCTATGCAGGTGGCTGTGGTAACGGTTGCTTTTCCCGCTACTCCTTTATTGCTGGCCCGTGCACGCATTTGCATTTCTGCTGCACATTCAAAGGAAGACCTTGTTAAAGCTTTGGAGGTCAGGGTCTTATGAAATAATACCAGATTGTTGGACGTTCTATCTGCAAACGACTAAAAGGAGAATAGCTTTGACGAAAGACTAATAATATACAGATAATTTTTCTTCCACAAATAACCATAAAAACTAACTTTTCTCTGGAATCTGTATCAGGTTATCAGCAGTGTTGGTGACCTTGTTGGCATAAAATACTTTCCTGCTGAGCCTATGAAACAGCCGATGGAGGGTGACAGAGTGAAGCTGGAGTGAAGATTCATGACTTCTTGGAGATCGTCTCGTCTCTGTAAGGAGATTCAGCAGTCTTCTGAAATTTTGTTTGTTATTATGTACAGGGAGTAGTATACTGCACTTCTTGTGTAACTACATCATATTATTTATATCTGAATACGTTTTGTGTTGTCGATATATTGCCCTCCTTTCCCCCAAGGCCTTATCTAACTTCTTGTCTTACGACACCGAGGTTGGTATACCTGCAATTTGATCCAACACTCTCGTAAATCATAACTGGTAACTCTACTAAATTCCATCTAACAAGATTCTTTGTCAATATTAGATTAGTGAATCTAAAATATATCTTGGATTTATTCGCTTTTTTAACCCCATCATTTGTTTCCTGCTGAAGTCCTTGAGAGATCCCTACGGTTTGCAAGAAGATTGGTTGTTTACTGATGTTAATTTTGATATGCGTTTCAAGTCACTTGTGCAGTTGTGCACATGCTTCAAGCGCATGAGGGCTCAAATTTAAGTAGTGATTTACTATATAATATAAAATGGGGTGGGAGACTTCCATTTTAAACTACCATGCTACCTATATGAAATTTAACTCCAATTTCACATGGGTCATTAGGCCTCCCTTTTGCAAGTAGATGAAGGGATCCTTCGCTAAATAACAATGATATGTCTGAATTAACCATAACAACGAGAACAAAATGGTAGGTAGACATGGTCACGGGTCCGGGCTGGTTGGGTTCCTGCCTGACCCACTGGACTTCGGGTTGATAAATCCCGAACGATTATGGGTCGGGTTTTAGATCTGGCAAGTTATGCCGTGTTCGAGGCCTGGCCCTTTCGATTTTAAAACAAAATTGGAATTTTTTTAAAACTTGAATTTAAATTCTTTTAAAAAATAAGTTCAAAAATTGAAATAAACTATATAAATTTGGATTTAGATTTGGATTTGAGTTTGAATTTGAGTATAGAGTTAAATTGAACTCGAAATATAAAGAGAAAATTGTATTCTAAAAAATAAACTTTATAAATAACAATTCGTCTTTAAATTATATTTAAATAAATTTCAGATTTGAAATTTGAATTTTAAAATATATAAAGTTGAAAAAAAAATCGCTCTCATATTCTATTTAAATTCGAATTTAAATTTTAAATTTTAAGTTCAAAATAATTACATAAAATAAATGTTGGTTGAGAATACAAAAATATTGTAATTACATTATAAAAAATAAATTCGAAGTTTATGTGAGATCTGGACAAACAGACGATGATATCAACTACGTATTTGGAACATAGCATATTTCAGTCGACGGGTTGATATTCAGCTGATGGTTGTTAAGTGGAAGTATTCAGATGTTGCGTTGAGATTTTCAGATGCTAGATATCAGATGTTGATATTCGGGATTATTTCAGAGGTTGAATTATTACAAGTTATCAGTTTCTGGTACTCGATCAGCCGTTGGAATTCTACGATTAGCTTTTGGTATTCAATCAACCGTTGGGATAAATTCAGCCGTTGAATTCTTCAAGGGTATTCAGCAGTTGAATTTTAGTTTCAGACGCAAGTAATTGAGTGTTAGCGTGTTTTGTTAAAGATTGCAAAACGACAGTGTTTGGATAAGTTGAAACGACAGCGTATTGGATTAGCGCTAGGATTCAGCCGACGGGTTTTGCATATAATCATCTACTGGTATATCAGCCGTTGGTATTTCAGCTGTTGGACAAATCAGGTGATGAAGTGTTCAGGCGTTGTAACCAGCCGTTACGTCATAAAGGGAGATATTTCAACGATCAGCTGGTGCATATTTTCAGGAGTTGAAGCTATCAGCTGGTGCTTATTTTCAGGAGTTGAAGCTATCAGCTGGTGCATAGTTTCAGATGTTCTAGTCATCAGCTGGTGTACAAACAATGAATTGATTCAAATTCGATCATATACTCAAATTGAAAAAGATCGATGGCCATAACAGAATCGTACAATTGCCTAGCATTAAGGAGATAACGACGGTACTATTTTGGGTAAATAGTATATATTTACAGAGGTTGTTACACGGTTATTGCACAATTATGGAAAACGACAATCTGGTTCTGACGATGTGCAATTTACCATTTGGTGGAGCAGGATATACGGTTACAGATTATCAGAATTTCAAAAGGGATTCTATTTTCCTTTATAGAGTTAGTCGACCGTTGTGAACGAAGACTATAAAAACAGGAGTTTGAATTGAAGAACAACTTTTTCTCTCAACCTCTTGCCGTCACTCTGCCAATTTTCTGAGCGCATTGCAATTTGAAGTTATTCTCAAAAAGCTCACAACTCGAAGAACTTTCAAACAAGCCTTCATAGATTTACCTTCGAGTTTATTCTCTGGTTCAATCTTTTGAATCGTGTTTCGTTGTTTAGAAACCAGAGAACTTACAACACTCAATATATTTGTATTCCATCGTTGTATTCATTGTTGAGTCTGTAACAAACGCGCTCTCTAAAAGCCGTTTGAAAAATATCATTCTAAGTGTTGTAAAACCAGCAGCTGCGTCTGCGTGATTGTTTGTGGAGTTGCTAGGAGTTTACCTTGAGCGAGGCTCGGTGATCAGGTGTTTGTAGAAGGCCTGCACGCATCAAATATTCTAGTGAAACCTCCTGAAAAGGAATAAGGGGAGACGTAGGATATTTATATCCGAACTTCCAGAAACAAACTATGTCCCTTAACTTTTACATTACGCATT
>KV001733.1:140787-153294 GCA_001598015.1 Dorcoceras hygrometricum | reverse complement strand
TTGAAGCTATCAGCTGGTGCATACTTTCAGATGTTCTAGTCATCAGCTGGTGTACAAACAATGAATTGATTCAATTCGATCATATACTCAAATTGGAAAAGATCGATGGCCATAACAGAATCGTACAATTGCCTGGCATTAAAGAGACAACGACGGTACTATTTTGGGTAAAATAGTACATATTTACAGAGGTTGTTACACGGTTATTGCACAATTATGGAAAACGACAATCTGGTTCTGACGATGTGCAATTTACCATTTGGTGGAGCAGGATATACGGTTACAGATTATCAGAATTTCAAAAGGGATTCTATTTTCCTTTACAGAGTTAATCGACCGTTGTGAACGAAGACTATAAAAGCAGGAGTTTGAATTGAAGAACAACTTTTTCTCTCAACCTCTTGCCGTCACTCTGCCAATTTTCTGAGCGAATTGCAATTTGAAGTTATTCTCAAGAAGCTCACAACTCGAAAAACTTTCAAACAAGCCTTCATAGATTTACCTTCGAGTTTATTCTCTGGTTCAATCTTTTGAATCGTGTTTCGTTGTTTAGAAACCAGAGAACTTACAGCACTCAATATATTTGTATTCCATCGTTGTATTCATTGTTGAGTCTGTAGCAAACGCGTTGTCTAAAAGTCGTTTGAAAAATATCATTCTAAGTGTTGTAAAACCAGCAGCTGCGTCTGCGTGATTGTTTGTGGAGTTTCTAGGAGTTCACCTTGAGCGAGGCTCGGTGATCGGGTGTTTGTAGAAGGCCTGTACGCATCAAATCTTCTAGTAAAACCTTCCTGAAAAGGAGAAGGGGAGGAGTAGGATATTTATATCCGAACTTCCGGAAACAAACTCTGTCCCTTAACTTTTACATTACGCACTTACTTACTTGTTACACTGTTCACTGATCAATTGGCTTTATTCCGCACATATTTGTTAGCCAAGAGATCAGTCATTAAACTGAGATATCTTAAGTCTGGTAACTCGGACTTAAGTTAAGCAGTGCTTGTAAAAATTATTTTAAACGGTTTCGAAAATTTAAAATACCAAGGAGTTCATTCAACCCCCCCTTCTGAACTCCTAGGGCTGTTTTCATGCCATATTGATCCTATCATAATTGTAGATCTGCTCTCCTCCAGCGTTGCCCACAAGGTTTATGATCCATATATGAGAATATAAAGACACTTTATATTCTAAAATATCAAAATTTTTAATCAATTATTTTTCTTTTGCACCAAATAGTTTATTAAATATATGTTTAAGCGTATTTCGAGAAATGCATCTAATTGCAGGATTAACACCAGATGTGTTTAAAAGATAATTTATCACCAAAGTTAAAATAAAGTTGTTCAATAGCAACATACCTATTAGTTTCTTCCCTAAAATTGAGCTTTAGAAAATTTAAAGAGTTGAGATCTAGAAATACCAATTTCCATTGGATGGTTTTTCTCGATGTGCCGAATCAAGGTGTCATAGTCTCCACCGTGTTGTCATTTGTAAGCTTGTGAACAATGTTTAAATATTGCTTGCAAATCACCAAAAAAGATGTGTCACCTTGTCAAGGTGTTTGATGAAAACATTGTATTTGGCCCTCCCACTCGTCGATACCCATAGGCACCATCGATGTACTCATGTTGTCTTGAGTCCCTTAACTCTATTCGTGTGTTGGTTGGGTTTCGACATCTTCTTGAGCATGCTCGTCGTCAAAGAGAAGAAATTAAAATCGTCGATATTGAATGAAGAATCAACTTTCATTTACGACCACCAAGATGACTTGATCCGTCGTTTATAATGTACTATAGAGTTGAGAGAATAAAAGAATAAGAGTTAAGAATTTAGAAGAACTTAATAGAATAAGAGATGCATAAGAGATTAAGAGAGCTTAAAATAATAAGAATTGAGACGAGGATAGGAGATTGAGTGATAAGAAATTGAGAGATGAGTAACACTTGGACTTCTCGAAATTTAAGAAAATCAAAATTACGTTTACCATTTATTAAATGATTGGATTATATAAAATATTTTATTTAAACTCAAATGTGTTTCTTCAATCAAATTCCTATGAGAAAATTTAAAACTCATTAAAGTAAAAATATATGTATCAGAGTTGCCGCTTCATTTATTAAAAATGGTATCTGATACAAACTCAACAACTAAAGTTACATCAAACAAATGTTCTGAGTGAAACGATTAATTTCTACTTCACACTAAATTCAGTTATACTTGGACATTAATATTCATGGTGTCATTATTTATATGATATTTGATGTATATGTTGAGTTGAATTAAAAAATATTTTATTTTCCATGCGATCTGCACCAATGACACCTTAATAATAAGTTAAATTCATTTTTCTAAAGTTTATATTTACTTTTTAATATTTAGTTCTCAACTCGGAGAGCGTCTATCAACGGAAACCCAGGGATTTTAGAGTCGCTTGTCTCTTGCCTGAAGGCTGATAAACCCTAAGTCGTTTTTATATTTATTTAGTTTAATACTGTAAAAATCATAAACCCCATATTGAGATGCCACTTTAATGGCCATTTCAGCTGGCTTGGGATTTTCTCGTCTCCCCTATTATCCTCTCCGCTCACCTCTCCGCCAATATTTTCTCCAGGTAAGCTATCATCTCGTTCATCGTACGAAAAATGTGGCGCCGATTTTCCAAGTTTTTTTCTTAATTTCAGAGCTGCGTTTTTGTTAATTAATTTTTTAATATTAAATTTACACTTTTTAAAGGTAAGGTTGGGGTATGCGGCGACAATTGAAGCATTCGATGATACAGAGAATGAAAAAGGTGGAGAGCAATTTATCTTATTGTCCCTAATAATATCATTCTATTCATAATTGTTTGCCGCGAAGTTGGTTTTTGATTTATGATTAGTTTTATGATTCGGCCATTGTTGCTGTTCTTAGTGTTCTTTTACCCTGTTTTTAAACTTTTAGTGATTGATAGCCAGAGTGGTGGTCATCTGCATCAGGAGGCTAAACAGTGGAAAAAGTTGAAGTCCAAAGACCTTGGAATTAGTACTTCAAAAATTTCAAGGCCTACGAGAGTCGTTCTAAATGGCCTCAAAAGAAAAGGTTCTAGACGCACCTGCCAAATTACTCTACATGACATTTCTTTTAGTTTGATTCGTTTTCCAATTTTTGTTGGTGTATAACTCATGGATGAACTGAAATAGAGTCTCATGTGTCATGTAACGCAGTTATGGTAATGGAAATCAGTGCAGTTTCTCCTTAAATGTGTTGTTGTTTCAGGGTGATGAGAGGTCAGGACAAGGGGAGGGATATTGTGGATTAAGATATACATGTTATTATGAATTTGTGATGATGCTTTTTTGAAATGTTTTCAAGTGTCCGAGATACATTCATGAACCTTATACCATTGATATTTAGAAGCATCGGACTGTTGGTTAGACATTAGTAGAACTTTTACTTTGTTCCCTGCCGTTTTTTCTGTGGATTTCTTGTTTTTGTTGGTCTGTTAATGTTAAGTACGGACTATCAAATGTCCTATCTGTGCAGTTCAATTTGCTGGCACATCTGTGTATGCTACTTGTTCATATTAAGTTGACTTCCTATATTCCCCTCTCTGTTTTATAGGGTTTGAAGTTTACCTTGTCGGGGGCTGTGTAAGGGACCTTATATTGCAACGAACACCCAAAGATTTTGATGTAATAACCTCTGCAGAACTAAAAGAGGTCTGCTTTATATTTCTTTTGTGTTATTCTTGATTGATGTGACCACTCTTTTATGCAATGAAATTTCAGAATCAGGTTGATGTCCGGAAAATGTTCTAATATTATATTTTAATAATGTAAGAGATAATCTGTTTTACAAATTATTCTGATATTAAAATTTGTCATTTACCTCAGTCCCTTAGGGGTGCACAGGTCTCCAGTACTGTGGTACTTGAGCTCAACTTGATTTAAATTTTATTTGCTCGAAATCAAACTCAATCGAGTAATTACTTTCAAGCTCAACTCGTACACATGTCGAGGTACTCGAGCTTGTGCTCGAGAAGCTCGAAAGTACCGGCAAAAAAGTTTCGAGTTTAAATGTAGGTATATAGCATTCCATAATTTTATATTAGCTACTCTACTCAACTCTAGTAGAAGCAACCAAAACTAGAACTCGATCCTAGTTCAGTCAAATCAAGCTTGAGTTGGGTTTTGGTTGAGCTGCTCATGAATTAATATCAAGCCACGAGTGACTTGACTTACTTGCACTCTGGGTGCCAACATGTCAAGGAGGGCCCTAGAAACATTAACAAAATGGAGCTTGTCTGTTTGGACAAGAAGTGGTGAAAAGGTTGCCTTTCTGCAATTTCTATAACCAACAATATAAGGAAGACACATTCTTAATTTGCAGGTAATGAGGACATTTTCTCGATGTGAGATGATTGGAAAACGTTTTCCAATTTGTCATGTGCACATTGACGACACTGTTGTGGAGGTTAGACTACTTATTTGAAGTTTTAAAATATAGGTTTGTAGCTATATTACTTGTCTTGCACTCATCCTGTTCTGCACCTGCTAGGCATTTATTCACTAATTCTTGTGCTTGAATTGAATCAAATTTCTTCTTAAATCAAGATTTCCCCAGTAACATTGTTTTGTACATGCGTCCCTGTTAGGACTGGTGATTAGGCGGTCCTTCAATTGTCATTTAAAGCACCTTCATACCCACCCCACACCCTTTGTTTCCATTTTTCTCCATGATTTCCAATGCCATTATCAAGATCTTCATATTCGTGTAGCCTTCTCTTAGTTTACCGTCCTGAGATGATTGAGTTGGACTGCAGGATTTACTTAACTTTTAAGTGCACCTCTCAATACGTAGGGATTAATATAGCTATTCTTCTGATACCACAAGTGGCAGTATTATTTCTTCTTTCATTTCATGTTTTTGGGTTATGAATCAGGTTTCAAGCTTTAGCACCCGTGCAACAAGGTTGGGTAGAGACTTGAACTATGATCTTGAAAAACCTGTTGGTTGTGATGAGGAAGATTATATACGCTGGAGAAACTGCCTTCAGAGAGATTTTACAATAAACGGGTAGCTAAATCCACTTTACTATTTCATAGCTTCTTTAATTCGAATTGTCTCTGAGTTCTGCTTTTATACTGTTGAATTTTCTTTTATGTTTATTAATTTTTTATATGTTGGAGGGGCAGGGAAGGGAATTGTATAGGAATGTTTAGGCTTGATTTACTGAAATCCTTGTATTATTCAAAGTTGCTGATCTTGTTTCTTTTCTCCGATCCAGATTGATGTTTGACCCTTATGAAAGGTTGGTGTACGACTACACGGGCGGAGTAAATGATATTAGGAAAGCTAAAGTGTGCATGTATCTCTAAGCTATTGTAAACTTTTAAGTTACTTGAATTTGTTACTTTGTAGTACTTATTTACATGCATATTTTTGTTGAAGGTACAAACTATCAAACCTGCCATTCTGTCCTTGACTGAGGATTGTGGTAAGTGTAAAATGAAGTGCTTATAGTGATTGTTCAAATGCTTTCATGTTTTTATATTACAACTTTGGAGGTCAAAGCAATGTGTAGTAAAAGTATTTTTCTGTTAGTTTTAGTTTATTTCCACTAACCTTAGTTCACTATTCTCTTCCTTTTTGTTGTCATTAAAAGGTTTGTGTCATCTCTGCAGCTCGTATTCTTCGTGCTGTTCGAATCGCTGCAAGATTGGGTTTTCGATTTTCAAGAGAGACGGCTCTTGCTGTAAAAAGATTATCTTCTTCAATAGTCCGGCTGGATAGGGTATTGATACTTATCCCCTTTTGTTATATTCCCTTTTTAACCGCTCTATTGTTTTATATTGATACTTGTTATTTCTTTGGTTAATTATGCACGCAGGGAAGGCTTCTTATGGAAGTCAATTACATGATGGCATATGGCTCTGCAGAAGCCTCATTGAGACTATTGTGGAAACTTGGTCTTTTAGAAATAATATTACCAATTCAGGTATTACTCAAGTGCTAGGTCTTGGAAAGCTATTTGCAGTATCTTCATATTGATTTTTTCCCATATTCAAACGGCAATTTTTGTCATCCTCATGAATATGGAGCCTTATTTTTGCAGGCAGCATATTTTGTAAGCAATGGTTTCCGAAGACGTGACAAGCGATGTAACATGCTTTTGGTAATTGACAATGTCTTCACTATCTTAACAGACGAGTCACAAAAAAAAGATGCGTCACATAACTTCTGATGTTTTAATATTGTTGCATTATTGTTCATATAGGTCGGTTGTGTTCTTATGGAATCATATTTGCCTATATGCATGTATATTGTTTGTTCAATGAATTCAAATGAGTTATGACCTGCAAACTCAGAATGTTTTCATTTTGCAGTCTTTATTCTCCAACCTTGATAAACTTCTGGCACCTAACAGGCCATGTCATAATAGCTTATGGTAAGAATTTAGAAAATTTCTACTTGTGTACTCAATTAGAAAATTTGAGCTGCATCAAGTCGTTTGAATAATCAGTTCATCAGGTTTGCAATCTTGGCATTTCATAAAGCTTTGTGGGATAAGCCTAGAGATCCTTTGGTGATAGCTGCATTCAGCCTTGCTGTCCACAATGGTGGAGATTTATTGGAAGCTGTAAATATAGCAAGACGTATCTCCAAGCAACATGATATTAGCTTTGATGAACTACTGGAACCTAGATACCTGGATTCAGAGGAACTACTAGATGACGTTATGAGCTTGGTGGGTTCTGTAAGAGGTGCTCTGACAAATATGACTGATGAGTTTGCTGTCTCCCAGGCTATGGCTAAATATCCTAAAGCTCCGTTCTCGGATCTTGTAAGCATCTTTATATGCCTTTGGCCCCTCATAAGCTCAGCGCAATTTTGTTGTTTGTTTGAAAAGCAGCAGAAGTCTCTAATTCTTCTTCTCCACAACTTTTTATGGTCCTTGCTATTCAGTTCAATTTGAATTATGGAAGTGATATGTTGCATATGGACTAACATATTCCAATTTTCGGAATCATTATAGCATAAATAGAAATGCTAAGTTATGCCATGTTTCCAACTTCTCATTTACACCCATTCACATCTGATGTGACTTGAAATCTACGCACTAGACAACCAACCGATGAGCTGGACTATTTAGTTGGTCATGTAGGTCATTGCACGTTTCATTTTTCAACGCTTGTTTTTCTTTAACTTGTTTATTCACTTTTGAGCATTCTGGAACTCTATGAAATTCCTCATACCATTTCTTTTATCCACAGGTATTCTTCCCGCTGGCATTGTATCTTAGGGTGTGCAAGATTTTTGAATGCGTCAAAGGTGGGAGGGAAAAAGGATTTGTGTCAAAACATGGTAGTAAGATTGATTATGAGGAACTAGAATTAGGAAGCTTGAAAGAGGTGCGGCATGTGTTTGCTAGAGTGGTCTTTGATACCATTTACCCCATCGAGCAGAGACTTAAAAAATGAGACATGAGAAAGGTAGTTGAGCTTGACAAGACCTCGCACGTGTATTCTTCCATGAATAGACCTGCCTTTCTTGAATCATTCTCGGGAACTGTGCAGAGCCAAACCGTGTTCGACCCACTCAAAAGTTGGGTCATCAGGAGCCTCATAGAAGCCTGGTGTGGAAGCAGCCCAACAAAAGTAGCGGGAAGCAGTTTTTGAGTGAACATGGCCCTCTATATACAGTGTAAGTATGCTAGTAGAAGGCCTTTAATGTATTACAAATGCAAACGAACCCACTCTGTTCAAGCTATTCAAATTATTTTGTTTTCTTGTTTTGTGGGGATTTTGCCTCCAACTGGGCAATGCTTTACACAGCTTGATTAATTCAAAACATAAACCTTTCTTTTATAAAAAAACCAAAGACAACCTTTATTGTAGCACGTATAATAGGTTACCTATGTCTGTAGACTGTTATAAACCTATCCTGCAGGTAGACAAAGATCCGTCCTAGTAGTTGAAGTGTGTGTTCATTAACGAAAATTAATGCTTAAATAATTACCACAATATGAAAAAGGTGAATTTGGAGTCGAGCTAGCTCCTTACAACATTATAATAATAAAAATGAATCAACAATGTTTGCAAAATTTCCTATAAGATATGAATACACTACGTAAAAATAGAACATGATCGAACCCCATCTGTAACAACTACCTATAGGAGAGAACATTTTGTTGCTTTCATCTCATTTATGTGCAGGATCAGGACTTCCACCACCAGAAGTAGGCCTGCAAGAAGAAAATATTCCACTTAGCCAAGAAATATATCAGAGCCTATATTCTCTTACATTTGGTGTATCTCCAAACTTTGGACACGATTCCAATAACCAATAATGTGGTAAAAGATGTAACATCAGTAGTAGAATAAACTTACAGCCCAACAAAAACTTTGAATGCGTCGTAAATGCCCCATTGTGCTCCTGTGAGAGTACCAACCATAACAATTCGTAAAGGGAGGCCTCGAGTGCATAGACCCCATAAACCGAGCTTATTCACGGCCTGAAAGACAAAAAAAACTATGACGAAATCTAGCTTTTAATAACACATGATTTTTACGTTTTGGTCGATACTTACGTCGCCCACTGTTGCTCCTTTGGCATTGTTGAGGAAAGACACTAGATTATCAGCAGGGTGTGAAACAACAGCGCAGAGTACTCCGGCCAGGTACCCACCCGCAAAACTAATGCCTAGTTGCTGGCTTTTGCTGCACTGATCCTTTGGAGTCGGAATGGAATATTTGTATATAGCCTCCACAATATTCTCAAATGTCGAAAATTTCATCATTGTATCTGCAATATTGATACCAGTATGATTATTATTCAATCAAATCACTCGGGCTAAGAAGTGTTTTTTTCTTAGTCTTTTCTCTTTTTGTCAAAAAGATCGAAAATGGTGGTGATCAGTTAACTTACATGGAATCTGTCGTCCCCAGAGTGGAACAATCCCTTTGTAGAGCCTGCAAAAAAGAGAACCATTCATCATAATTGACTTGTTAATATCTGCAAGTAGAGTATCTTTTGATGGAGAAACTGCGTCAGAAGATGATTCATCTTGAAAAGCTTATGTTTGGTTGCGATTAAAAAACTAAAAATTTCAAATGTTTCAAATTCTTTTTTGGATATAAAACAGGATCCTTCCCTGTATTCAAACACAAAGCTGCCTATACTTTTAACTGAAACATTACTTGCACATTCCCCGTTTAATGGAATGCTTTCTAAGCCAAATTCTCATGCCTTCAAACTCGTTTGACAGAGATAGAGGAAAGACAGTATGAGAAATGATTGAGTTTCATCCATACCCTAAAGCTCCTTCAGCCTTGATAAACTTAGGGAATCCATCAGATAGACCTCTGGCGAATCCGGGTTGAGTTTGAACTCGAACTTTTACTGCCTCGAAAGGACAGAGAGCAACATCAGCAATTACTTCAGCGGATGCAGATCCTGCAAGGTAGATCAAGGTCTTGTACTTGGCAGCATACTCAGGACCGGCGATATCTGAGTAATACTTCTTGAAAAATTCGTAGAAACCGAACTTGCATGCTCCCTGGGCGCTGTATCCAAGCAGGGTGGGTGCCCAACCCT
Organism: Dorcoceras hygrometricum; assembly: GCA_001598015.1. Taxonomy (NCBI): domain Eukaryota; kingdom Viridiplantae; phylum Streptophyta; class Magnoliopsida; order Lamiales; family Gesneriaceae; genus Dorcoceras; species Dorcoceras hygrometricum. The sequence continues at coordinate 143,718 of KV001733.1, read as the reverse complement.
TGAAAAAGCCTCTGATTCCTTGCTCCTTCAGTAGAACTCCAAAACCTGAGGAAATGCTTTTGTACTTGGTAGGATTAATCTGAGGAGCAAAACAAGACATTAGAACGTCTAAGAAAGGATTCGTCTTTTGAATCACAAGATTAGAAATCTACGTATGAAATTAAGCTCAGAAATAAAAACTAAAGAAATAGCAATGGTTATAGGTTCCCACACCAACGAAAAACTATGCACGTCCCACTATAATATATCACAATATTATCTTTTGAATTCTAAATCAAAACATTGTCATTTAGATAAGTCTTCTGTCCAGATTAAAAAAATAGTCGATTGTATTCGACATTGTAAAAATATGTAATCTTCAAATTGGAATGGAGCATCTAATTTCAAAAGCTATAGACCAGAACATTAAATCGCACATCACAAACATCTCACAAGCAGTCATAGGTTCTAGCAAAAAATATCTTCAAATGTCTAGAGAAGTTCAAACAATCAACCTCTTAATCTATTTGATAATGATAATGTTTTTCAGTAAATGCATAGAGAAAGAAACAAATCTACCCTGCTCAGATAACATCTAAACATAAAAAAATTTCAACTTCAAGCAAAAGTCATATGAAATACTTATTTCATAATAGTATCTATAAACTTCAAATAAATACAACTCATTATCAGAACTAAAGCATGCGAAGATAGATTTCTGGGGAGCCAGGAATTCCGTATAGTGGTGAACTGCAGCTCGAAAAGTTCAGAAAGGGAACAATATATTTGAGATAGTGCGACGATCCTGAACCATACACATGCAGATGCCTATATCAGATATACGTATATTTTCTTGGATATGATATATATATAACCTGCATATTGCACTTGACAAGATCAAGAGGGGTGACAGCCGTGTGAGTGAGGCCACAGCTCAAGATTCCTCCGGCTGTGCAAGCTGCGTAGAAAGCCGGCGAGAACATTTCTATCCTGCTCTCTTTCGGCGCCGGAATAAAAATATTCTGCTTGACCCCAGCCATTGCCGCCGAATCAAAAGGCACAGATGAATATCCGACACCGGCCGGCGCCAGATTCTGCTCCACATTCTCACATCTCTTGGATGTAAACGAAGTAGAGTAAAGGAAACCTGGGATCAAAGTCTGCGTCGACGATTTTTCAGCGAAGCCCATTTTCCGAAACTTTCCGTGAAACAGAATATTTGCTCTAGCTGGTCTGCGATTGCGGGGGAGAAAAAAGAACGACTTTTTGTACGATGAAAATGAATATTTGCAAGACTCGATGGAGGGAGATATGAAGAAGGCCCGAGGAAATTGGAATTGGTCGGAAATGGCTGCGTTTTATTGGGAATTTGTTCGTTGGTCCTTCCTTCGCGTACGCTTGTTTCGACCCAGCATGCTTGTTCAGCATGTACTATATTTTATATATTCCTCCCTCCGTCACACACACACATTATATATATATATATATATATATGATAGAGTAGGCACTAGGCTGTGATACTTCCTGGTGCTGCCACGTCAGCCTGGTGCCCACATTGTGCCCATGTGGGATACCCACCATATCAAATTTGTATCTATATATATATATATAAAAGTTGATGTGGTGGACGTCCTGTGTGGGCGTCTGAGATGTTCAGCCGACATCTCATGAAATTGCTACGATTTTCATGAGATGTTCGGCTGAACATCTCAGACGTCCACACAGACGTCCATTGTAGACGCCCATAATATCGGCACTATATATATATTACTCATTTTTTTTTAAATAAAACAGTTTGTATGTGACAGTTTCAGCTATGTCCTACTCTATTTTCGAGCCGCTCTGATTGAACTGAATAGTGAATGGAATATTCTAGGGAATTTGCCGCCGTTGTACGTATAAAATACTACGGCTCATTTGACTCGAAAGATGACATAATTAATAAATATAATCATATATTTAATCACTAAAATGTAAAATCTTTTTAAATATTTCAACCAGTTAATAATGAGATTCAGAGGTGATTTTTAATTCTAAATTTTGGAATTGATTATACATCTATAAATATTATAAGAGAGAAGAAGGTTTATTACATCTTTTCTTTTTATTGACATAATTCTTCAAACTCAATTTGCCCGCTCCTTCCCTCCCATTTGCCCACTTCTTCTCCTCCAATTTGTCGCCTTACGTTCCCCAAAATTTCATAATATTAAATTTTCACCTGTTGCCCACTACTTCCTCAAGTTTTCGATTTTTAAAATAAAGAACATTAATACCTAATAAGTTTTGGTAGAAAAACAATAACTTTATGTAGGAGAATAATCAACAAGTCACTTAGCCAAGTAACTAGGGCCCAAGGAGAAGGAAAAAAACTGATGGGCTGGGCTTAGATTAAATAGGCCTTGAATGCATATGTATAATAATCAAGTTTACATCGTCGTTCTTCTTCTTCGTCTGTAATGTTAGAGTAGATGTCCAATTAGCCAACTTATGGCGTGTGGGTTTTATTGACTCTTTGTATAACGATCTTTATTTATGAAATTCGTATTTCTTTATGGCATTCTTTATCTTCATTATTGATATATAATATTAACAATTGTGTTGGATAAAGATCTAGAATGCACCATAGTGTATGTTAGATGTGATAGTGGATATGATGGCTATCATGAAACACATCTAATAGTCACTGTGTATTCTGAACTCGTTCCTAGTCGATTGGGCCATCAAAATGAGGATAAGGCCGTCCAAGCTTGAGACTAGCATCTGCGATGTGAAGTACCATGTTTCAGTGGTAGGGAACATTGTGATGTTCTGAGCATGCAGATGGATAGTGACCTGGTGATCTATCGAAATACCCTCGTTCGGACTTTCCAAGTGGTTACCATTTGTCGAGTGGATAAGTCCGAGGTCTTGGTTGTACTGATTAGTCCTCACTACTCGAAACGTCATTGA
>KV001733.1:25224-101685 GCA_001598015.1 Dorcoceras hygrometricum | reverse complement strand
GAGTTGAGCGATACACTGTAAAATCTCACACACACAGATTCACTCGCACATTTTGTGAGTTGAGATATCTAGATTAGCGAGTGAATCACGAACAATACATCAGATCCCGTCCAAGCACGATGACGTTAAACTTGTGTATGTAGTTAGTCACACAGTTGCGGCTGGTGTGCATTGTTGAGTCTAGGAGTCCATACATGTGCTGCTTGTGTGGGTGGATGTTTGCAGATTGCCTGTAACCATCAAAGTCTTCTAGTGGAGCCTTCCGAGGTGGAAGAAGGGGAGATGTAGGACATTGAGGTCCGAACTTCCAGAAACAAACCTGCTGGTCCATTTCTTTAAGCTTTCAGCACTCGCATTATCTTAGCATCGCATACAGTTCAGCACACAAGCACTTGCACAGTTTCGAACAGATTTATGTTGCACATAAATCTGTTTGAATCGTTTTAAAATATAGGATTCAGTTCTGGTATCTTCCGCATGTTTTTTTTAAATCATACCAGATCTGTCTCCGGTGCTCTTGTGATTTATTTTAGATGTTCAAGAACCTTGAGCTATTGCAGCTCGTTTATAGCAGCGCAAAAATTTTTTTTAATTACTTATTTTAAATCAGCGGCTGCTAGTTTCCTTTTAAAAAGAGGGACCAACAGTTTTTATGTTACGTTACGTCATGCCTTATGTATGCTATATGACTATGATCTGTTATGATATGTTACGAAACATGTTTTAAGATCATCAATGCTTGCATGATTTAATATTATTTTATTACACGTATGTGCTTGCATACGATTTTAATATTATTTCCTTGCTATTTTAAAAGATAGAGCATGCTGAGCCCCTAGGCTCACTAGGTTTAAATGGTGCAGGTGATGACCCTGTGGATTTTATCCCGACTGGCGGCGAGGACCTCTGAGCGCACGCTGCAGTTGTACCCCGTGGCCGCATTGATGTTTTATTTTTGATATGATATGCCTTTCAGTTATGGGTTTTAACATGTTCATTTTCAGTACTTTTACTCAGTCTGTTTTTTTTTAAAAAAATAGTATGGATGATTTTACATTTTTAAAATATTCATTTATTTGAGTTTAAAGTATTATTGAGAAAATGATTTAAAAAGGGAACGAGCCATGCCTTTTAGTTATTTATTCCGCACATGATTTAAAAAAATTTCTAGAGTACGGTTCGTTTCATGATGTTATGCTCATAGCAAGCAACGAGGCCACTGAAATCAAGAAACTGAAAATACTGTTGAAGTCGGAATTTGAAATGAAAGAGATGGGACATGCATCAAGGATCCTTGGAATTGACATTCATAGAAACAGGGAAGCATGACAGTTATTCTTGACTCAACACAAATATGTGAGCAAAGTCCTAGAACACTTTAATATGAACAAGGCTAAGGAAGTAATAACCCTATAAGAGCTCACTTCAAATTACTACAGAACAAGGACCACAAACTGTAGAAGAACAAAAGATAATGCAAAGGATACCTTATGCTAATGCTGTAGGGAGTATTATGTATGGAATGGTATGCACCAGGCCGGATATAGCGTTTGCTTCCAGTCTCATAAGTAGGTTTATGGCTAATCCTGGAAACTCTCATTGGGAAGCAGTAAAGTGGGTGTTAAGATACTTAAAGGGGACACAGGAGTATGGCCTAAACTATTGCAAACAAATGGATGGAACAGAGAAGGTCACAGGATATGTGGACTCTGATTTTGCAGGAGACAAGGACAAAAGGAGGTCACAAACAGGATATATATTCACACTATATGGGAACATAATTAGTTGGAAGGCAACACTTCAACCAGTAGGAGCTCTATCCACGACCGAGGCTGAATATATAGCAGCCACTGAAGCATTCAAGGAAGCGTTGTGGATAAAGGGGTTGGTCGAAGAGTTGGAGGGGACAGAGGTCTTGACTGGAGTATGGTGTGACAATCAAGGTGCAATCCAGCTGATCAAAAATCCAGCACATCATGAAAGGACAAAGCATATAGATGTAAGGCTACACTTTATCCAAGATATTGTAGCAAGTGGAAAAATAAAATTTCTCAAGGTAGTCACGAATGATAATCCAACAAATATGCTTAAAGTAGTGCCCATTGGAAAGTTCAAAGATTGCCTAAGGATCTTGAAAGTAGGCAGGCCACCTTAGCTGGAAGGGACAAATCTCTGGAGCGACGAAGAGCAAGAAATCTACCAGAAGACTTGATGATCAGGTGGAGGGATTGTTGGAGAATAATCAACAAGTCACTGGCCCAAGTAACTGGCCCAAGTAACTGGGACCCGCCAAGGAGAAGGAAAAAACTGATGGGCTGGGCTTAGATTAAATAGGCCTTGAATGCATATGTATAAATAATCAAGTTTACGTCTTCGTTCTTCTTCTTCATCTGTACTGCATGTTGAAACTCTCTGTAACAGAATTGTCTCAATGTATTGCTCTGAGTTCCAGGGGAGTGGATGTAGGCACATTGTCGAACCACTATAAATCTTGTGTCTCTTCTAATTTTCAGTAGTGCATAACTTCTCTGCCATTGATTACTTGCATGTTGTAATTGTTCTTGAAATTGGTAAAGTGGGAAGAATTCGCGTATCGTTGTTCTTGAGGTCTAACTTCTTCGAAGATTCAACTACTCACAACACTTTATATATTAACAAACAATAACTTTTTAAATTAACCATATTATTAATTCCAACCTTAAACTAGAAACCATTACAAATTATTACGATAGTTAAAAGGGTAACATCATAATTTGTCTTTTGATTATCAATTCACTCTTATTCCTTCAAACCATTATCACTTCATATCCTATCAAATTAGTTTAATAGTCATATCTTAATGCACCTTTCATAATCTCATCCTTCCAAGTAAATTCAGCCTAACATGATTAATTATTGAATGAATGAATAAGGTTTGTTAGGATCAAGTGCTTTAATTAAGCCAAAAGCCGTAGCTTTAATGCACCTTTGGCGTTTTGAATCTCTTTTTTAAACATTAATGCAAAGATGAGAGATTAACAATAGACAACAACTTATTTCTGCACCTGTCACTGATCTCAGCCGTTAATCTCATGCGCAACTGCATTAGTAGTACCATTCTTCCCCTGCAAAGCCCCTTGAACGGCCGGGCCAACCGGCAGGGGGGGCATGTCACGTGGCAATACACCGACGACGGAGCACGTCGTGCACTCACTGGAACAGAATGAGATGTGGGGGCACTCAGCCGATCGTCGCTGTAGGCTACGAAAGACTTGGATTGGAAAAATGGTGAATTTGGAGTCGAGCTATCTCCTTACAACATCATAATAATAAAAATGAATCAACTATGTCTGCAAAATTTCCTATAAGATATGAATATACTACGTAAAAATAGAACATGATCGAACCCCATCTGTAACTGCCTATAGTAGATGTAACATCAGTAGTAGCATAAACTTACAGCCCAACTAAAACTTTCAATGCGTCCGAAATGCCCAATTGAGCTCCCGTGAGAGTACCAACCATAACAATACGTAAAGGGAGGCCACGAGTGCATAGACCCCATAAACCGAGCTTATTCACGGCCTGAAAGACAGAAATAACACTATGATGAAATCTAGCTTTCAATAACATATGCTTTTTAAGTTTTCGTCCATACTTACGTCGCCCACTGTTGCTCCTTTGGCATTGTTAAGGAAAGACACTATATTATCAGCAGGGTGTGAAACAGCAGCACAGAGTACCCCGGCCACCAGCAACACGAATGCCTAGTTGCTGGCTTTTGCTGCACTGATCCTTTGGAGTCGGAATGGAATATTTGTATATAGCCTCCACAATATTCTCAAATGTCGAAAATTTCATCATTGTATCTGCAATATTGATACCAGTATGATTATTATTCAATCAAATCACTCGGGCTAAGAAGTGTTTTTTTTCTTTTGTCTTCTCTCTTTTTGTCAGAAAGATTGAAAATGGTGGGGATCAGTCAACTTACATGGAATATGTCGTCCCCAGAGTGGAACAATCCCTTTGTAGAGCCTGCAAAAAAGAGAACCATTCATCATAATTGACTTGTTAATATCTGCAAGTAGAGTATCTTTTGATGGAGAAACTGTGTTACGAAAATGATTCATCTTGAAAAGCTTATGTTTGGTTGCGATTAAAAAACTAAAAAATCAGAAAGCCTTCAAATGTTTCAAATTCTTTTTAGGATATAAAACAGGACCCTTCCCGTATTCAAACAGAAAGCTGCCTATACTTTTACTGAAACATTAGTTGCACATCCCCCGTTTAATGAAACACTTTCTAAGCCAAATTCTCACGCCTTCAAACTCGTTTGACAGTGATAGAGGAAAGATAGTATGAGAAATGATTGGGTTTCATCCATACCCTAAAGCTCCTTCATCCTTGATAAACTTAGGGAATCCATCAGATAGACCTCTGGCGAATCCGGGTTGAGTTTGAACTCGAACTTTTACCGCCTCGAAAGGACAGAGAGCAACATCAGCAATTACTTCAGCGGATGCAGATCCTGCAAGGTAGATCAAGGTCTTGTACTTGGCAGCATACTCAGGACCGGCGATATCTGAGTAATACTTCTTGAAAAATTAGTAGAAACCGAACTTGCATGCTCCTTTGGCGCTGTACCCAAGCAGGGTGGGTGCCCAACCCTTGAAAAAGCCTCTGATTCCTTGCTCCTTCAGTAGAACTCCAAAACCTGAGGAAATGCTTTTGTACTTGGTAGGATCAATCTTAGGAGCAAAACAAGACATTAGAATATATAAGAAGGATTCGTCTTTTGAATCACAAGACTAGAAATCTACATATGAAATTAAGCTCAGAACTAAAAGTAAAGAAATAACAATAGATTATAGGTTCCCACACCAAAGAAAACTAGCACGTCCCACTATAATATATCACAATATTATCTTTGGAATTCTAAATCAAAACATTGTCACTTAGATAAGTCTTCTGCCCAGCTTAAACAAATATTCGGTTGTATTCTACATTGTAAAAATATGTAATCTTCAAATTGAAATGGAGCATCTAATTCAAAAGCTATAGACCAGAACATTAAATCGCACATCACAAACATCTCACAAGCAGTCATAGGTTCTAGCAAAAAAAATCTTCAAATGTCTAGAGAAGTTCAAACAATCAACCTCTTAATCTATTTGATAATGATAATGTTTTTCAGTAAATGCATAGAGAAAGAAACAAATCTACCCTGCTCAGATAACATCTAAACATAAAAAAATTTCTAACTTCAAGCAAAAGTCATATCAAATAACTATTTCATAATAGAATCTATGAACTTCAAATAAATACAACTCATTATCAGAACTAAAGCATGTGAAAGAAATAGATTTCTGGGGAGCCTGGAATTCCATATAGTGGTGAAACTGCAGCTCGAAAAGTTCAGAAAGGGAACAATATATTTGAGCTAGTGCGACGATCCTGAACCATACACATGCAGATGCCTATATCAGATATACGTATATTTTCTTGGATATTATATATATGTAACCTGCATATTGCACTTGACAAGATCAAGAGGGGTGACAGCCGTGTGAGTGAGGCCACAGCTCAAGATTCCTCCGGCTATGCAAGCTGCGTAGAAAGCCGGCGAGTACATGTCTATCCTGCTCTCTTTCGGCGCCGGAATAAAAAATTCTGCTTGATCCCAGCCATTGCCGCCGAATCAAACGGCACAGATGAATATCCGACACCGGCCGGCGCCAGATTCTGCTCCACATTCTCACATCTCTTGGTTGTAAACGAAGTAGAGTAAAGGAAACCTGGGATCAAAGTCTGCGTCGACGATTTTTCAGCGAAGCCCATTTTCCGAAACTTTCCGTGAAACAGAATATTTGCTCTAGCTGGTCTGCGATTGCGGGGGAGAAAAAAGAACGACTTTTTGTACGATGAAAATGAATATTTGCAAGACTCGATGGAGGGAGATATGAAGAAGGCCCGAGGAAATTGGAATTGGTCGGAAATGGCTGCGTTTTATTGGGAATTTGTTCGTTGGTCCTTCCTTCGCGTACGCTTGTTTCGACCCAGCATGTTTGTTCAGCACGTATTCTATCGTATATATATATATATATATAAATGAGAAAGTGGGCACCATACATGGGCACCATGTGGGCACTAGGTTGATGTGGCGGCACTAAGAGGTGTCACGTCAGCCTGGTGCCCACATGATGCCCATATATGCCGGAAGTGTATCAGACGAAACCCCTCCGATGCTTAAGTCAGGCACGATGGAAGAGCAAAAAGAGAATATGTGTGCTGAGAGCGAATAAACGCGCGAATGTATGTATGAACAATGAGAGGGCGTACCTGGTATTTATAGAGGGGTTAGGCGGTGGAGATGGGCACTTTCCCCGGCGCAGGACTCTCTGCTCGGTGCGTCAGCGCTGGGGCACTTATCCTGGCAAAGATTACGCCTAGATTGATGAGAATCTTGACCGAGATGCTCTCTGTGATTCTCGACAGCCTCGTCGTGCAAAGGGAGAGGCGTGTGCTAGTTGGACTCTTGCAGGCGTGACATTCTTCTCGAGCAATACTCCCGAGCTGAGCATGGGTCCTCGGGCGACTCTCCCGAGCTAGAGGCGTAGATCGGAGTCTGGATCGTGCTGCTCGGTTCTCGGGTCCCGAGGTGGTAATAGGGGGCATCAGGAGTATCCCCGCCGTGAGTCCTAGACGAACGATTGAAGTATAGGATTGTGTAACTGAGGTCGGGACCCGAGCTGAAATTTACGCCTGGGAAGAAAACCATGATCCGCATGACGTCGTACCTCAAACGCTGATAAGAAACAAGTGGACGATCAGGATGAGGTCGGGCCCGTACTTTTGAAGAAAACCACGATCCGAGTGATGATGCGTCTCAGCCATTGATAAGATATCAACGGACGGTCCAGATGGAACAGCCCCGACAACCGAGGCATCGCTTGGAGTTCCCCAGATGATCTGAGCCGTTGATGGGCGTGAGATCGGACGATCGTGAATCGTACAGAATCCTTATAAATACACGAAGATTTTCTCACATTTTCCACTTTCACTTTTACCGCATCGAAACTCTGACAAAATTCTTTCTCGCTCCCGAGCTCCCGAGCTATTTTCTCAACCTCCTACTCTCAACTCAGTAAGTGTTACTGAAACGTCCCTCTAACCACAACTGCTAAACCAATCATTTTAAAAGGATTTCTAATGTGGAAAAAGACTGGATAAATTTTTTTTTATATAAAACAGCTAATAACTCCAATTCACACATGACTTTAAAATGACTTTAAAATAAAGCGTAACAAGTAGACAAAAATACAAATGAATACTCGAAACTCCTAACAAAATAAAGGTTTTAACATCTGCGCAGTAATTTAAAATCGTGCTAGGTCATCAAACTCTGTCCAACTAAATAAAACAGCTGAAAAACAATGTATCTAGCCGATCAAAACATCACTGTCAAACTCAAGCGGAAAAACGCAGGTCGCTGGGTAAGTGCCAAGCTCGACTGCAGCCCGCTCAGGAATCCTGTCCCTCGATCTCGATCTCAGTCTCATCTGCATCCAATAAGCATAGTGAGTCTAAAGACTCAACAAGTACAAAACAGAAGTAACGAATAATAAATAATACATGCACATGCAAATAAAATAGTCCTACTTAAAATAATTTCTTTTCTGAAATTTAAAAGTATAAACGTATAAATCATCAATAACGTTAAAACATTTGCATGCATAAAATAAATTTGCTAAAACATTTTTCCTCGTGAATTCCGTTACTCGACTGTGGTCTCTCAACCTCAAGTCGCTTGATCAAGCTAATAAACACTAGTACTAGGTTGGAAAGGCACTCCAGTACTCATCTGGAGCCCAGACCCGTCAGTTGGAAAGAAACTTCAGTACTTATCTGAAGCCCAGACCCGTCATTTTTATATGGCAAGCGGAACGTCTCCCGACCCCATATCCGTCATAGAAAAACCACAATCAAGTCCCATCATTCAATAAAAATTAATTTTTCCTCATTCTTGCCTCAAATAATTTTTCTCAAATCCTCAATAATTAAAATTCCATAACCTCAAAAACATTCTGCCCATAGATACTTTAAAAGTAAGCATTGCACTTTAAATATTCAAACATGCTAAAAATCATTTTTCTAGGCCTTAAATTTTCATAAAATATTAAAAATCTCATAAATGCTAAAAATGATTAAAAACAGTTCATAATATCTTTAAAACATAAGGTAAACTCATTCATGAATTTTGGTGACTCATTTTCCCACTTTCCCGAAAATACCCCGAAAGGATCCATTCTGCGCGACAAAACCGTAAAAATCATATAAAATTCGTTTCTTAACCAAATGACCTAAAACTTGGACCCACGTAAGCCTAACTTGACGTACTTGACTCTGGAACAAAGAAATTTCAAAATAGTTATGGACGTAACCAACCCGATGTCTGCAACCACGCTGGTCGCGCACAGGGGGCAAACCAGCCTAGGTGCTGTCAATTCCTCTAAACAGACCACTTCTTTCGACCAAAGGGCACGACCAGACACTAGACCAGACCCCAAACGACCCTTGGACCTTCTCATAACCCTCTTGGACTCAACCCTTGGCCACAAACGAACCATGCTCAACTCAAACCCTAACTACACACCCTCAATGAATACCCAACGACGCAACAGCCCATTCACGCAGCCCCTCGTCTACCAAGGCTTCAAGGGCTCAGCCTGCTCTATCCAGGGGCCATTCACAGACACACCTAGACACGTCTAGATCTATGCTTTGGCTGCCAAGTTCATGAAAATTTTCTGTTAGAATACCAATCAAGCATCATGTTCTGAATTTAAAACATCAAATCCTTTAGATCTACACACACAAATTAATATTGCTTGAAAGATGCATCAAGGATGCTTTGTACTTGCCTTAAACTTTGAAAAACTTACAACCAAGATGATGCTTGTTGGGAGGAGGATGGAGGAGCACCACTAGAACACACCAAAGGGGGTGCTTGAAGCCTTAAAGGAGGGGGAAAGCTTGGATCCACAAAAAGGGGATGGGGGTGATGGGGGAGAGGGGCGGTGGCTTTTGAGGGGGAGGGAGCTAGGTTTTTTCCCTTTTTTTGTGAATAAAGTTTGTTGAATAATGGTGTCTAGTGGGGTCTTATTTGTGTTATTTAAAATAGCCAAACTTGTTAATCAAAATATTAAAAGTGTCCACAACAAAAAAAAGACTCATTTTCCTCCTAGGATTTTCGAAAATTAGGGGAGTAGGTGCAAGTGTGTAAATTTGTATTTTTTTGTAGCAAGGGTGCTAATCATCTAAAAGAATGAAATTCTCAATCCTTCATGGTTTGCAAAAATTTAAAAGTATCTTAAAAACAAAATTCCTCTCCAATGTTCACCTTCTAAAAATAGAAAGTTTCAAGGCATGGGGCATGACTTCGAGAATGAATTTAAAAAAATAAGGATCGTCCGCGTCTCGCTGTCCTCGTCAACTCATTTCCAACCTCGCATCATCCACATCAAAAATCTCAAAAGAACTCGATGTCGGAATTAAATAAATCAAATAGCATAACTCATGCGGATAAATAAATAAAATAGTAAGGAATGCGATTTAGGTAGGAAAATTCCTAGGCGTTACAATTCTCTCCCCCTTAACAAGAATTTTGTCCTCAAAATTCGAAAACTTACCGAAAAGATCTGGGTAGCGCTCCTTGATATCAGCCTCTACCTCCCAAGTGGCCTCCTCCTCGGAGTGATTCAGCCACTGGACCTTGACCATAGGAATAGTCTGGCTGCGTAGCTTCCGATCCTGCCTGCCTAATATACGAACGGCTCGCTCCTCAAAAGTCATCTGTGGTGTCAACTGCAGGGGCTGAAAGCTCAACACATGCGAAGGATTAGGAACGTATTTCCTAAGCATGGAGATGTGGAAGACGTTATGCACGGACGCTAAGCTCGGGGGTAACGCTACACGATAAGATAATGTCCCCACTCTGTCGAGGATCTCGAAAGGTCCTATTATCGGGGTGCAAGCTTGCCCTTCTTCCCAAATCTCATAACACCCTTTATCGGAGCGACCTTCATGAAGACATGCTCTCCCACTGCAAACTCTAGGTCTCTCCTCCTCGAATCGGCGTAACTCTTCTGTCGACTCTGGGCAGTCCTCATCCTCTCCCTGATCCTCATCACTGTCTCGGCCGTCTGCTGGACTATCTCAGGCCCTAACTCTGCTCGCTCTCCTACCTCATCCCAGTGAATGGGTGATCTGCACCTTCTCCCATAGAGTGCCTCATAAGGTGCCATGCCGATGGAAGCCTGAAAGCTGTTGTTGTAGGTGAACTCTACTAGAGGTAGTTTGGCTTCCCAACTTCCTTGGAAGTCGATAGCACATGCACGAAGTAGATCCTCTAATGTCTGGTTCACCCTCTCTGTCTGCCCATCGGTCTGGGGGTGAAATGTCGTGCTGAACTGTAGCTTCGTCCCCAAAGAAGCATGTAGACTCCTCCAAAATGCTGAAGTGAACCTGGTATCTCTGTCTGATACGATCGAGACTGGAATCCCATGTAGCCTGACAATCTCCCGGATATACAATTCAGCTTACTGAGTCATGGTGAACGTGGTCCTCATTGGTAAGAAATGCGCTGATTTTGTGAGTCGGTCCACAATACCGAAATGGCGTTCGATCCTCTAACTGTCCTCGGCAATCCCACGATAAAATTCATCGAGATGTTCTCCCACTTCCACTCAGGAATAGGGAGTGGCTTCAATAATCCAGCTGGTCTCTGATGCTCAACCTTGACCTGCTGGCAAGTCAAACATTCAGATACAAAGCGATTTATGTCGCGTTTCATGCCCGGCCACCAATACAAATGCTGCAGGTCCTTATACATCTTCGTGATCCCTAGGTGAACAGAGTAAGGTGCTGTGTGAGCCTTTGACATGATCAATTCTCTCAGTGAGTCTCATGAGGGAACCCAAAAACGACCTCTATACTTCACGATCCCATCACTCACGGTGTATAATCTGCTGTCCTTCTCCTCATCTCTCAGTCTCCACTTCTTTAATTGTTCATCGCCAGCCTGACCACTGAGGATGCGGTCCAGAAGTGTAGACTATACTGTCAGAGTGCTCAATATCGGTACCTTACCAGCTGTATAGATCTCTAACCCAAAGCTCTGAATCTCTCGCTGCAGCGGTCTAGATGCTGACATGTGTGCAATAACAGCTGTCTTCCTACTCAAAGCGTCAGCCACTACATTAGCCTTCCCCGGATGATAATTGATCTCGCAGTCATAATCTTTCACCAACTCTAGCCACCTCCTCTGCCTCATGTTCAGCTCCTTCTGCGTGAAAAAGTACTTCAGGCTCTTGTGGTCGGTGAAGATCTTGCATTTCTCCCCATAAAGATTATGCCTCCAAATCTTAAGTGCAAAGACAACTGCTGCTAGTTTTAAATCGTGCGTCAGGTAATTCTTCTCATGTACCTTCAACTGTCGGGAGGCATAAGCTATCACTCTGTTATTCTGCATCAATACTGCGCCTAGGCCCAGCTTAGACGCGTCTGTGTAAAGCACATACTCCTCTTGTCCAGATGGCATGGCTAAGACTGGGGCTGAATGAGAGCTTGATTCAAGGTATCGAAGCTCTGCTGGCACTCTGGACTCCAAATGTATCTGGCATTCTTCTTAGTCAACGCAGTCAAGGGCACAGCGATAGATGAAAAGCCCTTGATGAACTTCCTGTAATATTCTGCCAAATCAAGGAAACTGCGGATCTCCGACGCATTCCGCGGTACAGCCCACTCTCTGACTGCCTCAACCTTGGACGGATCCATCTCTACTCCACTGCTGGAAATGACGTGTCCAAGGAACGCCACTCTCTAGCCAGAACTCACCCTTGCTGAACTTTGCGAATAGCCGACGCTCCCTCAGGACTCCAAGTACTGTCCTCAGATGTCGACTATGCTCCTCCCTGCTCCGAGAATAGATAAGAATATCGTCAATGAATACGATGAAGAACTGATCTAGATACAGATGAAATACGCGGTTCATGAGATCCATGAAGACCGCTGGCGCGTTCGTCAAACCGAAGTGCATCACCAAGAACTCATAGTGGCCGTAACGAGTCCTGAAGGCCGTCTTATGCACATCTGCCTCCCTCACTTTCAACTGATGGTAGCCAGAGCGAAGGTCTATCTTAGAGAATATCGAAGCGCCCTGCAACTGATCAAATAGGTCCTCCACTCTCGGCAACGGGCACTTGTTCTTGACAGTCACCGAATTTAGCTCACGGTAGTCGATACAAAGTCTCATTCTGCCGTCCTTCTTCTTCACAAATAAAACTGGTGCACCCCATGGAGAGACACTGGGGCGAATGAATCCCTTATCCAGAAGTTCCTGAATTTGCTCCTTTAATTCCTTCATCTCAGTAGGTGCAAGACGATACGGTGCCTTAGAGATCGACACGGTACCAGGAAGCAACTCAATAGAAAACTCACTTCCCGATCTGGAGGGATCCCAGAAACATCCTCGAGGAATACGTCGGAATACTCCCTAACAATCTCCACATCAGCAATAGAAGGTCCATCCTGTGCCGTAGTCGCTGTAATGCTGGCTAAGAATGATGGGCAGCCGTCGTCGATAAGCTTCCTCTCCTGTATGAATGAAATAAGACGCGGCTTCCTCATGCTCCGTGCCGCCACGAAATCCAACGCTTCCTCTCCAGGAGGTCTGAGATGCACTACTCTGCACTGAAAATCAACAATCGCATGATTCTCTGCCAGCCAGTCCATCCCGAGAATAATATCAAACTCTGGTATCGAGAACACAATCAGATTGGCGTGAAAGGTCCGGCCTTGCAGTATTAACTCTAAATCCCGGACGACGCTAGCCGTAGACACCACCTCTCCTGACCGAATCGTCACTAATAAACCTCCTGCAAAACTCTCCCGGGCGACATTCTTACGCCGCACAAACTCCTCAGAAATAAAAGAATGAGTCGCCCTGAATCGAATAAGGCCCTGGTAGCTACCCCTAACACCACTACCCTACCTGCGGCATAAATAACACATGCATAGGACACTAATCACACTACACACAAATCAGGTTCACTCCTATCAATAATGTCACAGGTCTACCACCTAAATCCACAAAATTCATAATGTAAGCACAAGGCTACCTGTGATAAGCGTAGTGTTTGGGTCCGCCTCCTCTGCCTGCATCACGTAAACTCTCCCGGTGGCTGGCTTCTTCAGTTGCGGGCACTCAAAAGACAAGTGGCCCGGCTGCTTGCACTTGAAGCAGACCCCAGCTCCCATCAAGCACTTCTCGGAATGCTGCTTCCCACAAGTCGGGCATGGTGGGTTTGTCTGTCTGAGCCATGGGCCTTGGAGCCTGCTCTCCTTGGGGTCTTCCAGAAGTAGCGGGCTTCATCGCTGGTCTCGCGGTCCCTAACAAGATCATCCATTAATATAATTGTAAAAGGGATAACTTCTTAAAAGATTAAATACTGACCCTGGCCTAGAGGTCTAGGTGGCCCAGTGAACAGCCTCTTGGTCTGTGGCGGTTGATGATGCTGCGCTTGGAAAGGCCTCTTCCTCTGTGCCTCGGCATGCAGATCTTTCAGCTTCTGCTCGGATCGAAAGACTCTCTTCAGTGCCACGGCATAGTCCGAGGGGTCTGAAATCAGCACATCCCGGCGAATAGCGGGGCTCAAACCGTCCAAGAAATGCTGTAGCTTCTCGGTGGGATCGTCAGCGATGAGGGGCGAAAAGTGGCAGCCCCTGTCGAACTTCTTCACATACTCTGCCACAGACATGTCTCCCTGCCGGAGGTTCCTAAACTCCCTCTTCAGTCTCTCTTGTACGTCCGACGTAAAGTACTTGTCGTAGAAGATCTTTTTGAACTCCTCCCAAGTCAAAGAGTCCATATCCACCGTCTTCTCTGACCCTTTCCACCAGAGGGCAGCGTCATCCTTCAGCTGGAAGATACCGCAGCTGACCCGGTCAGCATCCTCCAGTCGCATGTATCTGAAGATCGTCTCTAAAGTCCTGACCCATCCCTCAGCTAGTGCCGTCAAAAAGGGCCTGCCCGCCCCGCCCCGACGTGGGCCGCATTCTAACGGGGCGGGGCGAGTCAGCCCGCCGATCTAGTAGGCCCCTAAACCCCAGGCCCGCCCCGCCCCGCCATGGGTTGGCAGGCTTAGCAGGCCAGCCCGCCAAAAATATAACGAGTATGGTGCAACCTGAAAAATAATATACAGAAAATGGTCAAACATGTAACATCTGGAAAATAAAAATGCGAAAAAGCTTGGCCTTTCAAGTTTATGCACAAGAAGCAAGCAAACAAGTTGTAATGAAAACCCATAAAATAAAAAATTTGTTGAACCCACACGAATTTCTGAGAAACTATAGTTCAATTTCCAATGCCAAACGAATTTCGAAATAACCCAAAAATAAAAGAGATATGAAGAGTGGCCATATAACAAAATCATGTTCGGTGGTCAACAAAAAATTTCTGTAGACGATGGTGGAAACTCATGCAGCATGTTCTTGCTTCTCTCGTCGTTGCGGTATCTAAACTTTAAAGAGGAAGAGAACTATTAAAATTTAAAAACACCGAAACAAAACATCAAAGGAATAAATCCCAAAAAAGAAGAGAAATTTCACCATACAGCGTCGCTTGGTGGAGGAAGATGAATCTGACGGGAGAAGAAGATACAAAAGAAGGGTTTTGCAATTGGGAAAATTGGGAGGGATGAACGGATTGGAAGTTATAAAAATATAAATAATATAATTTTATTATTATTTTATTAACCCGCGGGCCGACCCGCCCCGCCTCGGCCCGCCCCGTCCCAGCCCGTGACCCAAACGGGCCAACCCGTTTCGACCCGTCTTCAAACGGGCTATCATTTTAGTAACCCACCCCGCCTATTTTTAATGGTGGGACGGGCTAACCCGACTGGCTTGGCCCGTTTTGACAACTCTACCCTCAGCCAAGAATGGATCGATAGTACCGATAAAATCCGGCGGCCCCATCTTACGGAACTTCTCATATGGCATCTCGGTCCTGGCAGCCTGTGAAGTCCTGGGATTCTGTCTCAAAATCTGTGCAAGCCCAGCTAGAACCTGTTCGCTGGAGCTCAACGGTGGTGGTGGAGGCGGGGTAACTTGTCGTCTGGGAGGCATCTGGGGTTTGTAACGAATTTCACTACTTAATCTCAACATGCCTCAAAGTAAATAATATATGCAACAAATAACCTCAAAACAAAATCACATCGATATACACATAACAAACATAAACTGGAAGAAATCGAGCAATTATATAAAGCAGTCAAACACTAACACTTACATACTTCGAGGCGAGACTCCTTGAGCTTCCTGCAGTCAGCAGTAGGCACAACCCAAACCAGAACCATGCTCTGATACCAACAGAAACGCTCCAGTTTTAACGACTGCCCCCACTGTATCAACAATGATCTTTTCAGCGTGTTTTGTCCTCACTCACACGCACCCTGAAAAAGTTTCCAGAGGGTCACCCATCCCTAATCTGGGGCGTTACAGATGGTATCAGAGCCGACATCTCTTAGTACGATGTGGTTCGGGGACCAACCAAGCGGAAGCTGGTGGGCATGTGAGGTTCGGGGCTCAAAGAGGGCGAGGAGTGATCGTCGGTGCCAAGAGGTTGCACGGACAATGAGCGGCTCCTGGCAGGCTTCTAGAGGCGAAGGGGCACATGAATGAACCGATCCCACACTGGAATGAGAGGGATTACGATATTGTGATGTTATAGATGTAATTGAGGTTAGTTGAGGAGGCTTATCAGATTTAATTGGTACTACTCATACCAACAAGGTGCATCTTCTTTTCGGGAGCTCATCACTTAAGAACTCTCAAGTGAAGCGTGCTTGACTTGGGACAATTTTGGGATGGGTGGCCCTCTGAAAACTTTCTCAGGGTGCGTGCGAGTGAGGACAAAACACGCTGAAAAGATCAGTGTTGATACAGTGAGGGCAGTCGTTAAAAGTGGGGCGTTACAGTTACCTTCTGCAAAAATGTCTTCCTCTACTGACAGCGTGGTTAGGAGCGTAGCTGAGTCGGTGGATAGCGTACCAGTAGCTCCAGAGACCAAGGAGCCCTGGCTTCCCGACCAGGTCGAGCTGGGCTCCTCGGGCTTACCCTGGTACGAGGAGAAATCCTCAAATCTTAAGTTGTCGGGCATCCCCATGATCAAGGACAAAGGGGGATGCTAGATAAATTTGAAGTAGTCCTGTCCTGCCCGAGGAGAGGGCTCATCGTCCTCCCCCCGGCTTCCATACCTTTTACATCAACCAACTGGAGATGGCCGGTTTCTGATTCCAAGGTTTATCACCTCTCTCTGCCAACACCTTAAGGTTAGCCCGAGTCAGCTGGCCCCGAACTCATACAGCTTCCTCCTGTCTTTGGCCGTCCTTCTCAGCTACTACAATATCCCTCTCATCTTTTACGTCCTAATGCAGCTAATTCAAGTGAAGAGACTGGGTCCGGGAAAATTCTATCTTTCCCGCAAGGGGGATCACATGTTCATCGGAGGGAACCCGAGCTCTCATAAGGGATGGATGAGTCGGTTCTTCTATATTAGGTGGGTCGGGAGGAAGAGGAATCCATGGAGGATGGAGATATAACGTGTATACCTTGACACCCTCGACCCCGAGCGATCCCCAACCTGATCTCATTCCTTGCCGCTATGCGCGAGAAGTGCTTAGTGCGCCCTAGCTCGTTAAGGAGGACCTCATGTTCCACTTTGGGTTCAACAAGAAAGGGGTCCAGCTGGTCGGGGACTTAGGTATCACCGCGTCTTGCCTTAGCCATGTCATCCTGTGTTGTATCCAAACTTATGTTATATCCGAACTGATATCTAACTCACTTCTTTCCTTGCAGCTGAACGGATGGGCAAGGAAGTGCTGCTAAAGGCCTTGAAGAAGCATCCCGAGGAGGGCACCTCAGGGGTGGCCAAGCCCTCGGTGAAGGTCGTGAAGAAGGGGAAAAGGAAGGCCCCTGAATCTCCCGAGAAGGAGGCTCGGCACCCAAATAAGAAGGGGGTATCCACTTCCAGGCGCAGATCACCCCTACTACCGAGATGCGTTGGGCACCGACGCCTCCGGCCCCAATGCGAGAGGAGCGTCCAGACCCGACGCGTCCATCCCCAATGCCTCTGGTGCGTGCTAAGGCCATTCCCGAGGTCCCCTCCTCTGAGGTGGGACCAAGGATGGAAGCAGGTCCTACCGTAAACATTTTTGAAGACTCCTTGGTGGACTCTCCATCCGGATCCGTGCCTACGGGACTCTTCTGCAACCTGATCCCGGACAGGGACGTTGCCCGGGGTGCGGAATGCCCCCGACTCCGAAGCCGTAGGCTTATTCACGGCCAATTTGCGGTGGTATGTTCCTTATCTGCCCGAGATCTCATTCCATACTTTGTTTTTATGCTCAGATCCTTGATTTTGATGCAGGCAATGGTTTGGGGCGGTGAGGTGATCAACCGTCTCACCCGGGCCCATCGGGAGGTGAACTCTACCCTCCAGTCTTTCGATGAGGTGCTCGAGAACCACACCAAGCTGGAGATGCAGCTCGCCGATCTGGAGGCGGTAAGGGCCCAGGAGGAGAGGGTGGCCGAGGCCAAGAGGGAGGCGCTGGAGGCCTAGGGGAAGAAGCTGACGGTCGAGAAGGCGGCTCTGGTTGCCGAGAAGGAGGCTCTCTGTAACACCTATAAATTCCTGAATACGTAGAAATGAGTGCATGACTGGGAGAAAAATAATTTTAGATAATCACATGTTATTTTATATGATTTATTTATGATTTTTATGTTGCATGGTATGCATGTCATGTTTTCGGTCTGTTTGAGTTACAGACGCGTGGACGAGACTAGGACGACCGAGATGAAAATAATTTGAGATTTTTAAGTCCTTAGATTTTTAAGAATGAATTTATTATTTTTAAGCAGCAAATTTCCGAAAATTTGGGCTTTTATTATAATTTTTGAGGGGTAACCCATTTTTCTCCTATACGGGCTGTTTTAATGAACTTATTGTATTTTAAAATTTGAGAGGTCTTTTATTACGAAAATTAGATATTTTAAAGCTTGAGTTAAAGTTTTAATCAATATTTCAATTTAGTGGAGGGTAAGCTTGTAAAAATCCATTTTATTTTCTTAATTAAACATGAGGGGTCATTTTTGTCACCCTCATTATTTCAAATCACAAACTTTGCAAAAACCTAGACTCCACTAATCCTTAGAGCCGTCCCCTCCCCCTCTCAAATCAGCCCCATCAAAAATTCTTCAAACTTGGTGATTCAAAGGCGGTCTTGTCCCGATCTCGCGTCCTCTACGTCGGTAACTCGCAGATCTTTCCTTTCTCCAAGTCAGGCATGTAATATCGATTCATTTTCTCACCATTTACACCAAAGTAAACTGTTTTTAATGTTCTATGCATGATTTGAATGTGATTTGTTTAGATCTATGCACAATTGTTTTAGATCCATGCATGACTCATGTTTTTAATTATGGTTTTGATTTGATCTTGTGTTGTTTCGGCCAAGGGCTGTTCAAGGGGGGGGGGGCGCAGAGGTGTTTCATAGGGGTCCTAGGAGGTCTCATGGTGGTCCATACAAAAGGAGAAGAGGGATAGACACGGCTGAACCGGGGCTAGTTCATGTGGTGGTGCGGCGCCGATGGCCGTGGGCTAGCAACCCCCTTTCCAGCCTTCGTGCGATCGATGTGGTCCATGGCTGGGGCCGTGGCTGGTCCAAATGGAACCGGCTGGACCTGGGGGTGTTCCAGCCGGTAGGGCTCCGACCAGGGGTTGCCGGAGCATGGAGATCGAGGGGCTGCAAGTTGCGTGGTCGCGAGGGGTGGGCGTCGGCGGCTTGTGCGATAGGTTTAGGGTTCTTGCTTGGGCCGACCGGTTCAGTTGGACCGGTTGATTCGCTTGGACCAGGTCGATTAGTATAGTGTCGAGTGGAAATATTTTAAATTTGGTCCAAGTTATTTTAATTTCTGACCGGTTATTTTAATTTTAAAGTCTATGATCCAATTTTAAATAAATTAATCAAATGTTTTAAATTGAGTCAAAATTTTAAGTAATCTTGGACCTAAGATTTATTTTATGTTTTAAAGTCAAAATTGAAGTTAATGGAATTTTATTGAGTCAAAATTGGTCATTTGAATTTTATTTAGTCAAATTGATCATTTGAGTTTTATTTAGTCAAAATTGGTCATTTGAGTTTTAGTTGGTCATTTAAGTGTTATTTAGTCAAAATTGGTCATGAGATCTTAATTAAATCAAAATTGAGTTTATTGAATTTTAATTTAAGTCAAAATTAGTCATGGAATTTTACTTGGGTCAAAATTGGTTCAATGTAGTATTTTAGTCAATTTTCAAAGGTTGAATTTTATGTTATGGCCAAGTCATATATTAGGCAAAGTTCAATTTTAAATTAAGTCTAGGTTCTTTTGGGCTTAGAAGTAGTGGACCAGGCTCCTGAACCAGTCTTTGACCAAAGTAGAAAATGTAGAAGCCCGTGAATATATATTTAATTATATATATAGTATGTTATATATGATAATATTTTAAATGAAGGAATTAAATATATATTGACGGGCTAAGCTTTTAAATTGCATGATTTTACGAAATACACGCATCATGAATGTTTTATGAAACGATAAAGGCATGTTCTTTTAAAGGAAAACCCGATGAATTGAAGTGACTTGTGGTAAGTTTACGATGGGAGCTAGCGGGGTAGCAGGGCCTGGGGATCCCCTGTTTTAATGTATTACGAGCCTATGGATCCATGTGATCACGACATGGTGAAGTGACATAGGAGGTGCTTGGGATCCCGAGGTAAGGTCGGGTGAACCGCACCGCCACGTACGTTGGTTCTTTCGACTGATCAGTCACACATCCGCTCACATTTCACAGATACGACTCAAACGTTTTTATGTTACGTTACGTCATGTCTTATGTATGCCATATGAGTATGATACGTTATGATATGTTACGAACCATGTTTTACGATCATCCATGCATGCATGATTTAATGTTATTTTATTACACGTATGTGCTTGCATGTGATTTTATTTATACGTACTTTACTATTTAAAAGATAGAGCATGTTGAGCCCCTAGGCTCACTAGGTTTAAATGGTGCAGGTATTGACCCTGTGGATTTTATCTCTACTGGCGGTGAGGACCTCTGAGCGCCCGCTGCAGCAGTACCCCGTGGCCGCATTGATGTTTTATCTTTGATATGATACGCTTTTCAGATATTGGTTTATCATGTTCATTTTCAGCACCTTTACTCAGTCTCATTTTTAAACTGTATGGACGATTTCAGGTATTAAAATATTCATTTATTATGTTAAAGTGATTTAGAAAATGTTTAAAGGGAACGAGACATACTTTCAAAGTTTATTTATTTCGCAAATGATAAAAAAAAGTTTTCTAGAGTACGGTTCGTTTCACTCTCTTGGCCAAGAAGGATGCTATTTTCACCGAGAAAGAGGCTCTCTTGGCCGAAAAAAAAGCCTTGGCCGTCGAGAAGAAGGTAGCAGAGGTCGAGCTTGACGGTAACCGGGCCTGAGCTGAAGGGGAGATCCAGCGCTTGAAGGCCGAAGCTGAGAACGCCTGGGGTCTCGGCAAGGAGAAGTTATTGAAGTCCTATGAGTTCGAGGACTTGTGTGCGAAGAGGTCTTTGGCTTACTTTGAGAGCGGCTTCAAAAGCTGTGTGGCTCAGTTCCGAGCTAATGGCTACCCCAAGGAGGAGCACCCGGCTCCGTTCCTTAGCGTGGCTCGGGTCTTGGAAGAGCTGCCATATGATGAGGAGGAAGCTGAGGAAGACGCCTCAGGAGACGAGCCTCCCGTCCAAACTCCCCCGTCCCCTAGTTGTATTTTTAACCTCTCAATGTACTGTAAACTTCAATGTTTAATGCAATCCAATTCTGTTACGTCTATCTGTTTACTTTGAGTACCGTCATGTGTAACCCGAGCAAACCCCGGTTAAATAACCACGAACTGAATACGAAGTGGGGTAATACGAACAACCAAGATAAAATAACCACGCATAACCGAGTTGGAAACGAGATGACCCGAGCTGCCGAGACTTGAGTAATCACGTTAGGATCATTATGTAAAGGTTTTACAGTGCAAGTAACATCTTAAGAACTTGCGCTCTATCAAAAGAAAGTAGTATAGAATTACCACGTATGAGAGAACGATATCCGAACTGCGCTGGCCCTTGACTAGGTTGGTCTCTCGATCACAATAAGTTGGACCCTCTACACACGGAGACGTCCGGACAGGCTCATTGCTTGGAAAAACCAAGTTGCTCCCGAGTAGGTTGGCTACCCAAGCTGGTCTGGATTTAAGCCAACGAGAGTTAGGCTTATGATGCTGCCTATCGGATCGAGCCTAGGTTCTCGGGTGGGGCTGCCACCCGAGGAGGTGCCAATGAGAATTGGGTTTGAAGTTGTCGAGCGGATCGGACTTATGTGCTCAAGTGGGACTGCCACCCGAGGAGGTTCCATTGAGAATTGGGCTTGAAGTTTCCGAGCGGATCGGGCTTATGTGCTCAGGTGGGGCTGCCATCCGAGGAGTTGCCAATGAGAATTGGGCTTTAAGTTTCCGAGCTGGTCGGAAATATGTGCTCAGGTGGGGCTGTCACCCGAGGAGACGCCAATGAGAATTAGGATTCAAGTTGTCGAGCGGATCGGGCTTATGTGCTCAGGTGGGGCTGCCACCCGAGGAGGTTGCTAGTGAGAACAGTGAGTCGAGAGAAAAACGTCTTTCATTGCATAAGATAATATTTACAAACGGTAATAGAGTAAGGCCTAGGCACACTACTTATAAATGATGAAAGAAACGAATCCTAAGCATAGTACTTCCGATAATATTCCAAGGTCGACGTCATCTCTTTCCTTGTGCGTCCTCCAGGTAGTAGGCTGCGACTCGAACTTTCCCGACCACCTTGTATGGCCCTTCATACTTGGGATCGAGCTTTCCTCTATCTCCATGATACTGTATCCTCCTCCAGACAAGATATCCTATTTCATACTTCCGAGGCCGAACTCTCCTATTGTAAGCCTGCGCCATTCTTCTTTGATATGTCGATGGGCGTACAATAGCCCGAGCTCTTCTTTCCTCGAGATGGTCCAACTCGAAACTCCGTATTTCATCATTATCCTCTGCGTACTCCATTACCCGAAGGCTATCCTGGTCGATCTCTGCAGGAAAAAGGGCTTCAGCTCCATAGACCATGCAATAAGGTGTTTCCGAGGTAGTTGCTCGAGTAGTCGTTCGATAAGCCCAGAGCATACTTGGTAGTTCATCCACCCATATTCCCCTGGCCGAGTCCAACCGTGCCTTGAGGGCTTGCACGATCGTTTGGTTAGTGACTTCTACTTGTCCGTTGCTCTGAGGATAAGCTACCAAGGTGAAAACCTGCTCGATATTTAATTCTTGACACCAAGCCTGAACTTTTGCTCCACAAAACTGTCTCCCATTGTCTGAAATAAGTCTCTGAGGTATCTCGAAGCGACAAACGATTTTCTTCCACAGAAACTTCAATACCTAGGACTCGGATATCTTCGCTAAGGGTTCTGCCTCCACCCACTTAGAGAAGTAATCCACAGCAATCAATAAAAACTTCATCTGCCCTCCAGCCGACGGAAAATGTCCCACTATGTCCATGCTCCACTGATCAAATGGGCACGAGAAGATGACGGTCTTCAAGGGCTTGGCAGGCTGCTTCTGTAAGTTAGCATGTTCTGGCAGCATTGGCAAGATCGGACGAGAGTGGTAGAATCATGTTGCATAGTAGGCCATAAGAAACCTGCGAGTAGAGCTTTCTCAGCTAAGGCTACTGTGTGAAAACCCAGAAATTCAGCTTTAAAAAAAATATTCGGGTTGGTCAACTCAGATCTCTCTCGGTCAACTCAGATTTCGTCGATCAACTCATATCCTGTTTGGTCAACTCAGATCCTGCTCGGTCAACTCAGATCTTGTTCGGTCAACTCAGATCCTGCTCAGTCAACTCAGATCATGTTCGGTCAACTCAGATCCTGCTCAGTCAACTCAGATCCTGCTCGGTCAACTCAGATTCTGTTCGGTCAACTCAGATTCTGGATAATCAGCAGTCAACACAGATTCTGTACAGTCAGCAGTCAACTCAGCTATGACTGGTCAACTCAGCTATGACTGGTCAACTCAGCTTTTTACCAACGAAATTCAGATTTGGCGACGATTTGGCCCGCGAATTTCAGTAAGCTTCTTCACGTGTATAGAGCAAATTTCGTAATAGTAACTGCCAATTTAGATGGATTAATGGCCAATTAAGAGACTCAAATCAATAACTACACTAATGCTCTCGTAACAGCCATTTTAATGACCATAAAATCAGGAAATTAAGGCTTTAATGGCTGCCCTTTTGACTCTCATTTCTGCACCTATAAATACCCAGCTGATAGCAGCATATTTCCCCCACATTCACTCCAAATATTTCAGTAAACTACAGTAAACCCACGCTGAAACTTTGCACAAGGCTGCATCCTAGTACTGTACGAAGTACCAGATTTCGCATACCAGTCAAGAAATTTCAGCATACTGTAAGTGGACTTTTGTTATATATATTCCTTTCAAATATTATATATATTATTCATGCTAAGCTCTATTTTGAATTACTGTTCGAGCACTCGTTTCGTATCCAATTCCGTTTCGTGTCAAGTTCATGATATGAATTATGCTCTGTTTTAGCACTGATATGTATGTCGTAATATGGGTCAATGGAATATTTCGCACTCTGAGTTACGTGGTGTAACTATATGGCCTCGACCCCTTAAAGGAGTAAAAATTAGGGACTGATCAGTAAACCACAGAAGCGAAGTAATCATCAGTGCTACCTGTTCTGTGATACGCTCTGCTACCTGTATAAGTTCTCTGTTCTGTATATGCTCTGTTCTGAAATCTGTTATCCAGTATATGTATATGTATATGTTGTATGCTCGAATGGCATCCCCCACTTTCTGAGTGTTTCCCCAAACACTTACCCCTTACTTCTTCACCCATATAAGAACGAAGAACAGGTTGAAGAAGAGGAACAAGAGTTGTTCTGGGGCTGGTGAAGATTCTGCTTTTCTTTTTGTTAATGTAATTTCGCTTCCGCACTCTGTTATTCAGACTTTGATTTTCAGACGTAAAAACGATTATATTTTGGTTATGTGACAGACTGGTTTTGAGCTATACTATGAGGCGTAATGTTTTACGATTTTATAATTGTTTAATATTGCCGATGTCATGAGTCTCGGTCTCGGGGCGTGACATACTATGCCCAAGTGATTTCCACAACATCCTTCGTGAATCTCCCTCAACACATGTCTAGCCTCATCGGGACCCAAACACTTTAACAGTGGCCGTGAGAAAGACCTCTTATATAGCTTATCATCCAATATCACGAAGCGCAGTGCTCTGTGCTTGATTTCCCGAGCTCGTCGAGGGTCCTCGGGCACGACCCTTCGGAGGATTTACTCCAAGGTATCATGTCGCCAGTCTGAGGTAGGTACTCCTTCGTGTTTTTGCCCGACCTGATATATCTGTGATAACAGCTCCTTCCCCTGAACTTCTCCTCCCGAGGACGGAGGTAGAGAACTAGTCATACGCATTAGTTTGTCCGTTTTTTCATTACTTTCCCGAGGTATCTGTTCCAGAACAATTTCGGAAAAGGTTTCTATCAGTCTACTCAAATCCTCCGCATACTTCATCATTTTCTCGTTTTTTATCTCAAAATTTCCATTGCTCTGCTGAACTACCAACTGAGAATCTGAATAGAGCACTACCCGAGCAATCCCCATGTTCTTTGCTCGGAGCCCGAAGAACAGGGCCTCATACTCTGCTTCATTATTGGAGGCCTTGAAATCGAGAGTAATCGCCAAACTTGTTTCTTCCCCGCCAGGGGGACACCATCGCTACCCCGACGCCACTTCCAGATGAGAAAGAGGATCCATCCACATAGATCTTCCACCTCTATTCTTGCTCGAGGTGCACCGTCTCTGCCAAAAAATCTGCTAATGCCTGTGCTTTTATCACCGCACGAGGTTTGAACTGTATATCATATTCACTGAGCTCTGTGACCCACTTGACGAGTCTTCCTTAAGCATCGGGATGAGAAACAATCTGACCCAATGCGCTGTTGGTAAGTACGATAATGGGATGAGATAAGAAATAAGACCTAAGGCGTCGAGCTATAATAACCAAGGCCTGGGCCAACTTCTCCTGTGTAGTGTAATTCAATTCAGCTCCCTTCAGAGCGTGGCTCACAAAATACACTGGTTGTTGCATCTGTCCTTCCTCCCAAACTAGAATCGAGCTAGCCGCTTGTGGGGTGACGGCGAGATACACAAACAGTGGTTCCCCGAGATCGGGCTTATTAAGAACTAGCAACACCTTCAGATATTCCTTCAACTCCTGAAAAGCCCTCTCGCTATGTTCATTTCATTCGAAATGTTTTGCCTTATGGAGTATATTGAAGAAAGGAGACTCCGGTCAGTCGATCTAGAGATAAATCAAGAGGGCGCAATGATCCTTCCTATCAACCTCTGGACTTCATGAATGTTCCAAGGGGGGCACATTGAAGCAAGAGCTCGTACCTTTTCTGGGTTAGCTTCGATTCCCCGACGAGTGACCATATATCCCAAGAATTTTCCCGTCCGAGTTCCAAAAACACACTTGCCGAGGTTCAAATTGATCTGATAATCCCGAAGAATATTGAAAGTTTCCTCCACATCAGATATAAAATTCTCCTCCTCCCGAGACTTCACCAATATATCATCGACGTACACCTCAACATTCCTCCTGATCTATTTTTTGAACACCTTATCCATCAGCCTATGATACGTTGCCCCTGCATTTTTAATCCCGAAGGGCATGACGACATACCAGAATGTCCCGTCCGTCATAATAAAACTGACGTTTCGCTGATCCTCCTCGGTTAATGGAATCTGATGATATCCCTGATAGGCGTCCAAAAAACTGAGCAGCTCGTGACCCGAGGTGGAATCGACTAGCTGATCAATTCGTGGGAGTGGATAGCAGTCCTTAGGGCAGGACTTATTCAGATCCCAGAAATCCACACACATCCGCTATTTTCCTGTAGTTTTCGACACTAGTACCACATTAGATAACCAGGTAGGAAAGTATACCTCTCGTATATGTCCGGCCTTCAGTAGATCCCCGACCTGACTCCTGATCACCGCGTCCTTCTCGGGACCGAAGTGTCTCCTCTTCTGAATAACTGGTTGGGAGTTCGGGGAGACATTCAATCTGTGCTCCATGACTTCGCGCCTGACCCTTTTCAGGTCGGAGGGGGACCAGGCGAATACGTCCTTGTTTCTTTCCAGGCGCTGGATCAGTCGTGCCTGCACACCCTCTGAAAGAGTTTTGGATTTCTTCATGACCCCGGCTGACGGAACGAGAACTACTTCCTATTCCTCGTCCTCGGTGGCCAATTAAAAATCTTATCCAACTATATTCACCCCTGTCTTCTCGAGCCTTCGGATAGTCTTGGGCTCGGGTCTTAGACACTTTATGCTCCACCATTACTACCTCCACATAACACTTTCTCACCAGCTTTCGAACCCGAGCACTTTACCCACTGAATCTCCCACCGGTAATTTGATCTTCTGGTGCAAGGTCGAGGCCACGGTCATGAAGGTGGCCATGGCTGGCCTTCCCAGGATGACGTTGTAAGAAGAAGGTGCGTCTATCGCAGTAAACTTGACGACCTTAGTCTTCCTGTACTTCCCCGATCCAAGTGAAAGAGGCAACTGAAGAATTCCCACTGGCTGCAAAGAGTGACCAGTGAACCCGAATATTGGTGTTTGCACGGGCTCCATACGATATTCCCAAGGTCCATCTGATCCACGACACCCTTGAAAAATACATTGACTGAGCTCCCAGAGTCCACAAAGATGCGGGCCACTTCATAATTTGCAATCATTGCCCAAATAACCAAAGCATCGTTGTGTGTTTCGATGTCCACGGGTAAGTCCTCGATGTCGAATGAGATTGTAGGCCCCGAGCGCTTCTTCTCCACTTCCACAACGTCCATCCGACGACACCGTGCCTTCCTCGCCCGATTAGACTCGCCGTGAGTAGGTCCTCTTGATATCATTTGAATGACTCCCCGAAGTTGGGGTGATCGCGGCTCTCCTCGGGGAAGGTCCCGATCCTGATCCCGGGGTGTTCTCTCTCCCCCTGATAGCCTCTTATCCTACCAACAACTCTCTCCTCCTCGGGTCCTTTTCTCCCTTCGAGGCTGTCCATCCCCAACTAGCGCTGCCCGCACTCAGGATTATTATGTATAATGCGCTCCAACTCATTGTCCAAGTGTCGGCACTCCGAGGTGGTGTGACCGTAATCCCTATGAAAATCACAAAACATATCTGACCTGGGATTCCGCACCTTCACTTCCCCGAGGTTGCTGCACTATCTTCCGCTCATCACAAATCTCCAAAGATCGAATCTTGCTTACTTTTAATGGCGTTCGAGCGACGAACTCCCCCAACAGCAAAGGAGGTTCCTGTCTAGATGGCCTCGGCATAGCTCTTTCCACCCGAGAATCTCAAGCCGATCGAGATGGTGCTTTCTGTTTATTCCTCCTCGAGGACTTTATCTCCTCCACATTTCTGCTTTGTTGAGGAGTTCGTCAAACGTCTTTGGGGGCTTTTTGACCAGAGATCTGAAGAAATCACCCCTCGTAACCCTTGAGTGAACGCCCCGATCAAAAAATCCGGCGTGGCGGACGTACCTCTATAATAGTTCTGTTGAAACGCCTGATATATTCCCGAAGACTCTCTTGCTCCTTCTGCTTCACAGTAAAAGATTCATTGTTGTCATCAGCTGCTTTTTGCTACTGGCGAACTGATGGAGGAACGCGTGGCTGAAATCCTGAAAGCTCATGATACTCCCTGTCGGTAAGAGATTGAACCATTGTTGTGCAGATCAGACCAGGGTAGTAAGAAAAACTCTGCAGTTGATGGGGTCAGCATATTGATGGAGGAGGGCGGTGTTTTCAACCGAGATAGGTGCTCCTCGGGATCTCCCATCCCGTCATACTCTCCCACGTTCGGGAACTTGAAGTGCTGGGATAACAACAGCCAATACTTCAGCAGAAAAATTGACCTCCTAAGTTGGGAGCGGCGGAGGCGCCGAACTTCTCTCTTCCCTCAATCGAGCAACCTCCTCCCGCAATTTCCTGATCTCCTAGGCCTGTTGATCGGGCGGCGGATGTGACTCAGGTCGATTCGCTAGTATCTGTTCCACTGTTGTCGCTACCAGTTGAGTTGTCTGGGTTGCAATGAGATTGGTTCTCCGACCCCTGAGACAGACTCTCCGTGTTACTGGTTTCTCCGGTCCCCTGAACTTTAGTCCTCTTTGGTGGCATCTTGTCTTCCTTCTATGTTTCCCACAGACGGCGCCAATTTATGTAGCCGAATTATCTCAGCCGAGAGCTGTCAACCACCTCGCGACCTCGGGACATCGGTCGTCGGTGTCAGGCCCCGTGCTAATTACTAACAATTAACACATTAAAAACGCATAAACACGGAAGCTTAAAATCAGGGCTTAAAAATTTTTCGAAATACAATGGGCCTGAACTTCAATCATACATTCAAAATATCAGTACTTAAAATATAAGTTAACTCAATTCATACAACAAGTAACCACATAAATCAATTCACAATACAGATCCCCAAATACAATAAAGACACGGGGCATCCCCCGGTTCAATACATATCATAATAAGACTGGGACTCAGGGATGCGGGGATCGACCAGCTGAACTTCCACTCGGCCCAGCTTGGTTACCTAAAGCTCCTGCAAATGGGCACGCAGACCCAAACAAGACAAGCAGGAAAACAAGTACGAGGTCAAGCCTCAGTACGAAGAGCTATCAAAGCAGATAAACATGCAACATGCTATGAATGCATGAGGGCTATCAAGAAATCGGAAAGCTAGACCAGTCTATCAACTGGCAACTCAATCAAGCCTCTATACCACACACAGCCAATCAGCCGGTGGAAATCATCGGTCCGTGATCATCGGGGCCCGTCAGACCATCACAGCTCCGTGGAGACACTCGAATCCGGTAGTCACCACTCCGACGATAGCGTTGGACTTTTCGGGCACGACTCAACAGTCGGCCAGTCACAACGTGGCACCCAATCAGGTTATCAAATCAAATCTGTCAATAAAGGCTCAATATGTATGCATGATGCCAATCAATATCAATGCTCAATGCATACAATGCACAATACGTAAAACAGAATGTAACTCAATCATTCAACATACTGATTCACGTAATTCACAGCAGCAAAGATTCACAACATCAATCACACATGTTCACGTCTAAAGCTGCTAAGGGCTGCTCAATTCGTACCTTAGTTGTTCAAACTACCTTAACCGGTTTCACAAGCAACGGCCAGTAACCAACCCAAGTCCACGGCCCTTGAAGCTCCACAGCAAAGCGAAACCACAAAATCCTGAAAACTGGATCTGTACAAGGTAGCTAAAATCTTAGCTCAACTCTAGTATTCTCTCTCAAATACCTACGGCCAGAGCTAAACTCCAGCTCCAAATATCTACGTAGGTACTAACACAAGAAAACAGAGCTCAAATCAACGAAAGAAAGCTCACCCAAAGCTCACGCTAGGAAGAGTACGCGCGCAACCTACTGCCCGAGCTCAACAGCTTCGCGCTCTCCCCTCAACTCAAAGCAGCCTCCATTATTGGTAGGAAAAGAGAGGTCTTTTCAAGAGGTTTCCAATGCTACCAAGAACTCGAAAAACGGAGGTCGAAATCAACGGGAAAAAGGCGATAGAAAGTGACGGTGAACAGTAGCTAAAATCGAGGGTTTCGAGTTTGAGGATAAGAAATATCGGGTCTGGAAATGCTCTAAGTGTTACTCAACACTTATATAAATATCCTCTACTCAAAAGCTACCAAACAAGTCTAACACCGACAAAAACAGATATCTACAACTTAAAAGTCGCAGAACAGATCTCTCGCACAAAGCACGGCAAAACAGACCTCACGCTAAACAATTCTCGCGCAAAACTATAAAACGACAGTGTTTTGGCCAACAGATCTCACGCTAAACAATTCTCGCGCAAAACTATAAAACGACAGTGTTTTGGCCAACAGATCTCACGCTCAACACTCGCGCCAAAACGCAAAACAGATCTCGGCGCTAAAACACGAAACGACGTCGCAGATAACCAGATCTCTCAAATGCACGCTATCACGTTCTAGCAACAGATCTGCTTACGTCACCCGCAGACTTGCTTACGTCATCAGATCTCTCGCGCAACTCTCGAATGAACGTTACACGCTTCTAACAACAGATCTGCTTACGTCACCATAAGACCTGCTTACGTCATCAGATCTCTCGCGCTCTAGCTTCTCAAATTCGAACAGCTTTCACCAAACGCAACGCTTACTCTTCTTTTCACGACAAAACACGCAGCGCTAAAGGAAAAACAGATCTCTATCACATTCAACCAAAAACAACGCGAGGAACCACTGGAAAACAGATCTCTCACGAAAATCAAACAATTCACATCATCTCTCGACCAGATCTCACCCGATACACACGAACTAAAATCTGGACAAATTCAAATAGAGATCTAAATATTTTCCAAAATCTCAATTCTTAATTCTCGTGACTAATCTAACTCAAATTCGATTAATCACTAATTAGAAATCTGAATCCTCACATTCTCCCCACCTTAAGAGATTTCGTCCTCGAAATCAAAGACAAACCAAGGCAGAAACAATCAAATCATGCAAATCAGCACAACCAACTCATCAATCTCTAAGCAAAACCAGGACAAATTCAAATAGAGATCTAAATATTTTCCAAAATCTCAATTCTTAATTCTCGTGACTAATCTAACTCAAATTCGATTAATCACTAATTAGAAATCTGAATCCTCACATTCTCCCCACCTTAAGAGATTTCGTCCTCGAAATCAAAGACAAACCAAGGCAGAAACAATCAAATCATGCAAATCAGCACAACCAACTCATCAATCTCTAAGCAAAACCAGAAATTTACCTGGAAATCCTGTACGATCAGTGCTCAAACAGATGAGGCCAATCCTGCCTCATCTTCTCTTCCACTTCCCAGGTTGCTTCTTCTCGACCATGCTTGCTCCATTGGACCATCACCAACGGAATTACCTTGTTCCTCAGCTGTTTCTCCTTCCTATCCAAGATCTGCACCGGATATTCGACATAATTCAAGGCAGAATCCAGCTCAACTTCGTCAGTTCTCAAAATATGGGAAGGATCTGGATCATATTTTCTCAACATGGACACATGAAACACGTCATGCATCGCGGCTAACTCCTCAGGCAGCCTCAATCTATAAGCCAACTGTCCAATCCGCTCGATAATCTCAAAGGGACCAACGAATCTGGGAGCCAATTTGCCTTTAAATCGGAATCTCATCACGCTCTTGAAAGGAGAAATCTTGAGAAACACACGATCGCCTACCTCAAACTCTAGCGGTCGACGTCTACTGTTCGCATAACTCGAGAAACGGTCTTGGGCAGCCTTCATTCTACTCCGGATCATATCAATTTGGTCTTTCATGTGCTGAACAAACTCCGGTGTAGAAAGCTGTCTCTCGCCAACTTCTTCCCAACAAATTGGGGATCTGCACTTTCGACCATACAATGCCTCAAACGGAGCCATCCCGATAGTCACCTGGTAGCTGTTATTATACGAAAATTCAACTAGGGCTAGCGAATCCTGCCAGCCACCACTGAAATCCATCACTACCGCCCGCAACATATCCTCTAAAGTCTGAATAGTCCGCTCAGACTGTCCGTCTGTCTGTGGGTGATAGGCTGTGCTCATCGCCAATCTCGAACCCATTGCTGTTTGTAGACTCTTCCAAAAGCGAGAAGTAAACCTCGGATCTCTGTCAGACACTATCGAAACCGGAACTCCATGCAATCTAACCACATGGTCGATGTACAATTTTGCCATCTTTTTCATCGAGAACCTCACATCATAGGGAATGAAATGGGCTGACTTCGAAAGTCTATCAATCACAACCTAGATCGCATCGCATCCCCTACTCGATCGAGGTAGATGGGTCACAAAATCCATGGCGATATGCTCCCAATTCATATTGTTAATTCCAACCTTAAGCTATAAACCAAATACAAAATTATTAGGATCATTAAAAGGATAAAATCATAATTTGTTTTTTATTATCAATTCACACTTATTCTTTCAACCCATTATCATTTCATATCCTATCGATTTAGTTTAATAGACATATTTTAATGCATCCTTTCATAATCTCATCAATCTCATCATTCCAAGTAAATGCAACTTAGCATGATTATTTATTGAATGAAAGAATAATGTTTGTGAGGATCAAGTGCTTTCATAAGCCAAGAGTTGTAGTCAATGTGTCACTTTTTTTTCCTATACATATGCACCAGCGCAATGCACTGATTGTGTGTGTTAGGGTCACGCTGTTAGGTCAATGAGTATGTGGAGATACATGTCTAATTGTTGGTGTTGTTTATTCTTTTAGTGATCAGTCTTATCATTTTCCTACCACCAGCATATCCCATCAGATATAGAATTACATGTTGAGATCTGACATCACTTTTTTAAAGCTCGCTTAGCTAATCAGATCAAGCGACATATCGTCAGCAGTTTGACGCAGAAAAGCTTCCCAGAAGGTCGTCAATCCTATACTATACTTAACCCAACAATAATTTTAAAAAAGACCGATGTAATAGTTTATAGTTTTTAGAAATATGATGAGATTATTGATAATGAAGCTTTAAAGTACACAAATAAAATAATTACATGAAACAAAAATAAAGAAGGCAATGCTCTCACTAATGTGGGATATAGTGTTATACAAATGATAATTTAATATATAACTGATGGGTATGGGCCGAACCAGTGCTCTCCTAAACCCAAGTCCAGGCCCAACCCACAAAGATGATGAAGGCCCAATGGCCTAATAGCAAGTCCATGAAGTCACAAAGAAATGGGCTCGCTCAGATAAAGCCCACGAAGCACTCAACACTCTCTATAAATAGACAGCTCCACCTCATTTTTAAGGTACGTTCTCAATAAGCAACAATTGGTTCTTGAATTGTTGTAGCTTTCGAGCAACCGCTGACTTGAGCGTCGGAGTGCCTTCGCCGGGAAACCTCCCGGCGCCTCTGACTTTGCTTTGTGACGCAGGTAACAACCCACTCAAATCATCTATTGCAGTTCCCACAGGATCTCAACTGATTTGCTGAGTCGTCGAATCGACCCGTCCGATTTTAGGCAACATCAATAACAAATTTTATTTCAGACATGTTTGTCGGATATAGTTCATGTTATATATGGGCTATCCCATGGTGAAAAGGAGTAAAATGGAGTTGAAAATTTGCATGGAGAAACTCTTTAATCAAGGTGACTAATGTGGAGAAACTCTTCAAATTCTACTATTATAATATAATAATTACCACACAATATTAATAATATGTAATTTAATAGACTTGGCTGCGATAGAGCACGTGGGAGAATCATGCAAACTGGTGTTTTCTCCAGATGTTTTTCACATGTTAAAAAAGGTTTCTATAATCCCCTTCCTATGTTTATTAGATGAGTAAATTAGGTTGTGTAGATTGGTGAAATAACAATAAATATGAAAATTATATAGTTAGGATAAAAAAAAATCTAGTCTATATTAATATATGAGAGGACGGGAAGTTGTCATTGTTCCAATAATTTGAGCTATATTTTTCAATGACGGAGGAGACATGCTCGAATTATGAATAACAATATTTTATATTAGATAGAATGATATTTAGCAGAAAAATATTATAACTGATGCTTTTTCCTTTAAATTTTATCTAATCCAACAATAATATACTAAATAAGTTCATCTAATTATTTGAAATCAGGATACTCCGAGAATGTTATAAAATCTAGAAGTTTGTTTTGTCCGATTAACTGAATCTTGGTCTTTTGAAATGTATGGTGGACAGAGCCATTTTTGTTATCTCGTCCAATTTCATATGCTACACGCGTTTGTTGACTAATCTAACTTGTGTTATATTTATTCAAGTAAGTTTATGGTTAATGATTATTTTTTCATAGACAATCAACTTTTTTGATATAATATGATGATTTAAATGATGTCATTTACTTATATACATAACAAGGACAAAATATTTTCATATATTAGTTGAGGCTCATGTACTAATTATCTTTCTAATTGATTTCGGAAAGCATTATTTAAAATAATAAACTTTATTAATACTTTCTTATCTCATAAAATAGTCTTTTATTTTAAATATTTCACTCGTGCTCTATATCTTAATTATTTTGGATCAAGGAAAGTTCAACAATTTTAAATAACAGAAAATATTGTGTTAAACTTGAAAACAACATAGTAGCTATCATTATAATTTAATAATAAAAATTAATTATTCTTTTTAGCACGCAGAGCCCTATTTAACACGTGGTGCTATATTACTGTAGATTTTATAAAAAACTATCACCAACATCAAATATATATATATAAAATAAAGATTGAATTTTACCCATATTAGTTTATTAAGTAAAATTTCAAAAAGTTTGAAATCTTTTACTCGAATTCAGTTTGAACTAAAGTTCGAGTCTGAGTTCGACTCGAAAAAGTCAAATAGATGGTTGAAAATAAGTACTTTACTTGAAATTTATTTAACATTATAATTATATTATCCAATTAAAATATTAAAGTTCACTGTTTAAACAAAATATGAAATATAGGGCCTTCTTATTTTCGAGTAATTACACATACAATAATCTTTTTACTCACCAAGCTTTGGTCTGGTCCATGCAAATGAGTCAATTGTACCCCTTCCACTCCGGATGCGCAGCACTTCGCGGCGGTAATGCGGGTCATTAGATTCTACATCGCTGTCGCAAACGCACAGAATCCTGACGAAGCTGTTGGACATCTTCTCTCTCTCTCTCTCTCTCTCTCTCTCAATGCAGGTGTTTATTGGTTTTTTCTTAAAAGTTATACTGGGATCAAATTGTAGCCGGAAACTGAGAGGTTATTGCTGTGACGGACCAAACTTTTGGCTTCTATGAGGTTATTGCTGTGACGGGCCAAATTTTTGGCTTCTATGAGAGGTCTTTTACCTTGTTAATTGTTCGGGTTTTATGTGATTCGCGCCAATTTCAGCTTTAGATTGGTTATCGGTTCATTCTGTCTACTTTGTATTGGAGTGGATTGTACTTAATTGGGGTGGAATTAAATATGTTGGTTTGTTAAAAACGCTGGCTTTTGAATACTAAGTATTCTGAACACAATCGGAACTCATGGCAACTCCTGGGGGACCTTCGCGGGGAAGTTTCCCCACAAACCTGAACCCAAATGTACTGGCTGATAACATGCAAACTTTACAAATCAATCATCAAAATCAACAGCATTCAAGCAATATTGGCGGGGGAATCTCTAAACCTCCTCACAACACACTATTTCTCCAACAGAACCCGCCTTTTACTGGAAGCCGACCAGCAATGCCCCCACCAGGTGTGCTTCTAAGAGGCCCTGCCCCTTCCAACGATCCTCATCAAAATGCATTGCCACCAAACACGGTGTCCACTGGACCCATTGGCCCACCGCCTGTATCTCAGCCTCCTCCCTTCGCATCAAGAGCTTCCCTTCCTGGGTCATTACCATCTTCTATTGGTGGACCTGCTGTTTCCTCTTCTTCTGGGATTGGTCCTCGGAAAGGACCTCTCCCTTCCTCCTCTCTGATATCAGGCCCTACTGCTCTGTCCCACGTGGGCATTTCTGGTTCATTTGGTAATGTGCCACCTACAAGTATGCCAGTTCAGATTACAGGTGAACCCCGATTTCCTCCTGCCACAAGTAGCAGTATATCAAGGCCTGAAGTTGTACTTCCACCATCACCGACAATGCTGCCCTCTGGGCCATCTCATCAGCCTCCACAAATGCGTCCCAGCTTTGGCACTCCGCTTGTTGGTGCAACATTTGCTCTGGGACGATCACCACCACCTTTCTCAGCTCCTCGAAACGTGTCACCGTCACCGGGTTTGTCACCGTTTTCAACACCAGTTCAAGGAACAGTTCAAGCTTCGGGGTCTCCTTATGGGATGCAAACTTGGCAACCACAAACACAACAGGTGAAATTTCGAATCCTGCAGTTCTTTATATGCCCTTTTACCTGTGATATAGATACACAGTGTGTTACTGGTTTATAGTTCTACTTTTACTTAGTTTCTGGTTTGTTGACTCGTAGAGGTCATATAGAATAAATGATGATTGAATAATATCTTGTCGATTTGTAGAGGCCATATTATATGTTACAGTGTGAATTGATTTCCTCATCATTTAGTTTAGTTCCCTGTGTATATATTCAGATAATTTTTGTTGATATGATGTTAGTCTAGTGGGCAGTGTCTTGCCTCTGTAGTCATTTTCAAGTGTTAATTACGATATGGGGATGAATTTTGGATGACAGACTTTTTAGGTTGGAATTGGAACTCGACTATGATTTGTTGATGAGATCTTTAAACATGATGGAAGCAGAACCTCTTTAGTTCTAAACAAGAAAAAAATTCTCTAAAAGAAACAGCTCTTAATCATGTTGCCTCCACTAGAAATGTAACTGAGTTAAAGCTCAACATAAAAGTTTGAGCTTGCACTTAGTCTAGATTCATTGGATTCATGAACTCCACTCATGAGTCTTAGTTGATGATCATGTTTTTGAACTCGAACAATGAATCTTGCTTGCAAGTTCAAGTTAATAAATATATTCCTACCAATATTTTTCCAATTACTGAAAACATAAAATATATATTGTAAAATAAGTTTGTTTCTATTTAATTTGTTTCAAGAAAACACCGCTGTGGTCGTAGCAGGGCGGTTAGAAACGCCTACCTGTTCACCATATCAAAAAGAAAGAGAAGGAGGTGACTAGGCCAATAACCTCCTCCAAAATGTAACCACCCAAATTCATAACAAGCTCTTAAAAAATATGAGAAACTAGCCTTATATAATTGTCTTGATCGCAAAATGTGTCTTGGGATAAGTGTAGATAACACATTAAGCACTCTTTGCATTTGATTGTTTCACCCTCCGATTCACAAGCTAAGGGATTGCGAAACATACTAATGATTGGATCAGTCAAAACTAATCCTTTGGATTTGGTATTTTCAGCTGATGTACTTAAATTATTTTGTACTTAAAAAGTGGCGAACTCACTGCTTCTGACTTTTTGCAATAGTTATTGTTGATCCAAAAGTTTTTGGAATAATAGGCAGCTGAACATATGGTAGTTTGCTTGAAACTCTCTCCCTATTTGTTAAGCTAGAAAAAGCTAAACATTTTCGAGCCCATTTCCTTATATCAGAAAATAAAGTGCTCAGTACTTTTGGCTTTTAGAGTTTAATTCGGTATATTTGAAATATTCTTCAAGCTGTTTTAGACTCACAGTTGACCCTAAGCTGGATGGAACTAATAGTACAAACAGAAGAAGGGAATTTTTTTTAACATAAAAATTCCATAATTTAGTTTTCTTTTAAAAATTGAAATAGCTTCTTAATTTTCAAATTTTTACTCAAAATTAATTTTACTACAAAAATTTCGCTTA
This sequence comes from Dorcoceras hygrometricum, assembly GCA_001598015.1. NCBI lineage: Eukaryota > Viridiplantae > Streptophyta > Magnoliopsida > Lamiales > Gesneriaceae > Dorcoceras > Dorcoceras hygrometricum. The sequence continues at coordinate 63,986 of KV001733.1, read as the reverse complement.
TAAATCTGTTTACTGGAAGGGTTTTTTTATTTAACTTAAAATGCCTGAATATGTTTTTTTAAAACTGATTTCAAAATATTAATGGGATTTTTTGTATGAAAAATATGATATAAAAATTATGGGATAAATGAAGTTCTCCTTGTCTCAAGCTGTTTAATGCTGCAACTTTACAAGGTCAATTTATTTTTGAAGTGAGCTGTCACACAACTCTGATTACACTCTAATTGTAGTGTTGATGTAGTAGGTGGTTCCACCCCCTCCCATTCATGGCACTATGCAACAACAACAGTTACTTGGAATGGCACCTGGCCCACCTCCACTTCCAAATCAAACCATGTCTTTGAGTCAAACACCACAATCAAGAATTGATCCCAATGAAATTCCCCACTTCACTCAAATTTCTACTGTGATTCTGCATGAGACCCGTCGGAATAATCAGGCAAATCCTCCTCCGGTAATTATGCAAGGCATCTATAACAAAATTGAAGTACTATTTTGTTGGAATTCTTGGTTTTATCGACAGAAAATGTTTTGCAAGTTGCGTTTCAAGAAGACATTATGCTTAAATCATGAAATCATCAAATATCCATTTATGACATCACATTTTATCAGATGCTTTTCAACTGATTCTTTATGTTTTGTCAAGCCTGCAACTAGTGATTATATTGTCAAAGATGCTGGGAATTGCAGTCCCCGCTACATTAGATGTACTATAAATCAGGTGAAGTGTGTTATCATTTTTTAATTTCTGAACCCCTTTTACTTGTATCTTCTTTTTATGAAATTTTTGTTTTTTGGCATTGGCCATCTAGTTGCAACTTGTCTACTGTTTTGTTATTATGAATAACAAATGGCACTTTTGTTGTTTTATCAGATTCCATGCACTGCAGACCTTTTGTCAACTTCTGGTATGCAGTTGGCTTTGTTGGTTCAGCCTTTAGCTCTTCCACATCCATCTGAGGAGCCCATCCAAGTAATGTGAAAGTTGTTTTTATTTTTGTTTTATTTCATCTGGTTCTGTTATCCTAAATGTTAAGATTCCTTAGCGTCTCATCATGTAAAGACGTTAGCTATCATAAAAGAACCAGATCCCTATTTATATTTTACATGGACTAGAGCTTTATGTTCCTGTTAACGTTGTTTGGTACTTGAACTCTTCTTTTTTCAACAGAAATTGGCATTTGTGTTTCACCTTGCATGGTCTTTTTGAAGATTGCATACCAACTTGGATCTGAAAACCTTACGGATTATGAATAATTAAGCTACTTTGTGTATGTCAGTGAACAATGGGAATTTGAGGTCTTCACAAATCAATTTGAAAAGTTACCTTTACACAAGATGTGTCCCTGCTCACAGTTGATACCTTCATTTGAATTGATAAGCTCAAAAAATCGAAATGCAACATTTATGTGTATGCTAAATTTACCCTACAATGTAGTGGTACCTGTGAGTCCCATGGGCCCACCAAGTACTTTTAGGTGAGGGTACTCTTGAAACATATACTCAATTTCATGAAATGGAACACGATTTTGTTGTCCTCCTGAAAGAATGGGGTCATTCAACAGAGGAAGGAGGGAGTAACTGTAACGGGCTTATTTCATAGACTGATTAGCCTTCTCGCACTAACTTAGATTGATGGTTACTACTTTGTCTGTCATTAGATTTCATGTATATGAGAAAAATTATCCTTCTTAGTTTGTTGGTACCATTCACTTCACTAATAAAGTTGTTGAAGTTTTTCATGTCAACTCTGTCATGTACGCTAGATTGTTGATTTTGGTGAAACTGGTCCAATTCGATGTTCTCGTTGCAAAGGTTACATTAATCCTTTCATGAAATTTGTTGATCAAGGCAGACGATTCATCTGCAACTTCTGCGGTAAGAACAACCCTTTCATTTGAAGTACTGCTGTGACAAGCGGGTTATCAATTTTTTTTGGGTTTTGGTATATCCTTGTACTTCATAAAGTGTATATATCCTTGGGGTGGGTGACCTCATTTTTTCTTGGAGATCCTGATGTATGAAACATACTGAATCTGAATATGGGTGACATAGATGTTAAAGTTTTGAACAATCCATATACTCTGATTTTTAGATGCTGGATGGCTGACTCAATTCTCTTCGGTAGGAATTTGTGGTTGTTTTATATTGTATTCTTGTCCTAGGTTTCATAAATGCAAACCCCTATTTTCAATTTCTATGGATGCATCAAACACCATATTTATTGGGCTACACTTCTCACCTTCTGTTGCAGGTTTTACAGATGAAACTCCTCGTGACTATTTGTGCAACTTAGGTCCAGATGGAAGGCGCAGAGATGCTGATGAAAGGCCTGAGCTATGCAGAGGGACTGTTGAGTTTGTTGCTTCTAAAGACTACATGGTTTGTAACACATGACCTTCATTAGGTTTTTCAAGAGATCGGGGGGGGGGGGGTATGACAAAGGAAAAATTCTAATTCGTAATCCAGGCATTAACTAGGGCAAATAAACAAGTCCGGCACTAGGATCAAGAAGCTAGTCAGATAATGATTATGAGCAATGCCTCCTAAGACTAGGCTCATCAGTTGGGTATAATTTCTGGACCGTCAGAGAGTGGATCTGTTAGATTTAATGTTTGGAACATGAGGGTCTACATGTCAGTCTCATGAGGGGAAACATCAGTTTAATCGAAAACCTTAAAAGGTTATTAAAATTATCGTAAGTGCTTCCATAAATAATATGGTTCTTAGAGAAGATACTTTTAAAATTTCTCGTTGTAAGTATCTATGCCAAAGGCTCCTCCTAATGTTGGGATTTAATAAAAGCATAAAATAAGAATTGTTTCTTAAGCATTTCATGCATCTGATTTTAGGTGCGAGATCCTATGCCAGCTCAATTTTTCTTCCTTATTGATGTCTCCATGAACGCCATACAAACTGGTGCAACTGCAGCAGCTTGCAGTGCAATCAAGCAAGTTCTAATTGATCTTCCTGTGAGTTCAAGTTTTGATCTTTTATGTGTTAAACTTTCCTTGGGCACTGCACATCAAACTTGTACTACCTTCCTGCATCAATCTTTTCACTAAAGGCGACTAGTGTGGTAAAGCTTGCATAAATTTAACCATGTATGCAATTTCGGGAAAGTATCTTATTTCATAACTCAGGATTAACGTGTTAAATTGCCTCTTATGCACTGCTCATAATGTTTCCTTCCAATTAATAAAGATATAATGGAACAGTTACAGGCAGTGGACTAGAAATCCACTTAAAAAATATAAAAAAATAAACAATGTCCCCTTTCAACTTCTTGTAGAATTCCTTTCATCCCATATATAATATTAACCAATTTTGCACTAATAGTTGTTGGAAATGCTCTCTAAATAATTATGTGAGGGTCAGAGATATAGCACCATAGATTTTTTAGGCTTCTAATCCGATGACCATGGATCCCATGCTCAGTCATAATTTATTTTTCTTGCAAGTTGGCGGTTGTTTGCTACCCTATGAAGATCATCGCTATGCAGTTAAGAGGAACGTTTTGCTATGATAATATTTTCATTTCAGGGTGGTCCTCACACCCTTGTCGGCATTGCTACATTTGACTCCACCATCCATTTTTACAGTCTAAAGCGTGCGCTGCAGCAGGTAGATGCAGGGCTAATGACTATTTCTTTCATATAATGAACATGCTAGTTTGCCACAAATTCGTTTTATGCCTATTTATTGTGCTTATGTTACTTTAACTTTGTCCTTTCATGCTTGTAGTTTTATTAATGCTTTTGATAGCCAAGCCCATAGGCGTGTTGTGTTGATTGCTTATACGTGGGGCTTAAATGGCTTATGTTTGCTTCATTATAAGCTGCTACCACAAATACTGCACACTTATTTATTTTTGTCCTATTTCAGTTGCAGCCATCAATGCTCATAGTCCCTGACATACAAGATGTCTACACTCCTCTTGGGAGTGACGTTGTTGTTCAACTTGCTGAGGTTGGCTATCATTTTTCACTTAAATTATCTGTGTTGAACGCAGTTTTAATGACATCGAATTCCTATTTACCTGGATTGCTTTCATTTTCTTCATTTTCATGTTAATCTGCTGTGTAATCATGGCTTTTGAATGTTAGTGCTAGTGGTAAATAGGACCGGGTATTAATGCTTTTGGTTTAGTTTAACATTTTTAACTGGTTGATAAAATTGTAATAAATGCAGTGCCGTCAACATTTGGAGATATTGCTGGATAGCATCCCTACTATATTTCAGAATAATAGAACTACTGATTCAGCTTTTGGTGCTGCGATAAAGGTATGTGACTGCGTCTGGTTATTTGTATGACCTTTGTAATGTTGGAAAGTGAATAAAATCAAAATCAGTAGGATGCATATTTGGTCAATGACGATAATATTTACTATTTAGTTGATTGTGAAAGTCCATAAACTATGCACTTTTTACAGTGCCATGACAATATTTCTATGTAAGTATGTAGTATTTTCTTTCATTATAACAAAGGAACATTTTTCTTAATCCATGTAATCTAATAAGTTAACCACAGCTGCAGCTTGAATCACTGGCTGGTAGCCAAAGAAATCAACCACTTATTTTTCAATCCTTTTTTTGGTTCTTTATTTCTTTGATCCCAAATTCTAAGTTTACTTCTTTATTGCTTTTTTTATTTGTCAATTCCACAATGCATTCACTTGATAAATTGAGTATCTAGCATTCACCACCTCTGTGCGTATCCTGCCTCCAGCACTTATGTTGGATACAGGCAATTGTAGGTTCTGTGGTTTGCTGAACATACCTACCCATTACTACACAAGTCAAGATCTTTTGTACCCTCGTAAGTTGGTTCACTTAGAGCAAATTCATGCCCCATGATTGGTGATGTAGTTAACTTGGAACGTAGTGGCCCCGTTTTGAATTTTGTTTCTCGTGTAGAACTTACTTATTTCCTTTTGATACACTTGATATGAGTTTTGGCCTTTTCTGTTTTTCGTCTTTTTCCTGTTTCTCTTTTAGACTTGGTACCTTTTTCCTGAAGACATTTAGGCCTTTTAAATATTTTGGCTGGAATAAAAGGGAACTCAAGTGTAAAAAAGCAGCAAACTTAACTTCAGAGTCAGTCTAGTCTACGTTCTAGTCAAAACCCTGTAAATTCTGACCGGTCAATGCTTCGTAGTTGAAAACTCTAGTTGTTTTGTTGGTGAACTGAAGCAATTTACCCACTTGCACCATAGTAAGTCTCATTTTGATTTTTTTCACTGGCACTATTTTCATCATCCTTTTTGAGCCCTTCAATTCACCTTGCTATTCAACTCAAATGGCATGAGCAACCGTATATAATGTTGAAGAGTTATTACATAATGAAACTGAGCAAAATGTAGCATCGACCGGTGGTAGTGTGACCTTCTTATGAAGAAGAAAACATGGAGCATTGTTAAGCCTTTCAGGCATATGTAGAGTAACATTATTGTTGGTGTTGTTTTTGGAAACAAAAGTTAAGAAGCTCATGAAGCAATCAGAAGTAGGTGGAATAGCTGCCAGCGTTGGCTCACATTGGAGTTTAAATAAATATGCATTTAATGATGAGTAATTGAATCCAAGATAGAATTATTCAAGTTTTAGCTTTTATCCAGGCTTGAAGCATATACTTTACCTTGTCATACAAAATCCTGCAAAGAGGCCTGCCGTCTTTTGTGGAACCAAGTAATGCTTAAAATTTTCTTTATCCAAAGGTACTTCTGGGGAAGATATGGCAATACAGCTTGGAACTTATTCCTGGAGGAGCATATCTGTGATGAGAGTCCATTAGATAGAAGAATCAAATAAGACAGGGAACACTTATAAATAGTAGTAATTGTTAGATCATGTTTCATTCTAAATGTATTGGAGACTTTTTCACTTAATGTGAAGAACTTGCTCACGATTTTAAAAATAGGTTGGTGGCCTTGTGCATGATATTTAACAGATGTAGAATATTTATGCCTTGTTCTTTCTTGCGTACAGGCTGCTTTCCTGGCTGTGAAAAGTACTGGCGGCAAACTTCTTGTTTTTCAATCAGGCAAGCTGAATATTGTTTCTAAATAACCAATGTTCTAACAAGTGCAATGTGAAGTTTAAAGCTTTATAAGCTTAAGTGGGTTTAGTTCGAAATTAGCATGAAAAGGTGTTATTTTGTTTTATTATAATAATACATGAAATAAGTCAATATATTAAATAGCACGTAAATGTGCAAATTTAAAGAATAAATGCACAAGTTCTGAAAATATAAGTCTTAATCATAAATGAGGGGGAGATAAAATGTTCACCGTTTGCATTTGTCTCAAGTGTGGTCTCTCAGTCACGGAGAAAGGAGGATTTGGAGCAGGTCTTATTTTGATGCCTTCAGATTTTTTTAAAGTTGTCTTATAGCAAATTTTTGTTATTTAAAATTTAAAAGTTAAATTATAAAATAAAAATAAAAATTAGCTTATTTTCTTTTTAAAAAACCTTGCCCTTCTCAATGCCTTTTCACATATTTTCCTATATTTTTCCGCACTTTTTCTAGTTAACCAAACGGTGGATGTTTTTTTCTGTCCAAGATGAAACCTTTTTTCCACGCTTTTTAGAGCACTGGTATAACTATATGACCGTATACACAAGAATATGGTAACTATTGCCTGCTATTTTCATACTATATGATACCAGAATCTGAGTCTTCTAATTAATCATTTCGTTTTGGTACATTTATCATACTTTATTTACTTTTGCTAAGAATTTTTATTTTGTGAATTCATGCCTGGGAGATCGATGACAAAAGCGATACATTTAAGCTCTTAGTGAGTTAACTGAAGAGTCTCCTATAAAGATATAATAGGGTTGTATCAGGGATTGACTCTAAGCCTTTATCTTTTTAACTAGTCATGGTCGAACTTACTTACATTGTTGTATGCTGTTTGTAGATGACATTGTCTTGATTGATGAATCAAGAGGATGGATAAATGTTAAATTTAAATTTTGTCAAGAGAATTTACGAGGTAAAGGTTTTAGACTTAGTAGAGTGAGAATAGAATATATGCTTTGTAAGCTTTGTGTGCCAGAGAAATTAACCAATGGTTAAGCTACGCTATCAATAAGTGAGAACTTTAAGTATCTAGGTTCAGTTTTGCAAAAGGATGAAGCCATAGATAAAGATGTTTTACATAGGATACAAGCAGATTGACTGAGATGAAGATGAACACGAGGCATCCCTTGTGATCATATATCATTGAGGCTTAGAGGAAAGTTTTACGGAGCGACAGATAGACACTCTATGTTACATAGAGCTGAATGTTGGAATATGAACCAAGTGCGTGACCAAAGATGAGAGTCGCTGAAAGGAGGATGTTAAGATGGATGAGCGGTCATACGAGGATGGGCAAGATAAGAAAATGAGAATATAATGAGGAAAGATTGGTTGCGTTTATTAAGGAGAAATTTAGAGAGATAAGATTCAAAGAAGACAACATAAGGAGGCTTTCAGGATTTTACAAAACACTTGAACTTAGTGGAATTCTCTAGATATAACTTGTACATTCTTTCAAATTCTTTAACATTCTAGAAAAGTCTAGAAATATGTAGGCAATCTCATACTAGATCTTTCCTTACGATATTCACTTGAATATTTCTTATATCATTCTGAAGACTCAATCTCCACCGTGTGATTTAATTGATCATGTCCTTAGGCTATCAATAGATACTCCAGTTAGACGTTGTGAGACTTTGTCGAGTACACACACCAAAAGAAGACAAGGACAATCCAAAAAGATGTGGTTAACACAGATAATGGCGGGCGATGAAGTCCCTTTAGGAATATATTAAGGTTTAGTAGGGGATAGTGCATAGTGGCGACGAATGATTCATTATGATCGATCCCACTTGGAGTAATGGTTTGGTAGTTGTTGTATGCGTATTTCTGTTTTCTTTGTATTTTTGAACTACACTCCTTAGATCAGTTTTAACATTTTGACGCGCTTGATGATTGATACTTCGATCCATAGTTTGATGTATTTTTCAGGTTCTACCCATTTGATATTTAAGTATGACTATCCCAAATACTAATTATATTGCTATTGTGTTGACGATTTATGATGTTACAGTCTTACCGTCAATTGGCATTGCTTCCCTTTTGTCTAGAGAAGCTGAAGGCAGAACCAATGTAGCAGCTGGGGAGAAGGTATGCATATACTTCATAACACCACTGCTTGTGTCTTATGAATTCATATGATTGTGTACACATACTTCATTGCATTTTCTGTGTCTTCCTTTTTCCGACGAGGGATGAGAACATGAATTTGGAATTACTTGAATATGCTTTTACAATGTTAATAATCTCTTTTTTTTGGGTTTCTAGCCATCGAGTCTGAATGTATAACTGTAGTGCTATTTTGAGTTCATCTTCTTTTCGGTTACTAACAAAAGAATCCCATATTCTCGATATTCATGTAAAAATCCTCATAACGAATTCAATGGTCCATTCTTCATAACAACGAATAATAAAAGCTGGATTCAATGCTAATAAGTTTTAATTTAATTTTATCCAAATGACGTATAGTTATTTGATTCCATTTCTAGTTTATGCCAACTAACTTTAGGAATCATGCATCTTGTGTTAGAAAAGGATTTTACTTCCTTGTTATTTGAGAAGAGCCCGTCACATCATTCTTTTGCTTTCGACAGAAAGACAAAGCAAAGGTTGGACCTGTTAATTGAAATCCATCTAAAGATATTTTGCAAGGATCTGAACCATATACTGGGTGCTCACAAGTCTATGATACTGTAGTTAAATGCCGTTATTTGTCTTACAAACAATATTGGAATTGAAGCATAATGATTTTGTTCATCTGTTGTGTACACTCACCAAGTGACAGCTGTTCCATTTTGTTCATGTGTTGTGTACACTCATCAAGTGACAGCTGTTCCATTAGAATTTTAACGTCTTGTATTTAGATTTGAGATTAAATTCATTGTCAATTCCCCAAGCCTTGATTTGTTGACATGATGTTACTCCTAGATATAACTTGTTCTAGTTCTACTAGTTGTATTCATTATTGAATTCCAGGAGGTTCACAAATTACTCCAACCAATGGACAAAATCATGAAAACCATGGCAATTGAATTTGCTGAGCATCAGGTGCATTTTAGTGTTTTGTCCCAATAACTTATGATGTTTATTTAGTTTAAGCATTTTCAAATTAAACGTTGGGATCAATTGAAATTCTTTTCTTGGTATCTTCGATTTAAATACTTTCAGGTCTGTGTCGACTTGTTCATTACATCACAAACCTATGTAGATATCGCCTCACTTTCTGTGGTTTCAAGGACCACCGGTGGTCAGGTAATGAAGCAAAGATTTTTTATTTAATATAGTTCATGAGCAACGATTATTTATGGTCTTATATCTGTGTCATCATTGACAGGTTTGAAATTGATTCCACTCTAAAATCATTTAGTTATGTGGCTTTAGTGTCTGAGTTGCAATATCTGGAGCTGTAAGTTTTACTAACTCAAATTTGTCTCCAGGTCTACTATTATTATCCTTTCTCTGCTCTTTCTGATCCTGCAAAGCTGTACAATGACCTTCGGTGGAATGTCACAAGGCCTCAAGGCTTTGAGGCAGTAATGCGTGTTAGATGCAGTCAGGTGAGGTTGTCATTTATGGAGAACTTAACTCAATTTGTTTGGAAAATAACTAATGTTTAGCAGATGACTGAAAGTTCTATTTTCTATATAGGGTATTCAAGTTCAAGAATATCATGGAAATTACTGCAAGCATGTACCAACAGATGTTGATTTACCTGCGGTATGTCTTTCTTTCTCTGTCTCTCATATTTACGAAATTCTGATACCGATGTCGATATTTAGCAATATCACCTTTTCTTCTCTCTTCTAACTTTTGACTAAAAATAACTAGTCCTTCCAGTCTTTAACGCAAACAGTTGGTACCTTGATTATAATATAAATTGTGTTTTATAACGACATTATAGAAATCCAGTAACTCAACAATAAATTCATGTATGCTTTCAAATTTACAATTGACTTTTTCTTGATTCTTGCTAGTAAGAAACATTCATACATTCCCATGTCTATGCAAGTTTCTTGCATTGTTTTATTTGTTCAAGCAAGAATTAATTTCTTCTGAATCTAAGTAATCATAAATATTTTTCCTTCTCTAGTTGGTGAGGAAGTCCTTATGTAGATTTAAAAGTAACACAGTATCCTGGAGGCTATCTTTAATAATATAAGTTATTGACACATGTATGCCCGGAATTAATTAAAACATGGAATATATAGGTGCTGTTTGAAGCTGGAAAGAAGGTTTCTGCAACAATCTTGAGGAAATGACCATAACTTATCGGGTCCAGTCCTTTGAATTCCACTTTACTAAGCATGAGGAACCCCCAATCTTGAAATGGTAGAAACAAATGTTTGAGATGATTTGGGTTTCCTTGTTTCTACTTCTCTCTATTGTTTATGCCACAATTTATTGGTCATTTGATGAATGCTTTCTGTGTAACTGCTGCTTTAAACAAATTGTTTAATAGTTGCAAATTCGCACGGTTCTCCACATCTATTCGCCATTTTTTGATATTTTCAATGCACCGTTTGCATGATGTTCTTATCCATCCTTAATTCTCGAGTTCCTTAGTATAATTGCTTTGTTACAGAAGAATTCTTTGTTTCTGTTGGACATTTGCTTTTTCCACATTTTCTGGTTTTCTCACCACGTTTCATTTTTGGCAGATTGACTGTGATAAAACGATAATGGTAACAGTAAAGCACAACGATAAGTTGCAGGAAGGCTCAGAGTGTGCTTTTCAGGTTTAACTTCAATTCTATGCCTTGACTTAGATTTCGGCTTGGACTGTTCACCTAATTTTACTGATTGATTATCATCCTCCCTCTCTTTCTCTCACTGTTAAAGAGCATCTGATCACTTTGTATGTTACGTTGCCGCCTAGTGTGCTCTTCTTTACTCCACGGTGTATGGCCAAAGAAGAATCCGAGTTTCAACTTTGTCTCTTCCTTGCACCAATATGCTCAGTAATCTGTTTCGTTCTGCTGACTTGGGGACACTGTTCACTTGCATGTTGAAGCAAGGTACTTTCGATTATAGTTTTTTTGGACTGCAGTAAATTTGTATTCTCTTGAGGATTATGAGTGCTTCGGTAGTGTCTCCATCATTTGAATGCATCTGGAACATAATGATTAGGCATGACGTTTTTTCTATTGTAACTCATTAGCTTGTTTCATTGATCATTGCAATGATCTGTACTATATATTGAAAGTTTCTGGTGCATAGACGTTATATAGCATCAAAACTTTTCTGTTGCGCTGATTTTCTCTGTATCTGACAGTGGCTAATGAAATTCCTTTGGCACCTCTTGCACAAGTCAGAGATCAAGTAACAAATGTTTGCGTCAATATTTTATACTCCTATCGCAAGTTCTGTGCTACCGTATCTTCTTCTGGACAACTCGTTTTGCCCGAAGCACTCAAACTGTTGCCTCTATATGTTCTGGGTAAGTTTCCTCCTAATAGAAGTACATGGGAATACAATATAACCCTCTTTTTTTTTAAATGGATGAAGAAAGTGCCTATCACCTTTGTTATTCATTGAATGTAATTCACTTTTCCATTAAACGTATACCTTGGTTGGGGATAGTGAAGCTCTGTGCCTATTTGACATCGGAAAATTTGAACTCAAATAAAAGTTTATTGTTTACTTTTTGACATTTTTTATGCATTGGGTGAAAAAGAAAATTAGTTGGACTTTCTTTACCTAAGTCAATATGATCATCTGATTTTTATGATGTTGTAGTCTTCACAGCATTTGTTTCTTGTTCTCATGTCATATGCAGCATTTTGTGGTTATTTGGTTGCTTTCTGATTTTCAGCTTTACTCAAAAGCAGCGGACTACGCTCTGATGGAAGAATTGATGACAGATCCTTCTGGATTAGTTATGTTTCCCCTTTAGCTGTTCCTTTGGTAATCCCGTTGGTTTACCCCAGGATGATAGTCCTTCATGACCTTGATGAGAAGGTAAGTAGTTCAATTTTTGCGGTGTCTTATTGGTTTCATGGTGTGCCCTGATCCCTTTACCTATTTCCAAATGGTCAGGAGTCAGATAATGTCGTTATCCCCACCTCTGTTCCACTCTCCAGCGAGCATATCTCTGATGAGGGGGTATATCTTCTGGAGAATGGTCTTGAGTGTTTAATATATGTTGGCAACTCTGTTCAGCCAGATATTTTGCGAAAGTTGTTTGGCATCTCGTCTATTCAAGATATTTCTAGTCAGGTATTGTTGACTTGTACACGGGCTATTTTCCCAGTGTTTTCCAATAGTCAGTACTATATTTTTTGCTGTACGTGCTACATGTTTAAACCAATCAGTGTTTCAGACACATGCTGAACATTGAATTGGTGAGAAGAGGTACAGATATTTGAAAAATCACCAATGTTTGTGTACACAATATGTTAAGCTAATCTTTTTGTTATCTGCACTTTGGAAACATGCATTATGGTTTCTTTGCCGATCAAGATGTCTAATTTCGGGATTTCCTTAGAATTTCCCCTTGAGTAAATTTTGTCACGCGAGTTTGTCCTGACACAATTCATCCATTTATCAACTTTCATTGTGATTGAGATCATCTATTGGTTTGCATTCTAACATGGTTACACACCCGTAGAATCAATCGTCCATCTGTGTTGAATACGGAGCAAATTGATGCATCAATTTTCTTGCATATCCAACAATATGCTGATTAAATCTTCCTTTCTTCTAGTCTCTGTTGCAGCAGCTTGACAATCCACTGTCAAAGAAGGTTAATGCTATACTAAATGAAATAAGGCATCAGCGATGTTCATACCTGCGGTTAGAATAATTTTTTAATGTTGCTTATCGGAAAGAATATTCTTTGGTTTGCTTCTCATTCACAATTTTACTTTCTTGCAGCTTGAAGTTGTGTAGAAAAGGTGATCCATCAGGTCAGTGACTCATCATTTTCCACCTTTAACAAATTAGATTTTCTACTTGCCATCCCCACTCCCTACTCCTAAGGTACACATGATCCTAGGTCAAGCATGTGTTGCGTTTGTTGTACAAGAGTTCAACTTGCAAATTGAGCAATATAATTTGTTATGCACTGTTCTAGTTGATTGAGATGGTACCCTGAAGGCCTGAAGATCTTAGAAATAGACCAAATTACCAAAATGGCTATAGTGCAGTTTTATACATTTATCTGTCAAATATGTAATCAATTAAAGAACCAAGGTTATGGTAATAGCCTAATCACTATCACAAAAATGACTAGAATTCAACACTTTGAATAGCTGGATACGTGCTCAACCTTTAACTTATGTGTGCTCGAACTGGACTCAATTAGCTGTCCGGGTAGTTCTTACTCGGACCGAACTTGCTCATACTCAAGAGACAGAGCTTGAGTGGAATTCTGACTGAAAACACTGGCTAATTGCATACCAAAGGCCACTCCTTCCCTTTCTCATGGTCTCCATCTCAACTCCAACTACACAAGTGTAAGAACTGCCTAGTAGTTAAAATGTGCATGTGCTTTGCAGGGATGATGTTTTTTTCATACATGGTGGAAGACAAGAACATGGGCTGGCTTTCGTACGTCGAATTTCTAGTACACATCCATCGACAAATTCAAAGTAAAATGACAAATATCTGATGTTCAATTTTAGCTGTCACATTTGTTTGCAATGTATTATCATGGATTAATCATATGTTGCATTATTCTGGTTCAGAAAGTTGGTCGTCGCAATTTTGAGTTATAGTTTACAATCGGAGTAGAAGTTAACAGAAGTTTAAGAATTAAATATGAAACTGTTATAGGAAGTTGTATGTGGTTACAAATATCTTTTTGACTTAATGGCGAAACTGGCCTTTTCACTTGCTATGGATTATAATATGTCGTTAATAGCGACCAGTATGATTTGCAACATGGACTTTATTGGTTTAGCTTTGGTTCTCTGCTTAAATATTCTCAAGATCCTAAATCTTGAATTGGGTTCGAACTGAGAAAAAGAACGAGCTCTTTGTTTATTTGTTATTATTGTTTGATTATAAACTTTACTCATATTTAATGAGGTCAATTATTCGTAATCGTCTCTGCAAAAAAAAAAATAATAAAATATTCGGAGATATGGAATGATGAATGTTCACTGAAAAAGAATTGCTGAGCTAATGTTAGATTTAATTAAATTCCAATCACCAATAAATCGATAACGTAAATGGCTGAGTAATAAAATAAAATAATAATAACAAAAAATGGTTGAAATATAAACATGTGCAGAACATATGATATTATTCTGTTATTTCGTGATATAGTAACTATTTTGTACTAGTGTAACTAGTAAAATATAGAATAACATATATTATATTTGGTTATAGTAATAATTTTTCTTCACATGGTTTATATTTTATATACCAGTATATCTGACATCATTTTCAATCAGTGTAATAATCAATTCTAGTTTTATACATACATCCCTATAGTTTTATCAAAAAAGAATGTAATAAAATATTTTCTTGTCAGAAATAATATTTTCTACACATATTTATGAATATCATATATAATATTTTGTCAATTTAAATATGTTTTTAAATATTCAGTTAAAATGAAACCAAAAGCCAAAAGAAAATTTTAATTTAAAAATCTTAAATTCATGTATACATATTTACAAAGAAGAAATCTAACAAAGTTGCGTAAATAACAAATCTAACCAAAATGTTAGGGCACCGCCTTCCTCTCTGTTTCCCTTCTGTCCTTCCTCTTTCCTGCCATTGTTTGTGCGGCACGTTCCCCATTGTTTAAATATCTCGGCTTTCCATTCACCTCCGTGTATATTTTTTGTGTATAATTTCTGGATCCATTCCCAGTTCTTGTGCGCTCTTCAGGTTTCTAATCTATCTTATTTCTCTCTTTTAGTGCTACTGTTTTGTTATTTTGTGCTGATTTTTACGTTTTCTGGGAATTAAATAGGTATCGTGTCTGTAAATTTTGAATGTTTAGGTTTTCTGTCTCATCTGTACGATTTATGGTCGGATTGATGAATTTCCATGCCGATTTTTTTTTCGCTGCTGACGTTTGTGTTAATTGTTTTTCTCAGATATTAGTACGGCCACAGCAGATCAAGATTTCGGATATTTGGATCGAATTATGAGCGTTTCTGATCAAACGAGCAGGAGGGAAAACAACTATCGACGATCTAGAAACAATCATTTCCAGAATAGCCGTCGTGAGTGGGTCCTTCGAGGTTCCTCAACCACCGCCACAACAGTGAGCCCAGCAGCTACAGTTGATAATTCAAGCCAGACCGATGATGGAAATGGAAACGGTGTGGGTTCAGTCAATAGGTTGGTTCGACCTGTTGCCCACAACCGGAATAGTAACACTTCTGGGTCGAGAGGAAACACTGATCGGTTTATTAATCAACCCAAACAGAAGGAGATGGATCGAGGGATAGATGGTGGCAAAGAGAAGGGTAAGGTCTTGAGGGACACGAACGTTCCCCAACTCTTGCAGGAAATCCAGGAGAAGCTTTTGAAGGGATCAGTTGAATGCATGATTTGTTATGACATGGTAAGAAGGTCTGCGCCAATATGGTCCTGCTGCAGCTGCTACTCAATTTTTCACCTGAATTGTATAAAAAAATGGGCTAGAGCACCTACTTCTGTAGATTTGCTGGCTGAAAAGAATCAGGGTTTGAATTGGCGTTGTCCTGGATGCCAATCTGTGCAGCTTGTATCTTCTAAGGACATTCGCTATGTCTGTTTCTGTGGAAAGAGACCAGACCCCCCTTCAGATTTATATTTGACTCCGCATTCTTGTGGCGAGCAATGTGGAAAGTTGTTGGAAAAGGATGTTCCCCATACTGGCATGAGTAAAGAGGATCTATGCCCTCATGTTTGTGTTTTGCAATGCCATCCTGGTCCTTGTCCCCCTTGCAAGGCCTTTGCTCCACCGCGCAGGTGTCCATGTGGGAAGAAAGTGATTACCACAAGATGCTCTGATCGGAAGTCTGTTCTCACCTGTGGACAAACTTGTGGCAAGCTTCTTGACTGCGGGCGGCATCATTGTGATAGGTTATGTCATGTGGGTCCTTGTGATCCTTGCCAGGTTCTTCTCAATGCATCTTGTTTTTGCAAGAAAAATATTGACATTATTCAGTGTGGAGATATGATTCTGAAGGGAGAAGTCAAGGTTGAAGATGGTTCATTCTCTTGTGGTTTCACTTGTGGGAAGATGCTTACTTGTGGTAATCATGGTTGCATCGAAACTTGCCATCCAGGATTATGTGGGGAATGTGAGTTGCTACCTGGTAGAATAAAGACTTGCTGCTGTGGTAAGACAGGCTTAAAAGAGGAAAGGCAGAGTTGCCTGGATCCTATCCCAACTTGTTCCCCAAAGTTTGTGGCAAAATTTCTCCCTTGTGGATTACATCACTGCCAGGTTACATGTCATTCTGGGGCTTGTCCGCCATGTCCTGTACTGTTACCCAAAGTGTCGCTGTGGTTCAACTTCGCGTACTGTGGAGTGCTACAAAACTGTTTCCGGGGGTTGACAATTATACATGCGATAAACCTTGTGGCCTGAAGAAAAACTGTGGAAGGCATCGGTGCAGCGAGCGGTGCTGTCCTCTTTCCAATTCTAACGGTTCTCCCTTGATCGATTGGGATCCTCATTTGTGCTCAATGCCATGTGAGAAGAAGCTTAGGTGTGGGCAGCATTCGTGCACATCACTCTGTCACAGTGGTCATTGCCCACCCTGCCTGGAGACAATTTTTACTGACTTGTCTTGTGCTTGTGGTAGAACTTCAATTCCACCTCCTCTCCCATGTGGGACGCCTCACCCTTCATGTCAATACCCTTGCGCAGTTCCTCAGCCCTGTGGCCATCCTTCTTCACATAACTGCCATTTTGGGGACTGCCCACCTTGCTCAGTTCCTGTGGCGAAGGAGTGTGTTGGCGGACATGTGGTTCTCAGGAATATTCCTTGTGGATCAAAGGATATTAGGTGCAACAAGTTATGTGGTAAGACCAGACAGTGTGGCTTACATGCGTGCTCTAGAACTTGTCATCCATCGCCATGCGAATCTTTCACTGGATCAACTACTGGTTTGCGAGTCTCTTGCGGGCAGACATGTGGTGCACCAAGGAGAGATTGCAGGCATACTTGTACCGCCCTGTGTCACCCTTCAGCTGCATGTCCTGACGTGAGATGCGAGTTTTCTGTCACAATTACTTGTTCTTGTGGCCGAATTACTGCAACAGTTCCATGTGATGCTGGGGGCAGCAGTTCTGGATACAGTGTTGATACTGTTTTTGAAGCTTCTATAATCCAGAAGTTGACAGCTCCACTGCAGCCTGCAGAAGGCAATGGCGAGAGAGTTCCGCTTGGTCAGAGGAAGCTTATGTGTGACGAGGAATGTGCAAAAATGGAGCGTAAAAAGGTTCTTGCTGATGCTTTTGATGCTAATTCTTCGAATTTGACTGCACTTCACTTTGGCGAGAATGCATCAGTGTCTGAAGTGCTTTCAGACCTTCTCAGGCGTGACTCTAAATGGGTCTTTTCTGTGGAAGAGAGGTGCAAATATCTTGTCCTTGGAAGGGGTAGAGGGGGCCTCAGTGCACTCAAAGTTCATGTTTTCTGCATAATGTCTAAGGAGAAGAGAGATGCTGTCAGACTGATTGCAGAAAGGTGGAAGCTATCTGTGAATGCTGCTGGTTGGGAGCCAAAAAGATTTGTTGTCGTTCATGTAACGCCCAAGTCTAGAGCCCCAGCTCGCATACTCGGTGTCAAAGGTTCCAGTTCTGGCAACCTAACACACCCCCCCATATTTGACTCTCTGGTGGACATGGATCCAAGGCTTGTTGTTGCGTTATTTGATTTGCCTAGGGAAGCAGATATTAGTGCTTTGGTTCTAAGGTTCGGAGGGGAATGTGAATTGGTGTGGCTTAATGACAAGAATGCGTTGGCCGTATTTGGTGATCCTGCCCGAGCGGCAACTGCAATGAGGAGATTGGATCAGGGGTCCGTTTATTATGGTGCAATTGTGGTTCCTCAAAACGGCAGTGCTACTCCAGTCACTTCCAGTGCCAACGCATGGGGATCTGCAGCAGCAGCCAAGGATGCCGGCACTGTCCCGGTGGTGAAAGGGAACAACCCCTGGAAGAAGGTAGTACTGCAGGAACCTGACTGGAAGGAGGAGAGTTCTTGGGGTGCTGAGGAATGGTCTGTAAATATTGCTGATTCCAAGTTGCCTTCACTGAAAGGGAAAGAAGCTCCTTCTGTGGCTTCTACCAACAGATGGAGTATCCTAGATTCAGGAAGCACCACGAATTCATCTAATGATTCAGTTAAGATTGAGCCAATGTCAAAACAGCCGGAAAGTTCTTCAGCTACTGAATCTAGATCAGAGGTTATTTGCATCAACCCTTCAACATTGCAAGAAGGCGTGAGCGACGAGCAATCTGGTGATGTAGTGGACGATTGGGAGAAAGCATGTGAATAACAAAAAAAGCTAACAATTACAAATTTTGATTAGGAGAATTTGGTGTTATATTTTGATTTGAGCGTGAATGCTTGTGGAGGACATGCCATTGAGTGGCTTCTTCCGCTGTATTTTGTTTTGCAATTCCTTTTCTTTGAAAGGTTGGATATAGTTCTGAGGGATATGTCTGGGACTCGAATGTTGCCAGCCTTCTTGTCGCTACTATGAAAATCAAAGGGGAAGGAAGTTTTTCTCCTGTTGTTACACCCGATTTATTATCATCGTTTTATCGGATAATTAATATATAATTATATTTAAATACACAAAAGTGTTTGACTTCTTTTTGTATTTTGGATTTTGTTGGTTCTTTTGTGATGAGTCCCAATTGGTTCTTGTCTAGTTTGCACAAGGTCCGGTTGGGTTTTAGGTTAAGGTGCAAGTGAGTCACGCAACTTGGTCATTCGAAACTTGACTTGAATTCGAGTAGTGACCAGGAGTAGCATATTTATTTAAAATTATATGAGTAACTCAAATTACTTTTTTATTAAGCTTTTAATGTACGAGCTCGAGTAGCTTGAAATATAAGGAATCGAGTTAGAGCTTGATATTTATCACTCGATTGAGCTCGAGTTTTGAGTATATAAAATACACTCAAACTCGATTGAGCTCGAGTTTGAATATATAAATATTCATTGAGTTGAGCTCGAGTAACGTGATATTTGACTCATTTGTGCCTTGTTGTAGCTTCTAATTGCATTGAGCTTGAGTAACATGATATCTGACTTGTTTGTACCCTGTTCTAGGTTCTAATTGTTGGTTTTTTGTTTCTTTTAATTTCAATATATTTTTAATTATTTATTTCTTATATAATTATCAAATCAATTCAAGTAAAAATATTTAGCCTTGTCCCAAAAAGAAAGAATCAATAATTGCTGAGACTCTTGTTATATCATTAAGGGGTTTTCACATAATTATGGTAAACCTCTATTATGATACTCATAAGAAACCCGCATTGCATTTTTATTGTCACCGGGTCCTGAAACATATGAAATCTTAAATCAGGATTTAAAACTTGTTCTTGTATTTCTAACTTATTTATAAGTGCGCAGTAGTAAATTTGAGCAAACGGAGATGTCAAGCGTATGAAAAACAAGTTCACCTGATGAAGATATGCAAATGAGTCCTTCCGGAAAAAAGATAAACAAATGGAAAAAAAATAACGAATGAGGATGTGCATGTCAGACTACTGGATGAAGTATACTAAATGAAGAAGATCAAATAGATGAAAATAGCTCAAGCGGATAAAAATAATTTGTAACGCCCCAAAATCCATATGACCACATTATGCATTTTGTTCATTTTATAGATTTAAAATGGCATGTTGAAATGTTATGCATTTCTGTTTTAAGTGATTTTAGAAAAATAGATGTGACGCAGCTGGTTTCAGTGGATGACTCCAAGGGTGATGCACGAGCAGTTTTTAAAAGGGATTGAAAATATCTTTAAGGAGGACAAATGATTTCTTTTGAAAAAGGTTTGGTGTTTTACAAATTAAAATGAGAGGAAGGGAATTTTACTAAATTTTATAAGTGTGTCATGCTTAATTTCACAAGTAGCTTGCCACTAATCCCTTTCATATAAAAACCTGTTTTGAAAGCAAGATCCTTATCATTTGCAAAGAAAATCTTTAGTGTTCTTCAAAATATTCTCCAGAAAAGCTCATGCGTTGCTTAAGGAGAAGATTCTGCAGGAACTAGCTACCGTTGCAAAGCTTCGTTTAAGACAAGTAAAAGTTGATTCTTGACTCACCATTTAAAGCATATATATTGATGTTTTCTGAGCCTCCTTGCCTATATGTTACAGCATGTTTAAAGTTCATGTTTAAAATGATTCATACATGAAAAGGAAAGAAAGATGGGTTCAAATGATGTTTTGATGCTTCCAAATGTTTTCCAGAAAGTTATGATGTTTTAAAGTACTGAGGATTCGAGTTTAATCCAAGAATGTTTATGAATGTTCTTCCTTTCAGTAGTCGTAATATCAGAATTTGATAACTATGTAATCGATAGTTGCTAGTTGAATCAGTATAATTCCAACAGTTGCGTTGTTTTCGTAAAAATAGTAGTTGCACTGTTCACCAGCAGTTGCATTCCATTGTAATATTCCAGCAGTTGCACTGTTCATTCCAGCAGTGGCATTTCGTTGTAAAATCAGTAGTTGCACCGTTCATTTCAGCAGTTGCATTTCTTGTTAAATACCAGTAGTTACACTGTTCACTTCTAAAGTACTATTCATTGCGACTGGTACTATTCATTGGGACTGGTTCCTATTCCTTGCGTCTGGTTTCACGTATGTTAGCGCTTTTCTTGCGACTGGTTGATGCGCTAACGACGTCGTTTCATTTAATACGTTTGTTTTTAGTAAAAAGACCTTGCAGCTGGTTTCTTTTAGCAATACCCATGAACAGTAGAAATCTGTTTTGTTTCATAGTACTGTTCCACTTTGTTGCGACTGGTTTCTCTTACGACTAGTTTCATTTCAATGATATATTTCCAACGGCTGAATTCGATACTCGGTAAAATTTTAAAATGGAAAGCAAGAGTTTTAAATGATGGAACCCGAGGATTTTAAGAAAGAAAGTTTAAAGAAAGAATGTTAAAGGAACAACAGTTTATCTTAAGATTTATGGCAAAGATAACAGACGGTCATAAAGGGTGAGGTGAGCAGCTATCAGTTGCCCTTCCATATAGAGAAGGGTGAGCAGTCGTCTATCTGTCGGTGGCCCTTTCGCAAAGATGCCAAAGGCTAAGGCTGATATCAGTAGTCACTTGATCAGGTGAAACACGGACCTAAGGAGAGCTTCTGAGCCATAAATCAAAAGAAAATGATATTGATGATGAGATCTGGGCTATTATCCCCTGTCTCTAAGTTTATGAAAGAAAGAATAAATGTTTATGAAATGTTTACGAAAGAAAATGATATTGTTCATTGATGTTCCTTTAACTTAGTATTGTATTGATCAGATGTCTACCTGCAAATTATTGAACTCGTTACTACTCAGGTTTTACTTGCTGAGCCCCTAGGCTCATTAGCTTTTAAAATGGTGCAGGTGCGACAACTGGAGAGCGAACAGAAGGTGAAACTTGAATCAGCTGCTGGGTGGTGTGTGTTTGTCAATGACCAGCGTTTTTCCGTGTCATAGCTGATGTTGTTTTGTATATTAGGCAACTGTATTGAATCAATTACAACAGCTGTATATTCAAATAGAAATTCGGATGTTGTAAATCTCAATTGTAATTTATAATAAAGTCTATTTTTCCGTATCCAGTAGTTGGCGCGCAATGTTAAATTTGTCTTCGTGTTATCCGTTTCTTCTTAAAGTTATAAGAAATACAGCTTATGACAAATTGTCTTTTTGCCCTTCTTTTATTCGAAAAATTTTTATTCACCCCAACTCGTGATTCCCGTGGGTTTGAGTGTCACATAATTTTTCGGTAAAAATAGATTATCTGGAGAAAGTAGCGTTTTTGGATGAAACATTCCAAATAAAAGAACTATTATGTACAAAAAGAAGCTTATCAGAAAAAAAACAAAAAAAAGTTCACAAGAACAATGAATTTATTCTTGGAAAAAAAAAATAAAAGACTTCAAAAGATGAATATATCTGGATCTACGAGATAAAGAAGACATTATAATATTTCATCCGGATAAAGAAGACTTTCTACACTGCTGAAGTTATCGCTCAAAGCTTCCATTCGGTTACAGACTTTCACCACATAAGAAAAGACTCACTGCATAATGAACATCATCCGGATGAAAGAAGTCTTTCACTACAGAAGAAGAAGTTCTCGGCCTTAATGAATATCAATCCGATAAAGAAGATTCTTACTGTTTAAAGAGTTTAACTGGACAAAGAACAAGATGCACACTTTAAGGAAAGTACTACTGTCAGGTCCGGTGTAATAAAACAGAGATTAAGCACGCAATTAACCTCAACTTGCGGAAGCATAAAAAGTGGATAAAATTTTTATTTTCGGCCTGACTGAAATAAATACTTGAATACGTGTATATTCAAAAATAAATTACAGCAATACCAAATACAAGCTTCAGAAAGTATCCAACAACAAGTATCCCAAAGCAACACAATTAACGAATTCTGAAATACAATAGCAGCTTGGGGTATATATATATATATATATATATATAGCTGAGACTCTATCAGCCTCTCGGGGCACCGCTAGCTGACGCACCTCCTGGGATAGCTGAAGAACCTAGGAAACCTGAATGGCACACAAACAACCAAACAGCCCCGGAGGGACATGGGTCAAACCCCAGTACGGAGAGCGGCACATAACATCAAGTAGACAGCAAGACATAATAATATGCAATGCATGAAGACAGGAGGAACGGGATAGCTCAACAGCTGGTGATCAAACCGACGGGATACACGGGAACGAAACAGTCAACCAGCTAGAGACTTGAACCAACGAGATCACGGAGCTCAAGGAAGCAGCAACCCTGCTAGAATCAACAAGACAGTGGCCACATGACATGTGAGAGCATGGTTGCTATCTAGTCGTCTCAAAACGCAGTACCAGAAGCAAGAATATGATAGCTCAATCCACTGGCGCCCACAATCTCATGAGAGCGTGGTAGCTATCCACTCGTCTCATAGCGGCAACAACCAGAACAACAGCGAGGCTAGGAGCACGGTAGCTAGCCGATCGTTCTCAAGTAATCCAATCGAGAGCTTCCTAGTACTAACAGATCAACAACAACACAACGGCTAACAAGAGGTATGAGCTCAACATGAAATGCAGGTATGTAGGAATAACAGTTTGCAATAAATAAGGTACACAAGCAAGCAACAGCAGAACACAGAACACCTACATACTGCACATCATACCAGCATGCATACAATTACATCCATGCCAATCTCAAAGTTGCAACATAAGCTCACATCCGTACCTTACGCAGATCTTGGCACAATACCTCAGCACAGCTTACGCCTTAACGGAAGAACACACTCTCTGCTCCGCTCAAGTCTTTGTCGATAGCTCAAGGCAAAAAACACAAGAAATGATCTAATCTGAACCAGAGCTCAATTCTGTCAGAAAATAGCGAAACCTAGTTCACGCATCTCCTCAACGATTATCTTGGTCCGACCTCCTACCGACTCCAAACTGGTACAAGAACGTAAGCCTCGAAGAGTGGTTCCAATTGAGGTGTCCTCACTATATGACCAATCAAACTCCGACAATCGAAAGAAGAAGATATCGGGTGAACAATAACCACTGGGGTTTGGATAATATCTATCGAGATACTCGAGAGAGGATAAGGATATGGATATGAGAGTCTAAAAATAACTAAGTGTTGGTCAACACTTATATATATACTCCCAGCTTATAGCTACAGTAATTGTAGCTGAACTAAAGCAGATCACTCAACAACTCAAATCAGGTCATAGTAGCTCAAATCAGATCACAGTAGCTCAAATCAGATCACAACATCTTAGATCAAATCATAGAGTAAAGATCAGATCACAACAGCTCATATCAAAGCATAGCAACACAGATCAGCTAGGTCAAACCAGATCAGACACTATATTAGGATTGAAAGACAGCATATGTGCGCTGCGTGCTGAAAAGATCGTGCGATCTGAACAGATCGTGCCTAAGCTGAATCATCACGAAGCAGAGCTGCGCGCGATCTCGACGAACTGGTACCAGGAGCTCTCACACAGTTTGGGTACCAATTCATGGATCAAAAACTCAGTTTTGTTCTTTTAAAAAGGATTTTAAAAACAACACAGAGTGGGATTGGACGGATCGCTTCTAAGCTGAATCATCACGGAGCAACTGAATCAGCTTGGAGCAAAGTTGCACGATCTGAATGAATAAAAACATGAGCTGCAATAGCTCTGGTTCTTGAAAGGTTTTAGCACCGAGAAGTAGATCAGGTATGATAAAAAAATCATGCGGAAAGAAACCCGAAATACTCTCTGAAATTGAAAGATTTAAGAACAGGTTTTAAAACATGTATGCGATGCAGAAAGCTGTAAAGAAAACACCAGAATTTGTTTATGAAAGTTTGGAGCTGAATCTCCTACGTCTCCCCTTCTTCCATTGCTGGAAGGTTTCCACTAAAACACTTTGATTACTACAGCTTCAGCAATAACCCGATCAAACAGCCCGCAAGCTGCGAGAACTCCTAGCACACTCTGCTGCACACCAGCTCGCAGGCTGTGTGAATTTGTTAACTTATTTAATGTCTCTGTGAGAAAGAATACATAGATTTTGTGTTTGTTTGTGATTCACCCATCTATTCTATTTAGCTCTCGTATATGTGAGTAAATCTATGCGTGAGAAATATTACAGTGTAGGCTCACTCTCTCAGATGTTTTCTCACACACTAGGAAGTGCTTCTTTAAAAGTTGATATCTTCATCTTCTTCCCAAGTTGTGCAGTCGACTATAGATTCTGTGTTTAAGCTCTCGACCTGTGCACCGGCTCACACCTGGGCACCAGCTCAACTTGTATACACCAGCTGCCACCTGTATATATCAGCTCTCGACTATGCACGAGCCCTCTCTCTGTTCATCGTGTCTCTCATATATAAAGCCTTTGTGCAGATATATACGTTGGACACAAGTTTCTAGCCATTGAAAAGGCTTCTGTAAAGTTCTGACATAGTTGTACCTTGTATCCTTCGTCATTTTATGCGTTTGCTGGCTTTGTTGAGTTTGAACATGTGAACTCTGTACCTGATGTATACGTGATGAATCAAATCAGTTTGAACTTGTTTAATCCAGTTTTCGCATACTCTCATGTTCAAACTGATTTGCTCCTGATCTGATATCCTGTTCTCTAAGCTATTCGCTTCTCATCTGATATGTTCTGCTCAGTTCTTTGTCTTTCAGCTCTAATCTATTTCTGTGTTTCTCATCTAAGTTGTTCTTGTTATAATCTGCTCTTAAGCTGATCGACTTTGTATCTCTAATCTGTGAGCTGATCAACTCTCTGCTCTTGTTCTCCTCTGTTATTATCAACTCTAAGCTGATCGAATCTGTTAAGCTCTAAGCTGATCTGTTCGTTTCTCTGTGCTGACTACTCTTGCTGTGCTGTTTCAGCTTAGACGTTCTCAGCTGATCTAAACCAATTCTGCTCTGAACTGTTAACTCTGAACTGATATATATACTGCGTTGATTCTGTCTAAGCTGTTTAACTGAGCTGATTCTAAACTGTTCTGATATGAACTGCACTAAGCTTATCTTATTCTCACTGCGCTTCTAATCTGATCTGAACTGCTTCTGATCCCTGAACTGTTTCTTCTATAAGCTGATTCTAATCTGATTTGTTATTGCGCTTCAACTATCAGAGCAGATTCTGTTCTGTTCTGCCCTGAGCTGATTCTGAACTGCTTCTCTGATCTGAACCGATTCTGCTATGAGCTTATCTGAACTGCTCTAAACCAATCTGAATCGATTCTGCTCTGAGCTAAACTGTACTGCTTTAACTCGAAGCTTCATCTACGCTAAACTGATCTGTATTTTGTAACTGAGCTCAGATCTTTTTATTCTGTACAATTTTTCAGCTTTCAGCTCGGCCCTGATCTGATTTACTAAGCTGCTCTTGCTCCGAGCTAGTCAACTTGGATGTCATCTGTTTGATCAGTTTGGACGTCCCCTACTGTTCCAGCTTAGAACTCTGAGTTGATTTGTTCCTGAGATAATTCGCCTAATCTGATTTGTCTTCTGCTCTGTTCTAATTTGTGTGATCTGCTCTGCTAGAGCGCACTGCTTCAGCTCGCAGCTTTTGTCTGATCCAATTTTTTACAGCGCACTACTTCAGCTCGCGTCTGATCTGCTTCAGCTTAGACATGCACATTCGATTAAATAGTTAAAACATAACAGCAAGTTTTTGTGTTTATCAAAATTAAGATTTTTGTTATAAATTAAAAGAAACATTAACAAATAAAGTAAATAATTACCTTTGTAATAACCTTGAATATCTCCTTAATTGCTCCGAATGAACTCTTAATTTTATATTAATAAGAAATTATTATTTCTCTATAATTTTCTTAATTTAGAGAGAAGATAATTGGGAGAGAATTTGTATATATTTGTGTGTTTTTACAATGAAGATTACAAGCCTATTTATAGACAAATGAAATGATTAAAATAATAATATCTAATCACAATTATACATCCAAACTTGACTAATTTGTAGACACCCAATTTGACTAATTTATGGACATCCAAATTTGACATTCATAATACTCCCCATTTTGGATGTCCTTATTACGTGTTTTGATACTGACTCGTTAAAAACCTTACTAGGAAAAACCCAGTGGGATAAAAACCATAGTAAGGAAAAAAGAGTGCAGTCACGTAAACTCCCCCTCATGTTGACAAAACTGAATCTTCAGATATTTCGTAGGTGGCGCATCCCAATATTGTATATATGCTTTCTGAATATTGTCATAGGAAGTGCCTTCGTGAAAAGATCTGATGAATTTTCACTTGATTAAATGTAACGAATATTAATATCGTTGTTCTTCACAAGTTCTTGGGTGAATTCGAAGAACTTAGGGGGGATATGCTTAGTTCTGTCGTTTTTTATGTATCCTTCTTTCATTTGAGCAACACATGCAGCATTATAGTGTCATAGGCTTCTTATAAGATGGTAAACCACTCATGACTTGTACATGGTCTGTTATGGATTTTAGCCATACACATTCACGGCTTGCCTCATGTAGTACAATAATCTCGGCGTGATTTGATGAAGTTGCTACAAGAGTTTGTTTCTGTGAACGCCAAGAAATTACAGTGCCTCCACGAGTAAATACATATCCAGTTTGAGATCGTGCCTTATGTGGATCAGATAGGTATCCGACATCAGCAAAACCAACATTACTTTTATTGGTATCTTTTGAATATAAAAGTCCCAAATCTGTAGTTCCTCGTAGATAACGGAATATATGCTTAATTCCGTTCCAGTGCCTCTTTGTCGGGCGTGAGCTGAATCTTGCCAATAAATTTACTGCAAAAGATATATCGGGTCTAGTATAATTTGCAAGATACATAAGAGCACCAATAGCACTTAGATATCGTACTTCTGTACCAAGAATAACTTCATTTTCTTCACATGGACGGAATTGATCCTTTTCAATATTCAATGATCTAACAACCATTGGAGTACTTAAAGGATTTGCTTTATCCATATTAAAACGTTTAAGGACCTTTTTTGTATAATTTGACTGATGAACAAATATTCCACCTTCTTTATGCTCAATTTGTAAGCCAAGACAATACTTGGTTTTTCCAAGGTCCTTCATTTCAAATTCTTCCTTTAAATATATCACAATTGGATTTCCTTATTCGTACCAATGATGTTTAAATCATCAACATATACAGCAATAATTACGCATCCGGATGTTGTTTTTTTAATGAAAAAACACAAGGACATATTGGATTGTTTATATATCCCTTTTTCATCAAGTTCTCACTCAATCGATTATACCACATTCGACCGGATTGTTTCAACCCATATATTGATCTTTGTAACAGAATAACATTCTTTGGATTTTGAACTTTGTGCTTCAGGCATCTTAAATCCTTCAGGGATTTTCATATATATATCACCATCAATCGATCCATATAAGTAAGCCGTAACAACATCCATAAGACGCATTTCAAAATTTTCAGATACCGCCAAACTAATTAAATATTGAAACGTAATTGCATCAATAACTGGAGAATACGTTTCTTCGTAATCAATTCCAGGCCTTTGAGAAAAACCTTGTGCAATAAGCCAAGCTTTATATCTCAATATTTCGTTTTTCTCATTTCGTTTTCGAACGAAAACCCATTTGTATCCAACAGGTTTTACACCTTCAGGTGTAAGGACTATAGGTCCAAAAACATTACGTTTATTTAACGAATCTAACTCCACCTTGATGGCGTCTTTCCATTTTATCCAGTCCTGTCGATTTTTACATGCACCAAAAGATTTTGGTTCATGATCTTCATTCTCGTTTATGATGTCATATGCCACATTGTAAGAAAATATATCATCAATGTCTTTCACATCATTTCGGTTCCATATTTCTCCAGTATTAATATAATTGATAGAGATTTCATGATTCTCATCATTTTGTGGTTTCAACAAAACATTTTCATCATCATGTTCATCATCAATTGTTTCTATTGGAACATCATTCACGATTTTATGATCATCGTGTTTCTCTACGCATTTTCTTTTCCGAGAATTTTTATCCTTGGAATCGATTGGCCTTCCACGCTTCAGGCGTGTTATGACATCATGAACATCTTTGTTCTCAATTTGTTTCTTCGGAATTTCAATCCAAGCAAGAGCATTTACAGCATGTATATGCGATTTAGTTACTCCTTTCGTGTCTACAAATGCATCTGGCATTTGATTTGCTATTCGTTGCAAATGCACAATTTGCTTTACTTCATCACATTGTTTATTTCTTGGATCCAGATACAATAATGATGGTACATACCATGTAATTTCTTTTTCGGTATGTTCTTTTCTCCCCCTAACATTGGGAAGGTATTCTCTCTGGCATTTGATTTGCTATTCGTTGCAAATGCACAATTTGCTTTACTTCATCACATTGTTTATTTCTTGGATCCAGATACAATAATGATGGTACATACCATGTAATTTCTTTTTCGGTATGTTCTTTTCTCCCCCTAACATTGGGAAGGTATTCTCATCAAAATGACCATCAGCAAAACGTGCGATGAACACGTCGCCTGTCTGAGGTTCAAGATATCGAATGATTGAGAGACTGTCAAAACCAACATAAATTCCCATCTTTCTTTGATGTCCCATTTTTGTTCGTTGAGGCGGTGCAATAGGTATATATACCGCGCATCCAAAAATTCTGAGATGAGAAATATCTGGTTCTTTACCAAATGCAAGCTGCAATGGTGAGTATTTATGATACGCACTTGGTCTGATGCGAATTAATGCAGCATCATGTAAAATTGCATGTCCCCATATAGAAATAGGGAGTTTTGTTTTCATAATCATTGGTCTAGCAATCAGTTTTAGACGTTTAATCAATGATTCAGCTAAACCATTTTGTGTATGTACATGAGCAACATGATGCTCAACAGTAATTCCAACTGACATGCAATAATCATTGAAAGTTTTTGAAGTAAATTCACCGGCATGATCAAGTCTAATATTCTTGATTGTATAATCAGGAAATTGAGCTCGTAATTTTATTATTTGAACAAGTAATCTTTCAAATGCCACATTCCGAGTTGATAATAAACATACATGTGACATCTGCTGGAGGCGTCTATCAATACCATAAAGTATCGAAATTGTCCACATGGTGGATGAATTGGTCCACATATATCACCCTCAATACGTACAAGAAACATGGGTGATTCAGTTTTTATCTTGGCTGGTGATGGCCTTATAATAAGTTTTCCAATAGAACATGCTTTACATTGAAACTTATTATCTTGAAAGATCTTCTGGTCTTTCAGCGGATGGTCATGTGTACTTTCTATAATTATTCGCATCATTATTGAACCAGTATGTCCCAATAGATCATGCCAAGTAGTTAATATTGGCAGATTTTGAACTACCATGTTTGATTCGATTGGTCTTATATGCGTATAATGCAATCCAGTAGGGAGCATTGGTAATTTTTCAACTACATATTTTTTTCCTGATTTATATGTGGTAAGACACATATATTTCTTGTTTTCTTCAGTCATTGACTGAGTATCATACCCATGGGAATATATATCATTAAAACTCAACAAATTCCTTTTCGATTGTGGTGAAAACAAAGAATCAGTTATCATAAATTTTGTACCATTAGGTAACAAAACTGAGCTTTACCACATCCTTCAATCAAGTCTACAGAACCTGATATCGTATTTACCATTGTTTTTGTTGGTTTTAGTCCACGAAATATCTTTTGTCTCGGAGAATAGTATGTGTTGTACCACTATCAAGTATGCAAACTTCCATGGTATTATTTCCTTGTATTGCTTTGTTCCTTGCAATTTTAGCCTAAACAATAAAACATAATTTAACATATGCAATTAGAAAACATAAAACATACCATACATATCATCATGAAAACTGTTACATTTAAAAATATATGAAAAGCTGTTACATTTATATCCACCATTGAACTGATCATTTTCAGATAAATCAGTGAGAAAATCTGCAGCATCGAAATGAGTCGAATCACTCAAGTGGTCATTACAAATATGCTCCGGGGCTCGGCAAATACGAGACCAATGCCCTTGTGTGCCGCATCTAAAACAAGAACTTTCAAATCTTTTCGAGTGATGTTCATTCATACTCGTGTTCTCATGCTGCCTTTTCTGTGGGTGGTTTGTGGCTTCCTTTTTAGAGGGGTTATTGAAGTAACTACCTCTATTCTTTTCAAATACACGACCACGTCCACGACCATAGTTATTTTTATATCCACGCCCACGTCCACGACCCAGACCCCGACCTCTTCCACGACCAAAATCTTGTCCACAACTTTGATTTTGGTTTCGTTCATTTTGCATTACGACATTTACTTCAGGAAATGCCGTTGATCCAGTAGGTCGGGATTGATGATTTCTCATTAATAGCTCGTTGTTCTTTTTCGCCACAAGAAGACATGCGATAAGTTCGTAATATCTCGCAAAACCACGCACTCTATATTGTTGTTGTAGAGTTATGTTTGATGCATGGAAAGTAAAAAATGTTTCTTCAAGCATTTCTGATTCTGTGACTTCATGTCCACAAAATTTCAGTTGCGAGACTATTCGGTACATTGCCGAATTATAATCGCTGACCTTCTTAAAGTCTTGGAATCTTAATAAATTCCATTCATCACGGGCGGTCGGAAGTATAACTTCCCTTATGTGTTCGAATCGTTCTTTTAAACCTTGCCATAAAGCCATGTGATTCTTTTCCGTGAGGTACTCACATTTCAATCCCTCATCAAGATGTCGTCGTAAGAATATCATGGCTTTCGTCTTTTCTTGCGATGACGATGCATTATTTTTTATGATTTCACTTAAACCCAATGATTCAAGATGCATCTCGACATCGAGGGTCCATGGCATATAATTGTTTCCAGTAATATCAAGAGCAACAAATTCGAGCTTTGCCAAATTCGACATGGTGGTGCTTTGTAACAAAATACATTTATTAGTCAAGATTCATTAACATGACAATGATTCTTTGATATATATATATATGCATATAAATGTTATTAATAAATTATTATTTAGGTTTGAAGATTTTTAGTCATCTAAATATGTAAGAAATAAATAGTAATATGATTTTTATTGAACAATAATAGTAATATTAAATAATAATAGTAATATTATTTTTATTATATATAATATGTACACACTATCGGGGCGGGTTCGGGAGTTTCGGGGATGGGGTTGCTATTACCATCCCCATCCCCATTTGATTCGGGGATAGAAAAAATTCCTCATTACCGCCCCGTTTCGGGTTTTTTCCGCGGGCCCCAAAATCACGGGGAAAATTGCCATCCCTAATCTAATCACAATTAGACATCCAAATTTGACTAATTTGTAGACACCCAATTTGACTAATTTATGGACATCCAAATTTGACATTCATAATAATTTTAATATATTACACAGATCCAACACACTAGTACCAAAATTATCTGAATTGACCAATTGACCAAAAACGTCCAGAAGCCATACCAACGGTTTTACTTTGTGCCCATTTTTCATATCACCTACCGATGTATTTTTACATCCCACAGCTTCGGATCTGGAAGCTATAAAACAATACTTGTGAGATAAACAAGAAGGTGAATAGAGGAAAGAACAAGATAACAAAAAGAGGGAATTACATGAAGATGTCAGCTAGATGAGAGCACTTCTAGGGTGTGAGACATTTGAGAGTATACATTGTAATTGAACATTTTCTCTGATACACCCTATCATTCACACAAATTAAGATATGAGCTTAAGGGCTTAGTTGATTGAAGTTGTTGTAAGCTGTCATAATGTGTATTTTGTACATATTGAGACTTCTAGGCATCTTAGTGTGTGTGGACAATGAATGTATGTCCCAGCTGAGGTGGGTTTTGTAAAAAGTGTTGTACTAACCAAATTCGTGTAATAGATCCTTCCTTAAAGGGAAAAAGGGGATACATAGAAGGTGTTGCATTCGAACTTCCATAAAAAAATTATAGGGTTACCTTGTTACATTCATTTATGATTTCATATGCATTGTTAAAATATGTCAGATGTTTGATAAAATTTTTCAACAAAACTGATTTCGTAACATCACTTACATATCTCTGAAATGTTTTACAAATTACATAAATTGGTTTTAACGGATTATGTTGAGTATTTTTCCTCTTGGTTTGAAAACCAAACTTGATAAAATATCTCGGTGCTCAAGTTTCCAAGAACTGAAGTTATTATAAGTTCATGGACCTAAAATTTTTTATAATATATTATTCACCCCCCTTTTACCTATTTTCGATCGTTACAAATTAAGTGATTCCATATATATACACCCGATGGGCGTGCGCGACTTTTGACATTTCTGTATTTGTTCGAATGCCTTGTGTTCTTTCATCTTTATGGGGAAGTTGGTAAATCATATTAGGATGTTAATAATGTGGAACGTGGTTTGGTGATATGTTAACAATTCTTTGATGGAAATGCATTTCTTTAAGTTAAACTAGGTTTTCATGATCGGATCGGTAATCGAATCGGTCGAGTAACAGGTATCGATTATCAAATCGAAATATAATTTATTAACAAATATAATATAATGAATAATATGTTTTAAAATTTTAAATATATATATATATATATATATATAAATATAATAGACAAATATATTTGTTGGTTCAAATTCTTGTTGCTACGTAAATATATAATCAAATATTAGTTTTATAATTTAAAATAATAAGAATTAATTTTTTTACTAAAAAATAAATGAAAAATAGTTGAAAAAAAAACCGGTTACAACCGGTTTTAGACCGATGTGACCGATCCAACCCATTTTGACTGGTCAAAACAGTAAAATGGTTTATCTTAACTGGATCCGACCAGCAATCGATTATCCATTGAACCGATCGGTATATTTTTTAAATAATGATAAAATAATTATATTATTATTATTTAATACATATTTATATAAGCAAAAAGTTTCAAATTTCTAAATAATAATTTCTTAATAAATTATATGTATATTATTATATTATAACATATCATTAAGTAATAATAATATATAATAGTAAATAATATAATATATTTGATATATTAGAAGTGGGGATGTAAAAATAATATGTTAACATTATATTATAACATATCATTAAGTAATAATAATATATAATAATAAATAATATAATAATATTTGGTATATTAGAAGTGGGGATGTAAAAATAATATGTAATATTAAATAATATATACATATTGGTATATTAGAAGCGAGGATGAAAATCTCTGTCCTCGAAACACGGGTTCTAGAATGACAAAAACCGGCCTCTCCAACCCGATTGCCATACCGAACATTGCATGCTCCAGCTTTTAAAGTTTTCAACGATTTTTTCTTACATTCTGAATTTTTTTTGAACTTTGATGAATTGCATTTTGCTAATATCGTGTGAACCGTTGAACTTCTAGGCCCAAGCCCCGACCCAATCCACAAGATATGAAGGGGCCCAACGGCCTGATAACAAATTTATCGTTGAGTCACAAAGAAATGGGCCGCTCAGACAATGCCCATAAATCATTCAACTCTCTCTATAAATAGACAGCTCCGTCTCATTTTTAAGGTACGTTCTGAATAAGCAGCAATTGGTTCTTGAATTGTTATAGCTTTCGAGCAACCGCTGACTTGAGCGTCGGAGTGCCTTCTCCGGGATACCTCCCGGCGCCTCTGACTTTGCTTTGTGACGCAGGTAACAACCCACTCAAATCTTTCATTGGATCTCTCACAGGACCTCGACTTGTTCGTTGTGTCGTCAGATCAATCCATCCGATTTTAGGCAACATCAGCTTGGTGTCGTCTGTGGGAACGTTACTTCGTCATTCGAGAATACATACACAACCACTAGCCTCTCGCGACGCGGATCAGAATGGTTGTTCGGATCCCAAGGCCCCAGCGCGACCCGAGTTTCGACTCACCCAGGAGGCCTTGGAGACACTAACGGAGGAGACCGCCACTCGTACCGCGGCTGCAGCGGTAAACCATTTCGTGGCTTATCGTCAGCATAGAACTACATCAGGTAGTGGCTCATTCACCAGAGATAGTGTGGAGCAGGCCGAAAAAGACGAAAATTTGCCAACTGAAGGAGTGATTGCGGTAATAACTGGGGGGCCAGCATGTGGCGACTCCAGTAACGCCAGGGAAGCCCTTATACGGGCTACGAGGGGGGGCAATGTGGCTAACATGCATACCCCCCATCAAATGTTTGAAACGGGAACGGCTCAAGCGGACATATCCTTTAGCGACAGAGATTTGGAGATCTCGAGTGACCCCCCATAATGACGCGCTAGTCATTTATGCCACGATTTCTAGCTTTTGGGTTAAGAAAATTCTAGTGGATTCAGGAAGCTCGGCAGACATATTATTCTACGAGGCGTTTGCTAAGCTAGGGATAAGCAACGTCCAGTTAACGCAGGTGAACACGCCACTGGTCGGTTTCTCAGGCGCAGTAGTGGAGGCCTTATGGGAGATCGTTCTTCCCATCTCTCTGGGCTCATACCCCCAGAGGTCCACTAAAATGATCAAATTCTTGGTTGTCAACTCTCCATCAGCATATAATGTGATACTGGGAAGACCAAGTCTCAATGCATTCCGAGCAATAGCTGTTGGGGATCCGGATCACGCACCCCGGCGAGGCAGCGGAAGAACAGAAAAACATGTGCCGGGAGACGATCAATACGATGAACAATTCAAATTCTATGACATTCATAGGGTGTTTTAAGGAATACCTTGCTGGCACTTGTGCCTGGCTCCAACCGGAATTACAAGAACGCCGGCTCTTCACGGTATGTGGCGGTAGATCCGTCAATCAGGTCCACGACCGGAATCGATCTCCCTCCAATCAGCCTGCACTAGAAGGCTGAAGGATTTTATCGCCAATGGATTTTCCTCAAAAAACTAGCCGGAACAAGTCTGGCGAGCGGCGGCGGCGGCGTGAGGGAGGAGAGGAAGGGCGGCGGCGTGTAGTGCTTTAGGGTTAGGGTTTATGAGAGTGAGTGAGTTATGATTAATTAAGTCTAGGTCTAATTCATCGATCGACTACAAGTTTAAAAAACTGAATACTATGATCTAGAAAAACCGTTTTTCACGAACCCCAGTGCAAAATGACCGTTTTGCCCCTCAACAGCGGGAAATCCCGATTTGACCCCTGTTGACTTTTTAGGAAGTCGTACTTCCAAAATCCTCTTCTCGTGCTCAACACATTGAGCTGAGTATCCGTACGGGAATCTCGAATCTAGTACTTGTGTGACCCTCAATGGTTCAGGGATACAGCTAGCCGTGGGCCTACAACCGTTGTGGCTCCGGAATCACAATTCCGGACCTGCCCAACGGATCATGGTAAAAGCGTCTAGCAACATCGCCCCATGATCCCCTAGGTATCACTGATAGTGCCTGCAAGAACCATTTGGTCGTGGTTAGCGTACAGTACGGTCCTTTCAATCCATATACCCCGATCAGATCAACGACCATTGGTAAATCGAGAGTCGCTAAAGATCCGATAGCTATGCATACATCTTGGAGATCGAATAGTGACATCACGAGTGTAACTAGGTAAACACATTTACCTAAAACACTTCTAGTACTCTGGCCAGAGATTTATACACTATTATCCCCTCAAATAGCATAGGATATCCACGCATGTCTGCGAGCGGTGAATCCTCAACAACGATGCATCGACTCCTACATGCATCGGGGTCTCACCCAATCCCGACGCCTTATGACCCCAAGTGAGTCGGCAAACGGGTCAAAGTGAGACGCCTATCATGTAGAGTCTCAATGATGTTTCGAGTCGTGAGGACTAATCAGTACAACCAAGACCTCGGACTTATCCACTCGAAAAATGGTAACCACTTGGAAAGTCCGAACGAGGGTAGTTCGATAGATCACCAGGTCACTATCTATCTGCATGCTCAAAACATCACATTGTTCCCTACCAATGAAACATGGTACTTCGCATCGCAGATACTAGTCTCGAACTCGGGCGGCCTTATCCTCATTTTGACGGCCCAATCGACTAGGAACAGTTCAGAATACACAGTGACTATTAGATGTGTTTCATGATAGCCGTTATACCCACTATCACATCTAACATACACTTTAGTGCATTCTAGGTCTTTACTCAACCCAATTGTAAATCATCATACACACAATGAAAGTAAAGAATGCCATATGAATAAATGCGAATATCATATATAAAGATTGTCATATACAAGAGTCTATAAACCCACACGCCACAAGTTGGCTAGTTGGGCATCTACTCTAACAATCTCCCACTTGCCCTAAAGCCAACTACTCATCAGACGCAGTCCCATTGTTTCGCGATATTTTTCAAACAACGGTCCAGGCAATGGCTTCGTAAGTGGATCAGCAACGTTGTCCGCAGAGGCGACTCTCTCAACTGCTATGTCACCTCTAGCCACAATATCCCGGATTATGAGGTATTTCCTCAGTATGTGTTTGGATCTTTGGTGAGACCTAGACTCCTTTGCTTGAGCAACGGCACCCGTGTTGTCGCAGTACACCGGGACTGGACCAACTCCATTAGGAATGACGCCCAACTCTTGGACGAAATTCCTTATCCAAACGGCCTCCTTAGCAGCAGCTGATGCTGCGATGTACTCAGCCTCAGTGGTTGAATCCACGATGGTGTCTTGCTTGGAACTCTTCCAAGAGACAGCACCACCATTGAGCATGAATACAAATCCAGAGGTTGATTTCGAATCATCCACGTCACACTGGAAGCTAGAATCAGTGTAGCCTTCCAGCTTCAGTTCACCACCCCCATAGACCATGAACATATTCTTAGTCATTCGCAAGTATTTAAGAATATCCTTCACAGCCTTCCAATGCAATTGGCCGGGGTTGGCCTGGTAGCGGCTCGTGACACTCAGAGCATATGCGACATCCGGTCTAGTCGAGATCATGTCATACATAATACTACCTATTGCCGAGGCATATGGTACACGTGCCATACTCTCTATCTCCTCATCAGTCTTTGGACACATAGACTTAGATAGAGTGACCCCGTGGCACATAGGTAGGTGTCCTCTCTTGGACTCCTCCATAGAGAACCTCTTAAGTATGGTATCGATGTAGGTAGCTTGGGTGAGTCCGAGCATCCGCTTAGATATATCCCGAAGATCTGTATTCCAAGAATATAGGATGCTTCACCCATGTCCTTCATCGAAAATCTACTAGACAACCATACTTTAGTTGATTGCAGCATTCCTACATCATTCCCAATGAGTAGAATGTCATCAACATAAAGTACGAGGAACATCACTGCACTTTTAACTACCTTCTTGTAAACACATGGCTCCTCGGGATTCTTGATGAAACCAAATTCCTTAATTGTTTCATCGAATCTCAGGTTCCAACTTCGCGATGCTTGTTTGAGACCGTAGATCGATCTCTGAAGCTTACATACCTTATGCTCGCTTCCAACAGATGTGAAACCCTCAGGCTGCGTCATATAGATCTCTTCCTTAATGTTTCCATTAAGGAACGCAGTTTTCACATCCATTTGCCATATATCATAGTCGTACCATGCGGCTATGGCTAACAAGATTCTAATTGACTTGAACATTGCGACTGGCGAGAAGGTTTCATCATAGTCAACACCTTGCCTTTGAGTGTAACCTTTCGCGACCAGTCGTGCCTTGTAGGTCATTACCTTACCATCAGGCCCAAGTTTCCTCTTGTACACCCATTTGCACCCAATAGGAACAATTCCTTCGGGAGGATCAACGAGAGTCCAAACTTGGTTAGCATGCATTGAGTCAAACTCAGACGGCTTTGCTTCAAGCCACAAATTAGAATCAGCATCGGAAATTGCCTCCTTGAAAGTTCTTGGATCAGATCCAACAACTTGATCACCTTGATCATCTTCAAGGAGAAAACCAAATCTCTCAGGAGCCCTAGGAACCCTTTCGGATCTCCTAAGTGCGACCATTTCTGGTACAGGCTCTGGAGGT